>SJYO01048061.1:19136767-19240997 GCA_006410555.1 Capra ibex | reverse complement strand
AAAAAATAAAAAATTTAAAATTTTAGAAATTAAGAATGTACGCAAGGGTTTGTACTTGGGGGGAGGGTGGAGGGAGGGGTATTGTAGAGAGACCCAGTAGGGGTACGTGGTCGGGGTTCGTACGACATAGGACGCAGTCTGTAAATCTAGAAATTAGGTAAAACTCAAATAAAAACACACGCCACAATCTTTCACTAGATCAAAGTAAGAAAATGTTCACCAACTGGTCAAAAGGGTCGTGGTGAACAATTTCTCTAACAGAAATGAGGTAACATATAAGAACGGAGGAAACAGTTTCTATTCCACAGGTATACACACACCTAAATAGAGACCCGAAAGATAAAACAAGGTAACTAGATATACAGACAGAAACACGGTCATGGTATGACAGAACTACTGACACCGAAACATCATCTCGGACTTCAGTCCGTTCAACTAATCGTATGTAAAGAAATTGTATCCAAAACACAAAAAATATTCTGAAATATATTACCTGTATCATAGTGACTGAGTTACCTGTACTTAGACTCGTTTGAAGCCCTCTATCACTTCCTGTCTCCTCCAACCACACGATGTTAGGTACCACAACCTTTCTCAACTTGTACTGAATCACTCACTTGTTGTTATTCTTGTTTATATTACTTCACAATATAAACGATAGTTAGCACTCATAAATTTCAAGTTTCATTGTATTTTTCTTACAGTATCTGGTACTTGACAGGTTTCAAATAGCCATATATTTTTAGAACAATAATATACTACCGATAATGTTATAAGTATCAATTAAAGGTTTATCCTTTATATAACTCAAATGTCTTTCTTTTATTGAACACTTTAAACTTATATACACAAGGATACAGACGACTTTTTGACAGTTGGATACTAAAAAAATAATAATCTGATATATATCAATTAAGTAACAGAATCCAACCGAAAATACCTATCCTCCTCAAATGGTACTTAAAAACTTGTTAAAAATAAAAACAAAATAGAGAATTATTTCATATACTCTTTCATACTTATCTCTTTTTATAGACCAAGAAATGTAGAGACAATTACATAAAATATCATGTGAATTAAAATTAACTATTATACAGGACGATAATTTAAGATAATCTAATTGTAAAGGAGTATTAGGGACCACAAAAGACGTCAGATCACAACAAACCTTTTATAGACGATACGAATAAGAATAAAGAAATACCTAATCGATAGAAACAAGAGTTATTTGGTAATCTTTATCACCTTTACAAAAAATTTACACTAAAAAATTCTAGTACAAACCGTGGACAAAAATCCAGTTTCCCCGAGCTACTCACGCATTGTATTAATTACTTTTATCTTTCGTTACGTTATGTAAACACTCTGATACATATATATATGTGTGTATGTATACTATCTTATATCTCTCTCTCTTTCTTTCTCTTTTTTATACATATATATATCTCAGTCTCTGTCCCTTTCTCTTCTACCTGTCTCTGTACCTTTTTTGTATGTATTTTATGTCTAATCTTAAAATTGGATTTAAGATTTAACAGACTACTCTTACTACAGTATACTCAACTAGATCCTTCTTATATCTATCTACCTTTTGTGTAAGTTCTTTTACATATGAATTATTCTTCTAACCTTTGTACTAGTCCTCGGACTAGTATTTATCAATAGAATGTTGTACTATTCTTAAATTTCACGGCACCTTTAAGTGACTTCCACAGTAGTACCCTGATTGTGTAAGTCTTCACAAGAATTTTATCTAGTGTGACCCACTCTTCTGTTCGACTTTCGTTTGAGTCCCTCTCTTCTTCCCCTACATAGAACTATTGGGGACACTCTTTAGTACTGAACCTTAATTCAAAACCCCTTGTTTTGTCTTTACCTCTCTTCATCTATATAAAGTCTATCTTCTCCTCCCTATCTGACCTGGACCCTATATGTCTTAGATCTCTTATTTACTTCTACTATCGTTACTGAAATTCATTAGTTGTACCTTAGACCCCGATTTGTCTCTCCTGTGTTTTTGTTACCGAATGTTCAAACTTCTTACTCTTTATCCCATCCACCAAACTTTTTTTTTTCCGTTCAATTTAGGACTCAATAGAATTAAAACTTTATCGACTATCTTTAAGTTCAAAATCTTCAGTACAGACTCCTGGTCCACACTAGTCAAATAATAAATGACTTTTGTCATTGTAGATTTAACTTTATCTTTTCTATGTATCCTTAATAAGTTTGTGTCAATAGAAATCGGATTGTACGATCTACGGAACATTTGTCGAAAGAGACAGGAAAAGTTCGGATAGAGGTTTACCAGTATAAAAACTAAGAAGACAAGATAGTTATAACTGAATGAGTTAGAAGAAAGTCTTAATTAAGGATATACGATGGAAGTGGATGTAAATTAGACGGTAAGATTACTCTCATAATTATTGAGTAAATGACCCCACCCAATGATAGTCAATACATAAATTATATAATAATAATTAGAGGACCACCACCAAATCAAAGATTCAGTACAGGTTGAGGACACTTGGGTACCTGATATCGGGTGGTCCCATGAGACACTCTAAAAAGTCCGTTCTTATGACCTCACCCAACGGTAAAGGAAGAGGTCCCCTAGAAGGGTTAGGTCCCTAGTTTAGGGTAGAGGACGTAACATCCGTCTAAAAAATGGTTGACTCGGTGGTTTTATCTTACCTTACTAACATATTGGAGACTGTAAAAGATTATATATACATATAGTAGATATTTATACACTAAACAGTTATAAAATTCATCACTCTCATGTTTCGTATATAAACACTAAATCCTAAAATACTCATATAAAAAGTTTAGTAACATTAACAATGTAAAGTCTTCGGATTCAGAAGTTCGTCGAACACAGAACTTCGATATTATGTGAAGTGAGAATGAAACGATTACGATTAGGATCTATAAATGGTATACTCAAATGTTTATTCTATTTTCAAATAGTCTAATTCTTACTTGTTTTATCATAACCTTAAATTCATAAATTACTGTACCACCGATCGTAATAGAGACAGAACGACCGTTTAAAGATTGTAAATGAAATCGGTTTCCTATTTCGTTACGTAAAGGTATTTTTTCCGACCAGACGAATACCATCGTACATTTGACACATGTTACAGAAGTAAAAAAGTATCCAGTGGTCAGTATGGGACGAAGGAAGTAGTGGGAAGGAAGTCGTGGGAAATAAGTCACTATTTCCACTGACAGAGTGACTAACTATCAGGGTAGTTAACCTAAAAGTTAAAAAAACGTAAAGACATTTAAGAAGATCTAATAAAGTATAAAAAATATCCCTCTTAAATAAAACGGAGATGATTTGTTGATTCCTCCCTGTCATGTGGAAGGTGGTTAGTCTTACCTTTACTAATTAGATCCAAAATCCGAAACGACGACGACGACGACGACGACGATCCAGTGAAGTCAGTACAGACTGAGACACTGGGGTATCTGCCGTCGGGTGGTCCGAAGGTGCAGGGACCCTAAGAGGTCCGTTCTTGTGACCTCACCCAACGGTAAAGGAAGAGGTTATGTACTTTCACTTTTCGCTTTCACTTCAGTGAGTCAGCACAGGCTGAGGATCGTTGGGGTACTTGACGTCGAATCCGAAACATGACCGATAATTTAACAGTTTGGTGCGAATAAGGATTGAAAAGGGTCAACGTTTTGGTCGGACGAAAGGGACGTGTGGTGGGGGTTGGGTGGGGGGGTGGGGATGATAAACATAGGTGACTTCACTTCCAAAAGAGGAACGGGTGTTCTCGAATAGGTTTAACCACAAAAAATCGGAGAGTCGATGGTGAAAGGTCAAACGTTTAGGGAACTGTATTTGGGTCCTGTCTTATTTTCCGAGTGTAGAAACTTAAAAGAGGAAAGATCGGTGAACGGTGCGTTGAGGAAAACAAGGATTACAAAAGGTCTTTGAAAATGGATGATATAAAATAAACAAAACAAAAAAGTAGAAAGATTAAAAAGTCACGTTCTATAAGACTTTTTTAGTAAAGAGTTTAATCTTTTAACATGGATACTTAGAAATGTGGATTTGTAAAGTATATTAATCTCGATGTAACATTAGTAATACAAAGTGTCCAAATTAGGTCAAACCCTCCAACCGTTGAGAGTCTCAAGAATCGGAACGAGATACACTCAAACTGAAAATAGTTTTTCTTAATTGATGTTAGGTTGTATTTATAAGTAACTAGTATTCCCTCTAATTCTCCGTGTTACGTCAGTGACACCTAGGCGTCCTTAAGACTTGATGTAGACCCGTACATAGAGGTCCAATTAGATAGGGTACCTTTTCTTTATAACGTACTTATCTGGATAAAAGACGAAGGAACTACACAAAGGGGTTCAGGTAACTAAATTCCTAAGAAATAACGATGGAGACCCTATAAGGAAAATGAAAAAAGGGGTGTTTATTGGAGAATTTATTGGAAAAGGTACAAATGTCAAGAGATTAAGAACCCATGGTTCTGATTAATTTGTGAAAACATAATTTTATTCGTCTTTCAATAATGGATGTCTTTAGACATTAATCTAATTGGCCAAAGACCTAATGTGTATTTTTACAAATTATAAGTGGAATTGTAACCGTATATTTTAAATATACTTAAGTCGTAAAAATCTTGTACCGAAATGTAAGGGATTGGTTTTTACAATATCTATTTTACAATACCGTAACTCTGTTTGCTAAGATAAAACTAGTTGTAAAATGTGAGATAGGACCCTATAGACCTTATGGTATATGAATCTTCGTTTCAAGGTAGTGATCAAGGTAGTAAAGTTCAAAACTTATTTTCGTATAGTCACTTCTTCTTACTTACAACTAAATCATAACAACCGTCTAGGAGACCCTTTAAAAAACAAGTAAAAAGAGTAAACAATGAAAACTTTTTTAACGGATGTACTTTTCTATTTATCGAAAGAGACCAACTAAAGATAAGTATTTTATAAATCCTTGGTGCTCTGGAAAAATGTCAGACTTATTAAAGGGTACATAAAGTCGGGACGACTTCCGAACCTGAGAAGTGGTTGTCTTGAGTAAATAGTTTACACTCCCGAAGGATATACAAAGATGACATCAATAGGACGAAGAAAGAGTAACAACAAAGGACCCTTACAATCCACTGTCTAGTCAATAGACACTGGTATCCAGGAGTCCAGTTCTTTACTTTGTAGACTTGTTAATGTAGACATTACTACATCTACTATTTTAAGACCTAAAACTTGGACTACAGTCCTAACACCAACAACAAGTCAGTGATTCAGTGCAGACTGAAATACGTTGAGGTACCTGACGTCAGGCGGTCCGAGGAGACAGGTACCCTAAGAAGTCCGTTCTTATGACCACACCCAACGGTAAAGAACGAGGTCCCGTAGAAGGGTCTGGTCCCTAACTTAGACGTAGAGGACGTAACCGTCCGTCTTAGACATGGTAGACTCGGTGGTCCCTTCGTGGTACTAATATATACAGAAATTTTGGAGGAATCCATTTGACGGGTATTAACCTTACGTACTCTTCGTACTCAAAACCCCCGAAACTCCACCTTTTACTATTTGACCAAAGACTTTAACAGGGGGAGGTTCATAGGGTACGGGGTAAGTTACACTGAAATATCAAGAAACTTCACCAATAGACAAAGGGCGACCTTTGCTTAGACCCGACCGAAATACTAACGAAAATGGTCATACTACGTAACCTTCACCATCTCATAGTCACTCAGAACATTCTGATTCGGCGTTTCTGGAACGTACAATGTGGTAAGAGATCCTATATGTGGTACGGTACTCTTGTTCTGGTCGACCGGGTGAAGATGTACACCTATTATGGTAACATCTAATCGGTCGGGTGTGATAAGAATTGGGATTACGGACCCACTCGTGTCGACTCAGGTCTCTTGTGACGTTGGTAGTCGACTTGAATAACCCGAAGATCCGAATAATGATTATTTTTGTCATTTACGAAGAAAAATCTTGATGGTCAAAGCCCTCACCAAAGAATGCGCAGTCATTCATTAATTATGTGTAAATAGAATAATAATAACAGAGTCTTGAAATTTTACATCAATAAAATTTATAAACTTCTCATATGTAGTAGGTCCAAAACACTTTACTCTTTTAAAGTAACAGGATACGAGTTTGAGTAATCCCTAAATACAATCCAACTTTTTAGTTGAAGTCACGTTGTAGACTGTATAAGAAACGAAAAATAAGGTCTAGAAGAGTGAACATTCAAGAATTAAAAAGCCCGTAATAGAGGTGTATTAAAATGTGCATGTAATATTAATCAGTGGTAAAGAAAAAAACCGTATATTTTTTTCAAAAGAAATACATAGAGTGTTTGAAATTCTTTTAGGAGGTAAACAGTCGGTAATAAACACGTAGAATATACGTTCGAATCTGATTCTAAGAGGTGAATCAGTTATAGTTTGGACTGACAAAGTTAAGGTAGAAAAAAACAACCGGTAGACAACGAAAAGTGAGAAAAACCGTCAATTAAAATATGTATTGTATTAAACACAAACCTCTAAAATAATGTATAAGAACTACTCAGTGAAATCAAACAGGGTAATTGTAAGAGGATTTTGTGATCGGTGTACGATAAGGAGTATTACTTCGTTTCAGACTGAGTACTTTTCATTTATCATTTATTTTATTTGAGTAGTAACGAAAATTTCACTTTTACCTATATATCGATGAATATTTATCAAGTAAGTAAAACACAGTCTGTTAAAAGATGGTACTAAAAACACAGTATATATTATCAAGTTTTACCGAAGGTTTTAAACATCAAATCAAAGTGTATTTCCAAAATAGAATACATTATATTATTTAATCAATGGAATGACACGATAAACGTTGGATATGATAGTGACTACATCACTCGGGATGTCTGTCTATAACTCTCTAATCAAACATAAATAGGAGGTGAAGACAATAAAGTTGGTTTCGTTGAGAAATTTTCATAATTTAGTTCGGGGGGGTAGAGAGAGAGTGTGTGTGTGTGTGTGTGTGTGTGTGTGTGGTATAATTTTTATGTTACACCATGTCTGATAAACTGAAACTAGAGACGACAAACCACCAAAGTATCATTTTCGTAAAATAGAACCATTTACTGGAAAGTCTATTTCTCATGCGATCTGATAAAAATCGGAGAAAACCCCGAAGAGACACCGAGTCTACCATTTCTCATACGGACGATACGGTCTTGAAGTTTAAGGTAGGGACCTAACTCTTCTAGGGGACCTCCTCCTTTACGAGTAGGTGAAGTTATAAGAACGGACTTTTTAAAGTACTGTTTCGTCGGACCACCCGATGTCAGGTACCCCATAGTTTCCCAGGTTGTGTCAACTTGTTTACTCGTACGTGCGTAAGTACGTTTACATCATTTACCTTCTTCCTTATAATGCGAGAATTTAACATTCCACACGGTAGACTGGAGGGGTAGATGGTAGAAGAGAGAATAAAGGAACTAAGATCACTGTGTGGTCTGAGAGGAGACAAGGAACTTATACGGTTCACGTTAGGGTGGTATCCGGGTAAAGTGACCGACAATGAAGGATAGGGCTTTTAGATACCCAAATTTATAGAGTGGATGATGAAGGTACATACATACAAAAAGTCATAATTATGACGTCACGAAAAAGAAATAATTTTATAAGACTCGTTTTTACTAGACACAATGTTTCTAGATTGGTTACATAAAAGACTCAGTAGTTGAGTCGTAGTCTCAAAACTGCCTTTATTAACTTAGGGACATAATAAGAAATTTTCTTTTATAATGGTTTCTTTCCACTAAAATAAAAGTGAAGAATTTTATATAAAAAGTTGTAAATAAAGAACGTAAATCAAGTATACCCAGAAGGGAACATCGAATCGACCATTTCTTAGGCGGACGTTGTGTCCTCTAGACCCAAGTTAGGGACGTAACCCTTCTAGGGGACCTCTTCCCTTTCCGATGGGTGAAGTCATAAGACCGGACTTAAGGTCTTAGGGTACCTCTTCAGGTACTTAGGGACTCCAGCGTTTCTCAACCTGTTCTGACTCGATGAAAGTGAATTAAGTACATTCTTCTTAATTTGAAGTAAATATTTAATCAGTTCTTTTAAGTTATGTCATACATTTAAAATAAGTCATTCTTCTTTGTAAGACGGGATATTTTGTCATAAATTGTCATTTTAGATAGTTCCAACGAAATTGTCTCTACTTATATTATGTATAGTATTTTCTTATTCTCTCCTTCCACCTCACCCAACAATCTAATGTCGATACAACAACTTCAGGACGATTGACTAGTGTACCAAAATTAATGAGAAAGGGTTGTATCACTGTTAGATATAAAACATCGATAAGTTTAAATTTAATCGTTTATGTTACCTTACAAAAGAAAATTAGTTCGGGGTCGAATCTTTAGTATTTAATTTTATACACCACTTTGTTTTTGAGTTTATGAACTAAGAGACTAAAAGTAGTACGTAGGAAAATCGTATAAACCATTTAGATATCAAGAACTACAATGTAGAATCTTCTAGGGAACAAAATTGTAGTAAGTTCATTAAAGATGTAACAGATTAAAGTAAAAAAAGAAAACAAAGATTACCGATATAAGGTACCAAACATTGTAGTGTATAAAACCCCACACACACACACTCTCTCTCTGTAAATGACTAGCCGTTTATCTACCTTTACACCTTTGCCACCGTCTAAAATAAAAGGACCCGAGGTTTTAGTGACACCTACCACTGACGTCGTACTTTAATTTTCTGTGAAAGAGGAACCTTCTTTTCGATACCGTTTGGATCTGTCAAATAATTTTTCGTCACTATAGTGAAACGAACGTTTCTAGGTATATCATTTTCGATACCAAAAAGGTCATCAGTGTATACCTACATTCTCAAACTGGTTTTCTTCTGATTCCCGACTTCTCAGGTACAGACTGCATCCCACGTCGAACGAACCCCGACCACGTACCCCTACTGGGTCTCTCTACAACACCCCTCCCTCCACCCTCCCCCCAAGTACAAACCCTTGCGTACATTCTTAATTTCTAAAATTTTAAATTTTTTCTATTTTTTAATACTTGACACCTCAATGTCTTCTGAGAACTCTCAAGGAACCTATCGTCCCTCTAGTTTGATCAGTTAGGATTTCCTTTAGTTGGGACATATAGGTAGTCTTCACTACGACTTCGACTTTCAGGTTATGGAACCGGTGGACTACGTTTCTTGACTGAGTAACCTTTTCTAGGACTACGACCCTTTCTAACTCCCGTTCTCCTCTTCCCCTATTGTCTCCTACTCTAACAACCTATAGTAGTGACTGTGTTACCTGTCCTCAAACTCGTTTGAGGACCTCTATCACTTCCTGTCCCTTCGGTGCACACGACGTCAAGTACCCCAGTGTTTCTCAGTCTGTACTGAATCGTTGTCTTGTTGTTGTTGTTGTATGTTAAAAAGGTGTTGAAACACGGATTCGGATCAAGAAATCTGTACGTCTTCCTTTAGTTAGTGTTTTAATGAAAATATAAAATAGGGACAATAAAGTGTCAAAGATTATTGTTTCAAGAAATTTCAATGACCGGTCGTAGGAGACAATAAAAGTGGACAGGACATTAAAGTCTAAAAGAGGGGAATTTTAACAGTAGGTTTTCGATAAGGAAAAGGAGTGATATTCCTCTAATAGAACGAATGATTAGTATCCTTTTGTTTTTGACTGTATTAAAGGAGTTAAAACAAAAAACAAAAAACAAAACAAAAAAAAACGTTTTATAAAATGTTTGAAAGACATAGTCGTACATAGAAAAAAGGGAAGAACTGGATATCAAATTCCCCAACAAGATAATCTGAACCACCTCAGGTGGTAAGAGTTTAAGAAGACTATATAAAGGTTATCAAAGAAGAACAATGGTTAAAGGAAGAGTAGTTGTTACTTTGTATAAGTGTATATAGGGTAGAATTTGTTTGTTTTAAGAGTAGAATTTATTTTACCAGTTTATTTCTCAAAAGTATAGTCACTCTAAAGGAAGTATAGAGTGACGGAAGGTTGACAGAAATTAGAGAAAAGAAATCAGTAGGAAGACAGTTATTATTTCAGTAATAATCGTACTTATACCTTATCTATAACAAAAATTTCAGTGACTTTATAAGTCCAGACAGACAATAAGATCTTCTGAACCATGTCTTTACATAAGGACCCTTATCCTATCACAGTATTGTTTTGTACTGTTTACCGTACCGTGACTCAATTTATTCGTACGTCCGAAGTTCTTCAACATAAGTTTCTTACCTAATTGTCACTAGGTACTATCCGTCGTAACGTTATAACAATTTTGACAACTGATTTTATTGAGTCTTACGTATAGTACGGGATTGCCTGAGGATTGGTTTTTATCACCATAGTAAAACACCAAAGACTTTCGACGTAAATCATTCTATTAAGTTTATTCCGTAGTCTTTAGATTCTTTTATTTAACCGACTAAAAGTTTGTCCTTATTTCATTATTATCCTAGGTCTTTAAAAATCCATCGTTACCAATACATTTGAGTTTATGATTTATATTTCAGATTGCACATACTTTCCTTTTTTTCATTAAACTATAAATAAAGGGAGTCATCGTTCTTAAGAACTCAAATCGAAAACGTGGTTAAATTTTTGGGAAGTCACATAAAACCATCATACTTTATTTAGGAAAGTTGACCTTTTTGACGACTACCTTTCAGTCACCATAGGACCTATTGTATCTTCCGATGAATTACGGTGATGAAGGGCATAAGGTAGACTTGATGAAGGTTAGAAGTTGATGACAGTAGACTGAAAAGACGAGTGACGAGGTTTTGGTTTGTAGAAGTCCTGTAACAATATAAGAGGTAGTAATAGAGATTATGGTAGAGAGTCCGAATAAGATAAACTAGAGAACAGTTATGACTGTCAGAACGAATTCATGAAGTATGACAGTGAAAAATTTTTTAGAATATTGAGTTATAAGAAAACCAAAGCGAGAATCGGTACCGGGAAAAGACGGTCAAGAGAAACGGTAACGTGGATACAATGAGGAAAACACCAACAGGGTGTCAGGAACTGAACCAAAACAAAAGTCAGAGTTAAGAAAAACGACAGTTAAAAGGTACTAAGACAGTCATATGAAGATTGAGTCTCTAAGAGAATAGTCGACACAGGTCAGATGATCACTTACTTAGTTAATATAAGAAGTAAAGACTTTTTACCACCCTCAAAAAGACAAAAACAAAAGTAAAAAAAATTAGAAAAAATAAAGGAAATCAAAAAAAAAAACAACAAAACAAAAACAAAAACAAAAAAAACAAAAACAAAACAAAACAAAACAAAAAATGGACAATCATAAAAGTAGAAAGACCAATGCAACGGGTAGACAAGAACGTACGACAGATGAAAACGTAATCTTGGAAATCGTACAACTAAGTGTCTCCAAAACTTGATGGTTACAATGTTAAGGTCGTAGGGAAGATACAGACAAGACTACGAATGACAAGTTTAGTACAAACGGAACACCGTACGGAACATTACAAAAGAACTTTCGACCCGTACTACATGGGTGATACGGCTCAGGAGTCGGTGACGGTAATGGTGACGGTGATTTTTGACGACATTCAACTAATATACCCACATAACTGACAAGTCGCATCTAGAATTTTGAATTGGTCAATATGTTACGTTCTTTGAACGTCTCCCACCGACAGAGAGTGACGTTCCTACTCCTTTACATAAAAGACACAATCTACTTTTTTAAATTTATACGAGGAATGGACTCTAATACTGTTTTACTTTACAAGACGTTTTCATTAAAAATATCTACTGACTAAAGAAAGAGAACTACACACTTTTCAAACTTTTTTACGGTTCATTTTATAACTTCACAGTAGAACAACTTTAATCTCTGTCAAAAGGGAAGGAGTGATCTTATTTAATTTATAATATACGAAAGAGTACTACTGAGTTCTAGTATAGTTGTTTACAATTACTCAATACCAACACGGTACTTCAAGTAACTACGATGACTCCATGTGTCTCCTCTAAAAAAGAAAGGGATAAAAAAAATTGAAACGTTCCGATATCTAAATTTGATAAAAGGAAAAATTTTCATCACCTCTATTGTAAAGAGACTAGAAAACCTATACCGGTACTCTTCGTGTGTCACGAGAGAGGGACGGAAAATATAAAATACTTATGGACGACAGAATGAGTTGAAGATTACATTTCCATTTTCATATGACAAAAGTTTCTTTTGTTTATTGATACGATACTTTTAAGATTATAATCTCGTCGATATCGTATGAATGCTGTCTTTAGTTTATACGTATGTACACATAGTAAAACAAATAAAGAAAAAGACCTTGAAATTTTTGAATGGACACCGGAGACACTAGAGGAAGACCCAACAAACATGAACACTTGACCTCTTCACTGTTGGTCTTCCTACACTCCAGAATAATGTAATCACAATTATAACCTGTGTACATTATCACAGACCTATCGGCGTCACAATGAATTTCCGTGGTTACTTTTGTAAAACACACTAAAGAGGTACTTTGAAATCCAGATTTAAAACGTGTTCTTAGTGTACTTTATATAACAATCTATCGTTATTTAATATTGAAACTTGATCTAACTTAGATGTTTCGTTATGGTGAATAACAACACAAGTCAACGATTCAGTATAGACTGAGAAAAGTTGGGGTACCTAACGTCGTCCGGTCCGAGGGGACAGGAAGTCATAGGTCTAAAAAGATTCTAAGTATAGGTAACTCTGTCACTAAGTTAGATTGGTAGAGTAGGAGACGACGGAAGAGGAAAACGCAAGTTAGAAAGGGTCATAGTTTATGGTGAATATTGTCGAAGGTTTATTAAATTTTAGGTTTTAAAATTTTTGGTCTGACGTGGAGTCGACTTTTAGGATAATAATACACCGATGGTTCATCGAAATAAAAGTATAAAAATTAGTTCTTTGGATACTTTACATCATGATGTCTCTTCTAACAAGTCTTATTATAAGACGAAATAACACAAAAATTTACTACGACAAATATATACACCGTAACTATTATCGATTTACGTTCGTTTAGTTTAAAATTATACTAGATTTCAAACGCTATATTTCTTATATCACGTTTTTTTTTATTTTATTTTCTTATATCACGTTTAAAGTTTTACTCTTTAATAACAATTTCGGTCTTAAGACATCTCTATTCTCCGTCTTCACCCTTTTGTCAAACGTGTAATAAAGATAGGGTTTATAAATCTTCAATATTCTGAGATGTGTCGAGACACTTCGTGAAAAATAATACATTAAGTAACATCTTGAACACTTTAGGTTATTCTTGTAATTGTACCGTCCACTAAATTTAAACGTTTTTAGACGTGTCGACTTAAAGACGTCCCATTGCAACTACAGAAGAGTACAAATTGAATTTTAGAAGTCTCCCAGATCGTATAAAATACGTTAGTCTTTGAAAATTTCTCTAATTACGCACGATTTAAATTTCTACCAGGTTCACAAAAGTTTTGTATTTTCTTTTGACCTCAAATTTAAAATGAAAGGTTTAATTCTATTATAGTAAAGAAAGGATCACATAAGAAATCAGAGATATTAGTTTGTCGATGTCTTTAAATTAGAAAAATAGAACTTAATATACCTGATAACCCCCAAGGGTCCACGTGATCACCATTTCTTGGACAGACGGTTAAGTCCTCTGTATTCTCTGTACCCAAGTTGGGGACCCAACCCTTCTAGTGGACCTCCTTCGTGCCGATGGGTAAAGTTATAAGAACAGACCTTATGGGAGCCTGTCTCCTCGGACTGACCGATGTCAGGTATCCCAGTGTCTCTCAACGTGTGGTGACTTCACTGAATCGTACGTATGCATGACAATTAAGTGTAAAAAACTATATATGTAAATAACGTGAACCTGTATTGAAAAAGTACAGAAAAAGGTTACACGTTGATAAATTGTCCAGTTGTGAACGTGACAATGTTGTGACTCGTGAACATTGACAACGGGTCACTTTTTAGATTTGGGGTTAGAATACATTGACAGGTAGTTCAATTTCTTTCCTATTTTTATATACCGTGCCTTTATTATGGATCTTCGAAATACTTTCCTTCTATGTTTTTTTTTCAATGAATAAGAATTAATACATCAATTTACACCTTTACAAATTATCTTATAAACCAATCAGTTCTTTATAACACTAGTTGACAAGTTTTACATGACCCTTTGATAGTATGTTGAAATCAAAGTGTTTAAAAATTAAATAACAAAAGTTCGAATACATTGACGAAACCTAACGATGATATTAGGAATCCTTTTGACACACACACGTAAGTCAGTGAGTCAGTACAGACTGACGCTGAGGTACCTGACGTTCGGGTGGTCCGAGGAGACAGGACTACCCAAAAAAGGGTCCGTTCTAGGACCCTATCCAACAGTAAAAGAGGCGACCCCCTAGAAGGGTTGTGTTCCTGGTTTAGGTGTAGATGACACAGAGGACGTAACCGTCCATTTACGAAATGGTGACTCGGTGGACCATTTAAAATTAATAGTCTAGGTAAGTGAAGTCAAGTCAGTGAGTCAGTACTGGCTGAGAAACGCTGGGGTACTTGGTGTCGTACGGTCCGGAGGGACAGGTAGAGGTTGACGGCCTCAGATGGGTTTGGGTACAGGTAACTCAGCCACTACGGTAGGTTGGTAGAGTAGGAGACAGTAGGGGAAGAGGACTGGAGTTACAAAGGGTCGTAGTACCAGAAAAGTTTACTCAGTCGAGAAGTATAGTCCACCGGTTTCATAACCTCAAAGTCGAAGTTGTAGTCAGGTTACTTGTGGGTCCTGACTAGAGGAAATCCTACCTGAACCTAGAGGAACATCAGGTTCCCTGAGAGTTCTCAGAAGAGGTTGTGGTGTCAAGTTTTCGTAGTTAAGAAGCCACGAGTCGAAAGAAATATCAGGTGGAGATTGTAGGTATGTACTGGTGACCTTTTTGGTATCGGAAATGATGTAACTGGAAACAACCGTTTCACTACAGAGATGAAAAATTATACGACAGATCCAATCAGTATTGAAAGGAAGGTTCCACATTCGTAGAAAATTAAAGTACCGACGTCAGTGGTAGACGTAACTAAAACCTCGGGTCTTTTTATTTCAGTCGGTGACGAAGGTGACAAAGGGGTAGATAAACGGTAATTCACTACCCTGGTCTACGGTACTAGAAGCAAAAGACTTACAACTCGAAATTCGGTTGAAAAAGTGAGGGGAGAAAGTGAAAGTAGTTCTCCGAGAAATCAAAAAGAAGTAAAAGACGGTATTTCCACCATAGTAGACGTATAGACTCCAATAACTATAAAGAGAGTCGTTAGAACTGAGGTCGAACACGAAGAAGGTCGGGTCGCAAAGAGTACTACATGAGACGTATATTCAATTTATTCGTCCCACTGTTATATGTCGGAACTACCTGAGGAAAAGGATAAACCTTGGTCAGACAAAAGGTACAAGTCAAGATTGACAATGAAGGACTGTACGTATGTCCAAAGAGTTCTCCGTCCAGTCCACCAGACCATAAGGGTAGAGAAAGTCTTAAAAGGTGTCAAATAACACTAGGTGTGTCAGTTTCCGAAACCGTACCAGTTATTTCGTTTTTATCTACAAAAAGACCTTGATAACGAAAAAACTACTAGGTCGCTTAAAAGTGTTAAACTAGAGACCAAGGAACAGGAAAAGATTTTGGTCGAACTTGTAGATCTTCAAGACCAAGTACTTAACGACTTCGGACCGAACCTCTTAAAACTCATAATGAAATGATCGAACACTCTATTCACGTTAACACGCCATCAAACTCGTAAGAAACCGTAACGAAAAGAAACCCTGACGTTACTTTTGACTGGAAGAGGTCAAGACACCGGTGACGACACAAAAGGTTTAAACGACCGTTTAACTCACGTCGTGAAAGTGTCGTAGTAGAAAGTCCTAAACTTTATTGAGTTGGCCTTAAGGTAGTGGAGGTGATCGAAACAAGTATCCCTAGGAAAGATTCCGGGTGAACTGAAGTGTAGGTCCTACAGACCGAGCTCCACTTACTAGTGTGGTAGTACTAATGGAAGTAGCACTTCTGACAAAAACATGTCAAGACACATAAGAACGGTGGAGAAGAATTATAGAAAACAAAGACAATCCAGGTATGGTAAAGACAGAAAACAACTCGGGTATAAACGTACTTTACCAGGGAACCATAGAGATTAAAGAACTTATCTAGAGATCAGAAAGGGTAAGACAAAAAAAGGAGATAAAGAAACGTAACTAGTGACTCCTTCCGAAAGAATAGAGAGGAACGATAAGAAACCTTGAGACGTAAGTTTACCTATATAGAAAGGAAAAGAGGAAACGAAAAGTGAAGAGAAGAAAAGTGTCGATAAACATTCCGAAGGAGTCTGTCGGTAAAACGAAAAAACGTAAAGAAAAAGAACCCCTAACAGAACTAAGGACAGAGGACATGTTACAGTACTTGGAGGTAGGAATCTAAGTAATCTAAGATGGACAATCACTTAAATGGGTCATAAATAATTCGTACTTAGAACGTCAATCTCGACCCACTTTGAAACCCTTCTGTATAGTATTTGTCAGGATGTGTGTTTGTCGACTAGTGTAGTATTCCCCTTATTCTATACCAGACTTCTCACAGAAGTTTTCAACGTCCAACACTAACTTATTAATCTATACTCAAGTTCAAGTACCTTAGGATCCCTCTTCGAAATCGACTTAAAAGTAATCCAACCGTAATCCCTTTTTTTAAGTACTGTCCGATCGTAAATACTTAACTCAGAATTAATACTGACACTGACTTCAAACCGGTTCTCAACGAACGTAAAGTGACCAACTCCAGTTATATACGTGTACTCTCAAGTTATTGTCAAATCTATACAGACAACATTGTTCAAAAGTGATAAGTAATCTTTTAAGAACTCATTATGAGTATGATCACTTTTGTCTTTAGTAGACTTTAAAACCACTATTATAACAAGTTTGCTTATATAAAAAGTACGTATACTTATTTCCTGTGAAATCTTAATCTCTGATATCACTGTCTTAAAATAGAGATTTCTAACAACAACAAATCAACGAGTCAGCACAAGCCGAGAAACACTGTAATACTTGACACCGTACGGTCCGAAGGGACAGGAAGTGCTAGAGGACCTCGAACGAGTTTGAGTACAAGTGGCTCAGTCACTACGGTAAGTTGGTAAAGCAGGAGAGAACAGGGGAAGAAGAGGACGGAAGTTAGAAAGGGTCTTAGTCCAAGAAAAGATTACTCAGCTTAGAAGTGTAGTCCACCGGTTTCGAAACCTCGAAGTCGTAGTCGGGAAGATTACTCATAAGTCCTGACTAAAGGAAATCCTACCTGACCAAACTAGAGGAACGTCAGGTTTGCTGAGAGTTCGCAGAAAAGATGTTGGTGTCGAGTTTTCGTACTTAAGAAACCGTAAGGCATAAAAAATACCAGGTTGAGAGTGTAGGTATGTACTGATGACCTTTTTGGTATCGAAACTGATCTGCCTGGAGCAGTCGTTACATTACAAAGACGAAAAATTATACGACAAATCCAAACGGTATTGAAAAGAAGGTTCCTCCTTCGTAGAATTAAAGTACCGACGTCTGTGACAGACGTCGTTAAAACGTCGGGTTCGTCTATTTTAGACTATGGTAAAGGTATCAAAATGAATTTTGATAGTAAATTTTCACTGTATATTATTTTGATATTTTCTACCACCAAACCAGAAAGTATATTGTCAATTTTATTTTTTTCTTACGTACATTAAACCCATTTTTATATTTATATAGGTGTATATAATAGACCTCTTCCTTTACCGTTAGGTGAGGTCATGATAACAGACCTTTTAGGGTACCTGTCTCCACGAACCATCCGATGTCAGGTACCCCAGCGTTTCTCGGTCTGTGCTGACTCGCTGAAGTGAAGTGAAGTGTGTATATAATACTCCTTGACTTATATTAAATTTAAAGATTGAATACCTTTTTATAATTTATACTGAAGGTGTCCATCTTATAGTATGCATAAGTTCTAAACGGATTAATAAAACTGATTGAAACGTTCTAACCCAACACTTTAATATAATACGAAAAAGAGAAAAAAAAGAAAAAGGTTTAACCGAACAAATTTCTAAGTTCTTACATGAATCTTATCTTACTAAAGTTTCAAATCAAATTTGGAAAGTAATCTCTTACAACGAAATAAGTTTAAATTATCTGATATTAAAAAATTATATACATTAAAAATTTTATACTATTTTAACATTAAGTAAAATAAAGTATATTTTATTTGAACGATTTTCACGTGTTATTTCAAATCAACATAAGATAACACTGTGGGATGTTACGTTTCCCGAAGGGACCACCGATTCTACCATTTCTTAGACGAACGTTATGTCCTTTGGGTCCAAGTCAAGAACTCAACCCTTCTAGAAGACCTCTTCCTTTACCGTTGGACGAGGTCATAAGAACGGACCCTTTAGGGTACCTGTCCCCTCGGACCACCCCAGATTAGGTATCCCAACGTTTCTCAACCTATGTTTACTCGTTGACAGTGTATGACCTTTTTCTGTTACGTACGACCTCTGAATTAAATATTTGGCGTCCTCCGGATTCTTCAAACTAGAGAAACTATTAAATATTATGTATATAATTATAATCTATAATTATATAGATTAGACATAAAACAATTTGAAAAATTGTAAAATTCTACATTTCAAATTAACATGTACAAGAATCTTAACGTCGTCTAAAAATTTTTAAAATAAAATTGACCTCCTACTATTAACGAAAAGTTACAACACAACTAAAGACGGGATGTTGTTTCACATAGTCGGTATTCATATGTATATAGGGGAGGAAAAACTTGGAGGGGTTAGGGTAGGTAGATCCAACAGTACCTTGTGACCCGACCCAAACAAAAACAAAAAAATTCTAAGGGAGTGAAATATATCGATGTAAAATAGGTCTTCGTTCTCATATAAAATACATACAAGATAAAGAACATGGTAGGTGAAATAATTCAGTTTTATAGTTTCATTCTTTTACTCAAATTGTACTAGTTTATCATTCTATTTGTTAATAGTCTCTTTATATGAAGAGTAATATTTAATTTAAGTAAGATGTAAACTGATATTATACAGTGCAAGTTTTGTCTAAAGACGTTAAAGTTTATAGACACATTGTGTATTTTAACTTAACTTTTATTTGTAATTCCTCTATGTTAAAATTTATAACATTAGAAATATTTGTGGATACTGTTTCAAAAACAACAACAAAAAGGTAGATTTACCGGTTAGTTCTACCACACAATGTGTCATACCTTACTTATGTGTAAAGACTCGTATCAGGTTTTAACTTCAGTAACAGTACAGTAAACCTACACTATGTGACAGAAAAGACCACCAAGTCTACCATTTCTTAGACGGACGTTAGGTCCTTTGGGTCCAAGATAGGGACCCAACCTTTCTAAGGGACCTCTTTCCTTACCGATGGGTGAGGTCATAAGAACGGACGTCTTGAGGTACCTCCTCTTCGGACCGACCGAAATCAGGTACCCCACTGTTTCTCAGTCTGTGTTGACTCCCTAATTGTGTAGGTGAAGGTGTGATACTTATCATTCTATTTGGTTTTCGAAACCGGTGTAGATTTGTACTATGTTTACTTGAATAAATGTTTAGTCTTTAAGTATCTGAATCTCTTACTTAAATACCAACGGTCCCGTCCTCACCCCTTTACAATCCTATCAATCCATCAAACCCTACCTTTTCCACGTATGACGATATAACATTCACCGATTTGTCCCCGAAGGGACCACTAAGTCACCATTTTCTAAGGTGGAAGGTTACGTCCTCTGTACTCAAACTAAGGACTAGGTCCGTCTAGTTAGGGTGTACGGTACCTCGTCGATTCGGGCACGTGGTGTTGACAACTCGGATACAAGATCTTGGGTTCTCGGTGTTGATGTTTTCGGGTGTGTGGGATCTCGGACACGAGACGTTGTTCTCTTCGGTAGAGTTACTTCCAATTACTAAGTACTAGTAGTTGATTGGTAAGAGTTTTACCAAAGAGTGCCTGGTGTTCGTCTCTCATCAGGGGCGAGTGACGTCGATCCCTTTTCAGGATCGTCGTTGTTTCTGTGTCGTGTCAGTTTTTATTTATCTTACCTAATTTCTTTTCTTACACCGATTTTTTTACTTTATTTTACCTATTGGTTGTTCATGGATGACATGTCGTGTCCCTTGAGACAAGTTACAATACACCGTTGGACCTACCCTCTCCTCAAACCCTTCTTCCCTATGTACATATCATACTAACTAAGGGAAATGACAGAGGTGGACGTGGATAGTGTAATAATTAACCGATATGAGGTCATCTTTTCTTTTTTTCAAATTATTATTTTTTTATTTTATTTGAGTTAACTTTTTTAGACGAAAAGTATTGTCTTGAGGTCAAACTTAAAAAATTTACTAAGAGTGTTTTAATTGAAAGTTTATGAGAGTCAAAAGGAAACTTTTGTCTTCAACAGTCACGAAGTCAAACAGAGAAAGAGAGAGAACACTTCTTCACTTCATTAACTCCTTTGTTGGACTAAAACAAGATACGGGTCTTAAATTGAAGGACCGATTATAAGATACGTGTCGACGACTCCTCCATCGATTTCTTTTTCGTATTCCTTTTAACTTTTTATTTAGTTAACAACTATAAAAATTCTTAAAAGTACTATTAATTTTTTAGTAAACATGTACTATAGTCACAACGTCAATTTCTTTTACCATCCTATTAATATTATAAGTTACACATAGTAAACATAATATATTTTAATATACGTAATACACATATACATGTGTACTGTGTATTATGTATACACACATATATATATATATATATGTACGTATATATATATATATATATGTATGTGTGTACCCAAAGGGGCCACGGAGTCATCTTTGTTTTTTTTTTTTAGGTGGACGTTAAGTCCTCTGTGCGTCCTCTGTACTCAAGTTAGGGACCCAGTCCTTCTAGTGGANTTGTTTGTTTGTTTTTTTAGGTGGACGTTAAGTCCTCTGTGCGTCCTCTGTACTCAAGTTAGGGACCCAGTCCTTCTAGTGGATCTCTTCTTTTCCCGTTGGGTGAGGTCATAAGAACGGACCCTTTAGTGTACCTGTCTCCTCGGACCACCCGATGTCAGGTACCCCAATGTTTTGTCAACCTGTACTGAACCGCTGATTTGTCGTTGTTGTACACGTACACTCACACGTATATTGATACTATATATTCGAGTACACAAATTCAAAGGATCGATGTAGACTTACACGAAGGTATCTTATTAGTAAATTTGTACTAGATCTGACTGATAGTTCTCTGTGACTTTTACTTTTCAAAATACGGTATCATCATTTATGATTTTAAGTGTGGTCTTGTATCTTCGGGAGAAATATAACTGTCACAAATGTATGTATTTTTATGATAATCAAGATGGGAGACTAAAATTATGACCTAAGACTCTTGGTACTTCCAATTACTAAGTACCAGTAGTTGATTGGTAAGAGTCTTATCCTGATCTTAAACATAAATAAATAAGGTTTTCACACAGTGTAAAATAATGTCTTGACACAGTGACATAACCTTTGTCTAAAAACATCTTCTCGTACTTGTAGAAATTAACTCATACCTCACCCATGAAACTACCTCTTGACATACGGTCAATGTAGTGGAGGTGAGTGTAAGTACATTCAACAAAACTTTTAAGAATGTCTAAATAACTCCATATTAACTATATATTCTTTAACGTAAACAACTTTCGTATGTCAAAAGGTCTTAGATCGTATACGTCGGTAGATACTTTTGTAGTGTTGTTAGTTAGAGTTACAACAGAAACCAAGAAAATATAAACGTAGAAGGGTAGA
Organism: Capra ibex; assembly: GCA_006410555.1. Lineage (NCBI taxonomy): Eukaryota > Metazoa > Chordata > Mammalia > Artiodactyla > Bovidae > Capra > Capra ibex. Next base: position 19,218,994 of record SJYO01048061.1, on the reverse strand, counting down.
CGTGTACGAAAGATAGAGGTCAGTTGACGACTAGACGAGAGACTATGACATCTATCGAGAATAAAGGATTAAAATATATCTACCTTAATATGTCATATATACGAAGTCCGTTGGGTTGAGATCATGAGAACGGACCTTTTAGGGTACCTGTCTCAGATCATCTGACATCAGGTACCCCAACGATTCTCAGCCTGTGCTGACTCGCTGAAGTGAAAGGAAAAAGGGAAAGTACGTAACCTCTTCCTTTAACGTGGGGTGAGGTCAAAAGAACGGACCTCTTAGGGTCCCTGTCCCCTCGGACCACCCGACGGTAGATACCCCAGCGTATCTCAGCCTGTGCTGACTTCGTTGGATCGTCGTCGTACGAAAGTGAGACGTTTTGACACATCTCTAACTGGATGCAAGGATACGACGTAGTAAAGAAGTAAGGTAAAAAAAGAAAAACGACTTATCACAAGGTTCCTATATGTCACAAACATAAATGTTTCACTATTTACAGACACCACAAAGGGTGAAAAATGATTTTGTATATTTTGTAAACTCATTCTCATGTACTAAACAGTGTATGAAAATAAATAAGACCTTCATCCACATACAAACTTGTTGTCCATATACAAACTGAATTACAAAAGGGTTCATCAACGAGGTAAATTATAAGACTGATGATCAAATACTACTAACACCGACGACTATGATTGGAAAAAAAAATTACAAGACAGAATCAGTAAGATACTCCATACCTCATAGAACGATTTTCAAGATATAAGAAATATTAAGAACTACAACTCCTATACGATAATCTGTCGTATTATCGATAGATCCACGTTACAGACAAGTCTATAAAACGGGTAAACAATTGACTCAATAAAGAAAGGGGATTGATAACTCGATACACTCAAAAAGTGAAAACAAAAGACAAAAAATTTAAGACCTAACGGTAGGGATAGTCTGTCTACTAAATATTCATTAAAGAAGGTCAAAAGGAACAGTAAAGTAAGAACCACGTCACAGAAAATTTCTTGTTTTCAACACTTAAAACTACTTTACGTCAAATGGACAATAGAAAATTTACTGACAATCACAGTATAGATTCTTTAGAAACCGATTAGATTCAAGTCTTACCAAAAGTGAACAAATGTAGGTAGGTAAAATCGTACAATATAAAAGGTAAACCAGACACTATATAATACTGAATTGAAAACAAGTACCATTCAATTCTCAAGTAGAATTACAAATCATCGCAAATCATCGTACTACGTTCACTTTCTTCTTTCACTTTTTCAACCGAATTTCGAGTTGTAAGTCTTTTGCTTCTAGTACCGTAGACCAGGGTAGTGAGGTACCGTTTATCTTCCCCTTTGTCACTTTTGTTATCTACTGAAATAACAAAACCCGAGGGTTTAGTGGTGTCTACTACTAACATCGGTACTTTAATTTTCTGCGAATATGGAATCTTCCTTTTAATATTGGTTGGATCTGTCGTATAATTTTTCATCTCTGTAATGAAACGGTTGTTACCAGACAGATCAGTTCCGATACCAAAAAGGACACCAGTACATACCTACACTCTCAACCTGATATTTCTTTCGACTCGGGACTTCTTAACTACGAAAACTTGACACCACAACCTCTTCTGAGAACTCTCAGAGAACCTGTCGTTCCTCTAGGTTAGTCAGGTAGGATTTCCTCTAGTCAGGATCCACAAGTAACCTTCCTAACTACAACTTCGACTTTGAGGTTATGAAACCGGTGGACTATACTTCTCGATTGAGTAAACTTTTCTGGGACTTACACCCTTTCTAACTCCAGTCCTCCTCTTCCCCTACTGTCTCCTACTCTACGAACCTACCGTAGTGACTGAGTTACCTGTACTTAAACCCATCTGATGTCGTCAACCAATACCTGTCCCTCCAGACCGTACGACGCCAAGTACCCCAGTGTTTCTCAGTCCGTACCGACTCGTTGACTTGACTTGATTCATCGTAAATAATTGCTTCGGTAGACCCGGACCCCAAAAGAAAGATGTTTTCAAAATTTGATATTTAAATTAAAGAAATTAAATATATTTAGATAATAAAGTAAAAAAATTCTTTCAAAACATCTACAACACAAATTCCTTAAATAAAGGAGATTTAATAACAAACGAGAATATGTCAACAGGTAATGTAAGGAAATAATAATAGAATTATAGACATTTTAGATAATTTAGATACTAAATTAGACATATATAATACTATAACCATTACACACTATACAGAGAAAATCGAAACTAGTCAAATCCATTTAAAATAACCAAATTAACAATTAACATTTCGGAGATGATCGGAAAGGGACCACTACACACTACCGAAAGATTAAAGTGAGTATGTACGTCAATAAACCAAAACTTAAGAGATCAGAAATTTCAGACCGAGGACTTTCCCCTTTTTATATTCTGTTGATAACACATGGATGACATCATGTACCCCTCAAGATAAATTCGTGACAAGTCAAGTCAATGAGTTAGTACATACTGAGAAACACTGGGGTACCTGACTTCGTGCTGTCCGAATGGACAGGTAGTGGTTGAGGATCGGAACGAGTTTGAGTATGGGTAGTTCAGTCACTACGGTAGGTTGGTAGAATAGGAGACAGTAGGGGAGGAGGAAGACGGGTGTTAGAAAGGGTCGTAGTCCCTGAAAAGATTACTCAGTCACGAAGTGTATTCCACCGGTTTGATAACCTCACAGTCGAAATCGTAGTCAGGAAGGTTACTTATAAGTCGTGACTAAAGGAAATCTTAACTGACCAACCCAGAGGAACGTCAAGTTCCCTGAGAGTTCTCAGAAGAGGTTGTGGTGTCGAGTTTTCGTAGTTAAGAAACCACAAGTCAGAAGAAATACCAGGTTGAGAATGTAGGCATGTACTGGTGACCTTTTTGATATCGAAAATGATCTACCTAGAAACAACCGTTTGATTACAGAGACGAAAAATTATGCGAAATATCCAACCAGTATAGAAAAGAAGGTTCCTGGTTCCTAGAAAATTAGAGTACCGGCGTCAGTGGTAGACGTCACTAAAACATCGGGTTCTTTTATTTCAGAGAGTGACAAAGGTAACAAAGAGGTAGATAAACGGTACGTCACAGGATTACATACACTCTCCTTTTAGGTTTTCTTTCCCTATATACATATACATGCCTTCTAAGTGAAATGATACGTCATCTGTAATTACGTCGTAACATTTCGTTGATATGACGTTATTTTTTATTAATTACTTTTGTCACTTCCACAACCTTCCCTTTATACGACCGGAAATTTAACGGACCTTTACTGAACTAGACCACTCCTACCCCGAACGTTGTTACCTCCTTTCCACGGTGAAGTAGCCGTGAGGAGTTCAGTCTCGTCATACGTCACTATCTCGTGTTTGGGGACCATAAAGTTCCAGTCCCATTAAAAACGTAGTCATTGTGTACGTATCGATGGACGGTGTCCCCATTCTGTACCATCTGTCCATCGACCACGTCCCGATTCTCGATTGTAACTGTCTTTAATCAGTGTTAAGTGGGTAGGTCGGAAGAAGCTCTTGAACGTTCGGAAGTTATCTGAAGTCTCATGGTTTTATTATTGTAGTCTGTCTGGGAAGGTCAGGTTAATAACAGAGGTCTTCCTCTGTCCAAGGACCACGAAGAATGAGACGGTGTAACGATCATGGAGAAGATACAATCAGTCAAAATTTCGTCCAAACACCGAAAAAAAGGGGGAATTTTCCGAAATTTTAGTGCATACTATTCTAAGTGTAAGACTAAGACTGTGAGCCATTACACTATTACTACTTTTTTCATGAATTTAATAAACTTGAGGTAAAAACTGAATATTTTAATACGATAATAGTAATTAGACCTTGTGTAAATAACTTAATTTCATAAATTTTAAAAACTTTGTCGACTGATCACAGACTGTATAGTGTCCAAAGGGACCACCGAGTCTGTCATTTCTTAGACGGACGTGGTCTCATAGACCTCTGGATCCTTAGTTGTGGACCTAGGACTTCTAGGGGACCTCTTCCCTTACCGATAGGTGAGGTCATAAGAACGGACCTCTTGAAGTATCTGTTTCCTTGAACCGTCCGACAAAGGGTACCCTAACGTTTCTCAGCCTGTGGTTGATCAACTGATCACAGACTGTATATCTTTAGTGATTAAATTACTATTGGGAATACTACTCTCCGTCTCCTTGGTCTCTAGTTTAACGGTTGTAGACAACCTAGTAGTTTTTTCGTTCTCTCAAGGTCTTTTTGTAGATAAAGACGAATTAACTGGTACGGTTTCGGAAACTGACACACTTAGTGTTGTTTGACACTTTTTAAGACTTTCTCTACTCTTATGGTCTTACAGACTGGACGGAGAATTCTTTGAACATACGTCCAGTCCTTCGTTGTCAATCTTGACCTGTACCTTGTTGTCTGACCAAGGTTTATCCATTTCCTCATGTAGTTCCAACATATAACAGTGGGACGAATAAATTGAATATACGTCTCATGTAGTACTCTTAGTAACCTGACCTCCTTCGTTTTCGACCTTAGTTCTAACTGCTCTCTTTATAGTTAGTGGAGTCTATACGTCTACTGTGGTGGGAATACCGTCTTTCACTTCTTCTTGATTTCCCGGAGAACTACTTTCACTTTCTCCTCTCACCTTTCAACCGAATTTCGAGTTGTAAGTCTTTTGATTCCAGTACCGTAGGTCAGGGTAGTGAAGTACCGTTTATCTACCCCTTTGTCACCTTCGTCACCGACTGAAATAAAAAGACCCGAGGTTTTAGTGACGTCTACCACTGACGTCGGTACTTTAATCTTCTACGAATGAAGAACCTTCCTTTCAATACTGGTTGGATCTATCGTATAATTTTTCATCTCTGTAATGAAACGGTTGTTTCCAGGTAGATCAGTTCCGATACCAAAAAAGTAAACAGTACATACCTACACTCTCAACCTGATGTTTCTTTCGACTCGTGACTTCTTAACTACGAAAAATTGACACCACAACCTCTTCTGAGAACTCTCAGGGAACTTAACGTTTCTCTAGGTTGGTCAGGTAGGATTTCCTCTAGTCAGAACCCACAAGTAACCTTCCTGACTACAACTTCGACTTTGAGGTTATGAAACCAGCGGACTACGCTTCTCAACTGAGTAAACTTTTCTGAGACTTCGACCCCTTCTAACTCCAGTCCTCCTCTTCCCCTGCTGTCTCCTATTCTACCAACCTACCGTGGTGGTTGAGTTACCTGTACCCAAACCCACCTGTACCCCTCTAACGTTACTTGTCCCTCCGGACCAAACGACGTCAAGTACCCCAGCGTTTCTCAGTCTGTACTGACTCACTTGACTTGACTTGAATACTACTCTAATCAAAATATGTAAATTTTTGGGAATTTAAATTATATGGTGTTCCGTAAATGTTTTTTGACATCGTTTTAGATCCTTTTATATTCATGACCTTTCCCAGTCAAAAATTCCCGGATATATTCCTAAGATAAATATTACTCTCACAATTTTACAGTAATTTTATAATTAGAAATAAGACATCTTCAGAGGAAAAGATAACTAAACTTACATATCGACCGTAATTTGAGACACCTTGAAACATGTGACATTCTATTCACACCCTCCTTAAAAACCTATTATAAAATCAATAGACAGTGGATGTGTCTATAGAGATCTATTTAGTACCCTATGGAGAACAGAATCTCATTGAACCGTCTTTTTAATGTAACGTAATGAAAAATAGACTAAAACTTTGTACTATGTCAACTTTCCTTTATCTATTGTAACAATCCATACAGAACTTATTGTATGGAATTCAGTTGACAATGAAGGAATCAAGAAAAGATGGTTAGTAATAATATTAGACGAAACTTATATTTTATTCACTGTTTCTATGATGTTTTTTTCTTTTGATGTCCGGTTATAGTGACTACTTGTATCTACGTTTTTAGGAGTTGTTTTGAGATCGTTAGTCTTAGGTTGTTGTGTAATTTTTCTAGTATGTGGTACTGGTTCACCCGAAATAGGGTCCCTACGTTCCTAAGAAGTTATAGGCGTTTAGTTAGTTACATTAAGAGTTGTAATTGTTTAACTTTTGATTTTTGTTATACTAATAGAGTTATCTACGTCTTTTCCGGAAACTGTTTTAAGTTGTAGGTAAATACTATTTTTGAGAGGTCTTTCGTCCTTATCTTCCTTGTATGGAGTTGTATTATTTTCGATATCTACTGTTTGGGTGTCGTTTGTAATAGGAGTTACCACTTTTTAACTTTCTTAAAGGGGATTTCAGTCCTTGTTCTGTTCCCACGGGTGAAAGTGGCGATGATAAGTTGTATCAAGACCTTCAAAACCGGTGTCGTTAGTCTCGTCTTTTTCTTTATTTTCCTTAGGTTTAACCTTTTCTTCTTCATTTTGAGAATGACAAACGTCTACAGTACTAGGAGATCTATCTTTTGGGATTTCTGAGGTGGTCTTTTAATGATCTCGGTTAGTTACTTATATCATTTCAACGTCCTATATTTTAGTTGTGTGTCTTTAGGGAACGTAAGGAAATGTGATTATTACTCTTTCATCTTTTTCTTTAATTCCTTTGTTAAGGTAAGTGGTAACGTTGCTTTTCTTATTTTATGAATCCTTATATAGATGGATTTCTTTGATTTCTGGATATATATCTTTTGATATTTTGTGACTACTTTCTTTAGTTTCTCCTGTGATTATCTACCTCTTTATATGGTACAAGTACCTAGCCTTCTTAGTTATATCACTTTTACTCATATGATGGGTTTCGTTAAATGTTTAAGTTGCGTTAGGGATAATTCGATGGTCGNTGACTACTTTCTTTAGTTTCTCCTGTGATTATCTACCTCTTTATATGGTACAAGTACCTATCCTTCTTAGTTATATCACTTTTACTCATATGATGGGTTTCGTTAAATGTTTAAGTTACGTTAGGGATAATTCGATGGTCGTTATAAAAAGTGTCTTGATCTTGTTTATTAAAGTTCTAAACATACCTTTATGTTTTTTGGAGCTTATCGGTTTCGTTAGAACTCTTTCTTCTTACCTTGACCTCCTTAGTTGAACGGACTGAAGTCCGAGATGATGTTTCGGTGTCAGTAGTTCTGTCATACCATGACCGTGTTTCTGTCTGTATATCTAGTTACCTTGTTTTATCTTTCGGGTCTCTATTTAGGTGTGTGTATACCTGTGGAATAGAAACTGTTTCCTCCGTTCTTATATGTTACCTCATTTCTGTTAGAGAAATTGTTCACCACGACCCTTTTGACCAGTTGGTGAACATTTTCTTACTTTGATCTAGTGAAAGATTGTGGCGTGTGTTTTTATTTGAGTTTTACCTAATTTCTAGATTTACATTCTGATCTTTGATATTTTGAGGACCTCCTCTTATATCCGTTTTGTGAGAGGCTGTATTTAGTGTCGTCCTAGGAGATACTAGGTGGAGGGTCTTATGACCTTTGTTTTCGTTTTTATTTGTTTACCCTAGATTAATTTTAATTTTCGAAGACGTGTTGTTTCCTTTTATATTCGTTCCACTTTTCTGTCGGAAGACTTACCCTCTTTTATTATCGTTTACTTCGTTGACTGTTTGTTGATTAGAGTTTTTATATGTTCGTTGAAGACGTCGAGTTAAGGTCTTTTTATTTGCTGGGTTAGTTTTTTACCCGGTTTCTTGATTTATCTGTAAAGAGGTTTCTTCTGTATGCCTACCGATTGTTTGTGTACTTTTCTACGAGTTGTAGTGAGTAATAATCTCTTTACGTTTAGTTTTGGTGTTACTCCATGGTGAAGTGTGGTCAGTCTTACCGACGCTAGGTTTTTAGACGTTCGTTATTTACGACCTCTCCCACACCTCTTTTCCCTTGGGAGGATGTGACAACCACCCTTACGTTTGATCATGTCGGTGATACCTCTTGTCACACCTCTAAGGAATTTTTTAACGTTTATCTTGATGGAATACTGGGTCGTTAGGGTGAAGACCCGTATGTGTGACTCCTTTGGTCTTAACTTTCTCTGTGTACATGGGGTTACAAGTAGCGTCGTGACAAATATTATCGGTCCTGTACCTTTGTTGGATCTACAGGTAGTCGTCTACTTACCGATTCTTTCGACACCATGTATATGTGTTACCTGATAATGAGTCGGTAATTTTTCTTAAGTAAACTTAGTCAAGACTACTCTACCTACTTTGACCACGGCTAATATGTCTCACTTCATTCGGTCTTTCTTTTTGTGGTTATGTCATATGATTGTGTATATATACCTTAAATCTTTCTACCGTTACTGCTGGAACATACGTTCTGTCTTTTTATCTGTGTCTACACATATTGTCTGAAAACCTGAGTCTCCCTCTCCCTCTCCCACCCTACTAAACCCTCTTACCGTAACTTTGTACATTTGATAGTACATTCTTAGCTTAGTGGTCAGATACAGGTTGCGTCCTATGTCGTACGAACCCCGACCACGTACCACTACTGGGTCTCTCTACAATACCCCTCCCTCCACCCTCTCCCCAAGTACAAACCCTTGCGTACATGTGGGCACCACCTAAGTACAGTTACATACCGTTTTGGTTATGTCATAACATTTCATTTTATTTCATTTTTTTTTTTTTCTTATATTTTATTCTTCACTAACATATAAAATATGTAATTCGTTTATTTGATATCAATGTTCATAGTCATACTTTATTATGGAATAGAAATTTAATAAGATTTGTCCTCTTTACCCTACATAGTATGACCCTATACACTCAATAAAGAAGTTTCATTACCTCTATATAAAAAGATTTGATTATTAATCAAAATAATCGATAGAATATAGTGTAAACAATTATCCTGTATTTCCCTTACTTGTAATTACTGTATAGGTACCACTTTTCTTTTTGTCTTAATAAATAACATTCTCTTACTTGATACATATACAATGATTACTACAAAAAAGTGAAAATTCTATTTTTCACGAGAGACTAGAGTCAAAAATTTACATCAATATACTTGTATTTGGAAAATTTCCAAACAGAGAAGATCTTCTTGGTAAAAATTTTTTTCGTTTTTAGAAAAACAACAAAAACAATCTAGTTCTTCACTGTTTACAACCTTAAAGATAAAAGGGGAAGGTATGGTTAACATAAACCTTAAAATAATTGTACGAAAGTTCTAATGACTAATAGATGGGACCACTTAGAACAGACAAGGATTCGTGTAACGTTCTTGAGAAGTAAAGACTATGACAAGAAAAGATGATAAACGAAAAAGGTACAGAGCTGAAAGACAACTTCAAGTAGTAAACAAGTGTACATAATAGGTTAAAAACGTGAAAGTACAAATGTTATGAAAATAAATTAAGAACCGATTTTAAGGTCGTGGATTCACAAGAAACCTAAAGAAGATAACTGATAAACCAGAGGAGAGAATACGTATCAAAGATTACTGAAGACACTATATACAGAATATAAAAATGATACATCACCTGTAAAATAAATTATTGTGTAACCTCTCAGTTTTTATAAATGGGACCGTTTCCCTCTTCCAAAAAAATAAAAATTGACTTCATATCACTAAATGTTACAATATACTTAATAACGACATGTCCACTAAGTCATATATATACGCACACACACACACGTATATATATATATATATATATATATATACATACATTTATATCTTCTCTCTTTTATCAGTCACCTTCTTTATGGTTCATATGAATCGAAACCTTAAAATCGGTCTTAATTTTAATAATATTTGTACTTTCACCTTTTTTACCTGTTATGTACACTTGTTTGTTTAAAGTTGTCTTTTGACTCTGTACCTTTTTCGTTACGATCCTCTCTTGTTATAGTCTTTACTTCACAAGAACGTGACCAATCCTCGTCTGTTCTAAATAGTTTGATGGTGTGTTAACGTGAGTAAAGTATACGATCGTTTGATTACGAGTTTTAAGAAGTTCGTTCCGAAATTGTCATACACTTGACTCTTGAAGGTCTACATGTTCGACTCAAATCCTTTCTGTCTCCTTGGTCTCTAGTTTAACGGTTGTAGGTGACCTAGTATCTTTTTCGTTCTCTTAAGTTTTTTGGTAGATAGCGTTTTCTGAAACTGACACACCTAGTGTTGTTTGACACCTTTTAAGACTTTCTCTACTGTCAAGGTCTGATGGAATGGATGGAAGACTCTTTGGACATACATCCAGTTCTTCTTTATCTTGGTCTGTACTTTGTTACCTGACCAAGGTTTAACCCTTTCCTCATGTAGTTCCGACATATAACAGTGGGACGAATAAATTGAATATGTGTCTCATGTAGTACGTTTTAAGACCCGACCTCCTTAGTGTTCGACCTTAGTTCGACCCTCTTTATAGTTATTGGAGTCTATACGTCTACTGAAGTGGGAATACCGTCTTTCACTTCTCCTTGATTTGTCGGAGAACAACTTCCACTTTCTCCTCCCACTTTTTCGACCAAATTTTGAGTCGTAAGTATTTTGATTCTAGTACCGTAGGTCAGGGTAGTGAAGTACCGTTTATCTACCCCCTTTTTACCTTTATGACCGTCAAAAATAAAAGAACCCGAGGTTTTAATGACGTCTACCACTGACGTCGGTACTTTAATTTTCTAAGAACGAACAACCTTCTTTTCGATACTGTTTTGATCTGTCGTATCATTTTTCGTCTCTGAAGTGAAACGACTGTCTCCAGGTACACCAGTTTCGAGACACAAAAGATCATCAGTACATACCTACACTCTCAATCTCTTCCGACTCACGACTCCTTAACTACGAAAATTTGAGACCATAACCTCTCCTGGGAACTCTCAGGGAACTTGAAGTCCCTCTAGTTTCTTAGTTAGGATTTCTTTTACTCAGGACTTATAAGTACCCTTCATGACTATGACTTCGACTTCGTAGTCATAAAACTGTTGGACTACGTTTCTCGACCGAGTAATCTTTTCTGAGACTATGACACTTTCTAACTTCTGTCCCGTTCTTCCCCTACTGTCTTCTGTTTTACTAACCTACAGTAGTGGTTGAGTTACCTGTATTCAAACTTGTTCGAGGATCTCAACCACTTCCTGTCCCTTCGGACCGTACGACGACAGGGACCCCAGTATTTCTCAACTGACACTGACTCATCACTTGTCGATTTATATATACGTATAAATATAGATATAGAGATGAGAAAAAATTGTAAGAAAAGGTAATACCAAATAGTGTCCTGTAACTTATATCAGGAGACACAATATGTCATCCTGGAACACGAAATAGGTAGGATATATATTTTCGAATGGAGACGATCCGGGTTGAGGGTGACGTAGAGAGGAGGACCCGTTGATGAACAGACAAGAGACACAGATACTAAGGTAAAGACAAAGTGTTTATCCAAGTAAAGACAGTGTATAATCTGAGGTGTATACTCACTATCGTTACCATAAACAGAAAGAGAAAGACTGAAGTAAATCGTACCATTAGAAATCAACGTAAGTACAACGACTTTTACCGTAATAAAGTTAAAAAATATCGACTTATCATAAGGTAACACATATACATGGTACAGAAAAATAGGTAAGTAGAGACCACCTATAAATCCAAAGAAGGTGCAGAACCGTTAAAACTTAATACTACTTACATACCCATGGACATGGAAAAACTTAATATCAAAACAGACTTATCTACGGGTCCTCACTCGAAAGATCTGGTATTTCAGTAAGATAAATATAAAAAACTCTTTGGAGGTATGACGAAAGGGGTCACCGACGTACTTGAATATAAGGATGGTTATCACAACCGTCACAGAAAAGAGGTGTGGGAGAGGTCGTAAATAATAAATATCCCTAAAATTAATATCAGTAAGACTGACCACACTCTACCATTTAGTAACATCGAAACTAACCGTAAAGAGATTATTAATCGTTACAATTCGTAGAAAAGGACACGGATAACCGGTAGACATACAGAATAAACTTTTTTTACAGATAAATCCAGAAGAAGGGTAAAAAGTTAACCCAAAAACAGTAATGACAACAATAACTCAACATATTCGACAAAGATATAAAACCTTTAATTCGAGAACAGTCAACGAAACAAACGTTTATAAAAAGTTTCATCCGTCAAAAAGAAGAGAGTTCGTTTGACACACTCCTTAACTCAGTTATATTAGAAATTATTTCAATTTCTAAATTGAATTAAACACCTCAAACAACAGAGAAATCGATAAAAGTCACGTAGTGACCGAAGTTTACAAAACTCACACCTTAGTTCTGAAGGGGACGTCTCTTTAGGTGTCGTAACATCTGAAAATATCAGTTATGTGTAGGAAGACTTTGTAAACGTATAAGAAAGACAAAATATCGGATAGAAAGTCGACAAAAATCGTGGTCCTTTAAAAAGAAATGGGAGTTTAGGTTTGGGGTCAATATGAGTGAGATATTCTAGAACGAAAGAACACCAGGGGAGATCTGAAGTCTTACCTCGACATCACATGAGTCACTTAAAGACCTTACAGGGTTGAGAGTCAGTAGAGTATAATGCGACAAAGGTCTGACCCAATTCGTTCCGTGATTTACGAAGTCCCTCGAGAAATCAGTTTAGAGGAAAGACTAGAGTCGGAAGACGTAATGGTGGGGTATATGAACAACTTCCGGACATCCAGAGTATAACGGTACTTCCCAAGTGATTTGAAAAAGATCAAAGAGAAATACCAGTAAGTATATCAAAACAGAAAAATAAAGATGTGATGGTCTCTACTCAGAAAAGGTCTACTACCCGAACACAGAACGATCTTAAATGAAAATACAAAAAAACGTAAGAGTAGAAAACCACCTAAAAAAAAAGTTTACATTAAAACATCGATTAGTTCGAAAAACAAAAATCACTCTAACTTCGATGTCACGGAACATTATAAAGTTGGTCTTGATCTTCAAGATCATGGAAGTCAAAATAAAAAGGAAGATATTTAATCATTTAATTTCAATAAATACCTTTTATTTATACACTCTCAACCTAATATTTCTTTCAACTCACGGTTTATTAACTACGAAAACTTGACACCATAACCTCTTCTAAGAACTCTTAGGGAACCTGTCGTTCCCGTAGGTTGTTCAGTTAGGATTTCCTTTAGTCAGGACTTATAAGAAACCTTCCTGACTACGACTTCGACTTTGAGGTTATGGAACCGGTGGACTACAATTCTTGAACCGTTTCTGGGACTACGACCCTTTCTAACTTCCGCCCTCCTCTTCCCCTACTGTCTCCTACTCTACCAACCTACCGTAGTGGCTGAGTTACCTGTACTCAAACTCATTTGGAGTCCTCAACCACTGCCTGTCCCTCCGGACCCTACGACGTCAGGTACCCCAGCGTTTCTCAGCCTGTACTCACTCACTGACTTGACTTGACTTGACTACCTTCTATTTTATATAATTCAAAAAATCATTCACACACATATGGTTTCAGTTTGAAATACTGTCATTGTATGTAATATAAATAAATGGGATTCTGAAAAGTAAGTAAAGATTAACGACTCAGATGTAACACTAGAAAAAAACTAAACACTGATCCTTAATATAAAGAGAAGACGAAGTATTTTTGAAAGTGTCATATCGTATATCTTGTCTTGATCACTCACAAATAAACACTTATTGTGATCTCACGTTAAAATTACAATATTGAAACATCATTACAAAAACTATTTTATATAAATATCAGTAGAAACACACTTATGTTAATTAGATCTTTCTCATTGTGTTCACTCAGTTATTATAAGTAATAAGTACACTAATTGAAACTTTATTACACGACAGAATTAGAACACAAATAGGTTGTTACAAAAGGAAAGAATTACAAAAATCTATGTCTCTCATATTACGATATGTATTGACAACGTAAAGTAAAATAGTTATGAGTATTAAGTAAGGGTTACGTTAAAACTTTAATAAAATTCCGGTGACTTCTGTACTTCAACTTATTAATACGACGTCCATTATAAATCCATAAAAAGAATATACATAAAAATAGGTAATTAATCACTATCGTTAAAAAGGAGATTATCATCGATATAAAGTTAAGGGACCCAATCCCTGTTATCGACAAGAAACGAAAAGATTTGGTTCTTGTGTCAAGAATACCAATTGAATTTACTAAAGTCTCTTGACACCATCATTTAGAAAATGTTTTATTTCATACTGTTATACCGTTCGAATAAAGTTATTGTTTCACCCGTACTGTAAATGTATTTCAGATTAAGAAGTTACATAATCTTGTTCTCTGAGAACTTCAGATATAATATAAAATTGCAAGAGTTTTAGAGATAAACCTAAACCTACCCGTTACCGTGGGGTGAGGTCATGAGAACTGACCTTTTAGGTACCTACCTCCTCGGACCATCCGACGTCAGGTACCTCAGCGATTCTCAACCTGTGCTGACTCACTGAAGTGAAAGTGAAAAGCGACAGAACGAAACCTCTTCCTTTACCATTGGGTGAGGTCACAAGAACGGACCTCTTAGGGTCCCTGCCCCCTCATACCACCCGAAGACAGATACCCCAGTGTGTCTCAGCCTGTACAGAATTCGTTGCGTCGTCGTCGTCGTCGTCGTCGTCGTCGTCCGATGAAATGTTTTTATATTACCCCCTTTTTTTTTTTTTTCGGTCATATCGTATATATATGAGGAACCGAATGTCGTAATCGTAGATACGAAGACAAAACTTAAATTCCACTTTAATCCTGTTTATATTACAAAACAATAAGTAAAATAATAAGTTGAACTTTATTTAGAATCAAATACATACAACTTATTTGATAAAAGCTTCCGGGTATCGATATTGGATTCCTAGAGATGGTCTAACAAAATGTGTCCAGACAAAATGTGTCTAACACACACAATCAGTGAGTCAGTACAGACTGAGAAACGCTGGGATTGATGATACCAGACGACCCAAGAAGACAGGTACCCTAAGAGGTCCGTTCTTATGACCTCACTCAACGGTAAAGGAAGAGGTTAATGTTGCATAATGATCGGTCTTTAGAAACGTTTTAATCATTAAAAATACAAATATTCTAATGTAGTTTTACATACAAAACAACTGAAATTACTCTTTCCTTATTTAGACCTTTTATTTTGATTGTCTTTCCTTTTTTTATAATTGAACAAACGAAAATTTTAATATCATCGTATCAAGATCTCTCGATTTTTCTGAGGGTATCTCCCTTGTAAAGATAAGAAAATGTAAAGGAAAGGTGATCTTTAAGTTCACGATTACGACAGTCGAAGTTTTCGTTCCAGTTTAGACTACGTTAAACGTTACTTACACGATGATTGAAATTTTATCAACTTCTTTCCTCATATGTCGACTACTGACGTTAGATATTGTGTTAACTAAAAACGTTGGAAAAAAGAAACACGTGAATTGACAAGTTGAAACGATACACCAGAAAATAGTACATTAAGGTCGAAAACACTGTTTTCGTTATTAAGTAGTAAAACACACTAAGTTGTAAAGTGACCTAATATTAAAAAAGGACTTCTGTCAATATTCTCTATTACAAATAAAAGAATTAATATATAAAAACCTTTTCAGAAATATTTACTTCATCAAAACAGACTAAGAAAAAGGTACTTAAACAAAGTATGTTCACGTTTTATTATTAATCACGATTGTATGAATTTAAAATTTAATAAGGAAATTTAATGATTAAGTAGTCAAGAATGTCGTTCGAACGTTCAGTTCCTGTTTCTATTAACCATTATGTCAGTATCTAATATTAGTGATGTTTATCTATTAATAAAATAAGTTTTAAAAGACTCTTAATTCTATGCCTTAAGACGAAACAAAAAAAAACAAACAAACAAAAACAAAAAAAAAAAAGAAAGAACGAGGATTATTTTGACCGGGGGTTTTAAGTACTTTGTCATTCTAATCCCTCACTACAGTCCTACTACCCACTTATTTTGTAGGGAACGGGTATAGAGAGGGGACTGTAGTGAAATCGTAGGTAGGTGTCAGTTTGCACGGAAACTCTTGAAGGGACCACCAGATCACCAATTCTGTACTCAATTGGTTACCAATTCGGCACCAATTCTGTACCCAATTGGTACCTAATCGGTCAAGTCCTCTGTACCCAAGTTAGGGACCAGACCCTTCTAGGGTGTATGGAGTCCCGTTGTTTCTGGTACGTAGTGTTAATGACTTCGGGTGTGTGGATCTCGGGTACGATACGCTGTTCTCTTTGGTGGGGTCACTCTTCGGGTACGTGACGTAGATCTCTCATTGAGGGTGAGTGGTGTTGATCTCTTTCGGGTGTACGTCGTTGTTTCTGTAGCACGTTGGTTGTTATTTATTTTAAATTTTTTTAATTCTTTCAGGAAAACTCCCTCAACATACCTAGGTCGTGGTATACGGTTCCCTGGGTCTCCTCATCCTCAAAACGGGGAGGTACGTATTTTATTACGTACCCCTTCGAAACCTGGGACCGAGACCCGGGACTTTACGAAGACCGAAACCTGAGACTTCACTGGGTACTTGACCAAAGTCGGGGAGAGTCGATGTCAGGTCCTTCGGGACCTTTGGTGACTGAATTACGGTAGTGAGTTCTGCTCTCTCGGAAACACTATCAGACCCTCAGGTCACCTGTTAAGATCGTGTTTAAACCTGTTTTTTATATTTTTTATATGTATATATATATACTTTAATCTGAATAACCCCACACATTCTTGTCGAATTTAAATGGATACAGAATATTGAGGGTTTTGTTTTGTCGAGTTTTCTCGAGAAAAACCGGACAACCAAAAAAGATACCTCCTTTGACTCTCATACACTCACTCACTGGTTGTTGAAGAGATCGATCCGTCCCGTGTCACCGTCAGTGGACAAAAAGAAAGTGGGATAGGTCTCAAGACTCAGTCCTCATGTACTAATGTCCCCCCACTCGTCGTCCCTCTTGTCACCCGTTTTGCACGTTTCCTTCCACTGTCACCGTACACCTAGGACGAATAGACGTAGCTCCTGAGATAGTCCTCCGGGTGTATACTCGAAGACCCCATCGAGTGGACATCTAGGGATTGACGTGCTACCCTCGGGGGTCGTGAGACACACGGAGACGATGTCAGAGAGTACGGGGTACCGGTCCATCAAAGGACACACGTGAGTGTTACCACGATTCTCGTTTGGAACCGCCTACCGATCACTCGTACACGTCTTTCGGTCGGACTCAGACATCTGGTCTCTTTCTAGTGTTTGAACTTGTAAATAATGACGAGAACCGTTTTGTTTCACCTCCGACAACCGTGGGTTGAACGACTTAACATCCTACCACTCTTCTATATGCGTATTCTTAAAATGCTGTTCTCTTTCGTTTACACACCTCGTCCGGATAGGTATCTTCTAGACTCTTTCGTAATCTTAGGAATCGTCTGTTTACCTTCTATAAAGAGAGGACTTCAGTCTGTCATCTCTGACGTCCTCCACTGACGATAATGTTTACGTTTTTGTCTTTGGGGTTTGAAGTTCTCGTCCGTTTTAGTTCGTTGGTACTGTGGTCGTTTTAAAAGGTCATAGGATGGAGTTTCTGTACTTCACGATGTTAAATGAATTATTTCTTAAGATTTAACGACAAAATTGAGTTAACTTGATGTTCTGTTATGTATTTCTATTAAGTCACTTTAGTCAGGGTAAAGACCAAAATTTAGGTTTCTTTTACTTTAGTTCTAGTACTTCTCTATGGATTCGAGTATAAGAACCGTCGTAGTAATATCGGTTCTATACCTATGTTGGATTCACAAGAAACTCCTTAATTACGTATTTTTGTCCACCCAATATACTGTTACCCTATGATTAGTCGTACCTTTCTTCCTGGATCATGGTAAATACTGTTGTACCTATCTTGAACTTTCGTAATACAATTTATTTCATTCGGTCTGTCTCTTTCTATTAATGACATAATCTAATGAATATACTCCTTAGAGTTTTTCGACTTGTGTCTCTTTGTCCCTCAGGTCACCACAAAAAGTCCCCGACCTCTAAACCCTTTACCCCTTTGCAACCAGTTTCTCATATTCTACTCATTCAAGACCCCTGGTTTAGGTACCGTCACTGATACTAATTGTTATGTGATAATATAAGAACTCTCAAAAACTCTCGTCCAAAATTTCTAAAGTGGTGTGTGTTTAAACATTAATACACTCCATTACCTTCACAATTGTTTGGGATACATCCATAAGTAAAACGTTATAATTTACATAGTTCAGTAATATATGTGGAATTTCAGTGTATTACAATATACAGTTAATATAGAATATTTCGACCTTCTTAGTACATCTTAAATACTTTTTTTAGTTCTTCATTTTCTATTCTTATTTTCACACTAAAAAAAGTCATCACTTTTAAAATTTATACATTAATCAATTTATTATCTTGATTTACGACACTCATTTTTGGTCTATAAGGAACTGAATGGATACTCACGAGTCAGCGAAGTCAGTACAGGTTCAGAAACATTGGGATACCTAATATCGGATGGTCCGAGTAGACAGGCACCCTAAGAAGTCCGTTCTTATGACCTCACCTAACGGTACGGGAGGAGGTCCCCTAGAAGAGCTGGGTCCTTGACTTGAAAACAGAGGATACAGATTACGTAACTTCTGTCTAAGAAATGAACACCTTTCTTGATTATTTCCCTTGATTTCACTTGACTATTTTCTCCAATCCATACAGTCACTTTATATACGAACGAAATACTCTCAAGGGAGTACCTTCTAACGGCTCATCTTTCAAGGTCCTTAGTTGAGGTCGTTACTTTTTTTACACTCGACAGTTCTCGGTACTCTTCGTTTGTAATGATCTTGAGACTTCATATTAACTCGTGACTGTCGTAATAGTCCTTTCCCACCATTTAAAACCACCTAAAACCGGAAAAGGATCTCTGGTAGTAGAGGGAAGAAGGTTGGGAAACCGTCGACATCATTAGCTCCCGACTTAAGGACCACACCTAAGGACCACTCTCAATCCGTCATTCTTGGAATAGGAGGTTTCGGACCACACCCTTCCCTCCTAAAACCGAACGGACGACCAAATGACTTCCTAGTCATACCTTCTTCCGGTAGAAACGAAAACGGAGAACTCCGACTTCATTAAAGGTTCCAACGTAGACACCTCACTTGGATTTCTCTGTGTTGTGGATAAAAAGGAAATAAAAGAATGTTCTAATTTTAAAAGTTCCTTTAGACAGTTCAGTGACCGACCGACGTCTCTATCACCTTGACTCTGAAGCCACTGGTATCTCTGTTCTTTATAACAGAAACTTTTTTATCAAAGTTTTATAGAGATTTATTTTCTGTTGAAGTGAGGGGGTTGATGTGGGTGGTGAGGTGGTTGTTCATTATAACCGTCAGGACCCCTTCCTCATATTAGATCTCTCTCAATCTTCAGGATGGTACATTTGTCTCTTTATTTCCCTTATACGTCAAGATCGATAATAATAAAAAGGATCAAAGTTTCTTCACTCTTTATACATTAAAAAACTTTTTTTTTTAGTTCATGATATGGTAGTATATACTTATAACAAACTCTTAAGAAGAACGACAGATATAACGATACCAGACTCGAATTTGGGGATGTCGGTTGATGTCAAGTGACATCATTATTTACCGAATGTTTCGAAAGACGAGAATAGGGATACAGTGTTCATCTGGTTTAATTATATAGACAGATCTTACCAAGAACTTTAGATTTAAACGACAAACGAAAAACACGGTCCTTTCTACGTATAAAGTACGAGTAATTTTAGGAAGATGTCTTACATGGTGGTGGTAAATCACTAAGACTCACTAAAAGATCCTCTCTTTTTTTATTTTGGTTTTATTTTCTTGTCCTTCTTGTTTTCTTCTGTAGGGACTGTGATCACACGATAGACTTGTTCAGAAGAGTCCTTCGGTTGAAACCCCCTTCTACACAGTAACAGGGAGTTCTATAGATTCTGACAGTTCGAC
Organism: Capra ibex; assembly: GCA_006410555.1. Classification (NCBI taxonomy): domain Eukaryota; kingdom Metazoa; phylum Chordata; class Mammalia; order Artiodactyla; family Bovidae; genus Capra; species Capra ibex. The sequence goes on along the minus strand of SJYO01048061.1, from coordinate 19,198,969 downwards.
GGGTCCTTTAAAGAATTCAAATTCTCTCCTTTATTTTACAAATGCCAAGAACCATTTTTGAAAGTGATTCTCTGGCTATTCTCAAGTTACATAGAAAAGTCGTTTTTTGTTCCTCTTTAAACTTTTATTCATTTTTACTTAAAAACGCGAATCCTTAACGTAATTCTCTTAAGTCAATGGATTGTGTCTAAGGGTTCTATATAAAATGTCACTAAGAGACTCCAAGAAAATCATCGACGTACTTTAGTTTTGATGTTTTTTTTATCATACTCTGTCATAATAATAATAATGATAAAACTGTGAAACGAACAACAAAGTTCTGTTGCCATACATTTTGATGACTATAGGATCGTATTTAGTTCTACCACCGTGGGTTGATATGGTCTTCAGTAAAATAAAAAGTGACGATGTTTATAGGCGTATCAGTTTCACTACCCAAAAGGTCATCAGTACATGTCTACATTCTCAACCTGGTATATCTTCCGACTCGTTACTTCTTGACTACATAAACTTAATACCACGACCTCTTCTGAGAACTCTCAGGGAACCTGTCGTTCCTCTGGTTTGGTGAGTTAGGGTTTCCTTTAGTCGGTACTTATAAGTAACTTTCCTGACTACGACTTCGAGGTTATTAAATCGGTGGATTACGATTCTCTGTTGAGAAACCTTTTCTAGGACTACGACCCTTTCCAATTCCCGTCCTCTTCTTCCCCCACTGTCTAGTCTACCGACCTACCGTAGTGGCTAAGTCACCTGTACTCAAACTCGTTGGAAGCCATGTACTACTTCTTGTCCCTTCGGACCGAACGACGTCAAATACCCCAACGTCTCAGTCTGTGTTGAATAACTGACGTGTTGTTGTACGAAAGCCATTTCTTTCGAAGACCAAAGTGACTATCGAGTATTCATCCTTTTAGTGACTAAAATAATTAAGTACTGAGTACCAATGTATAGAGAAATTAAAAGACTTTATATTAAAATTAAACAACTTTTTTCCTTCGTGTATATAATATTAAGACGAGTTATAGTTTCATTTTACAAAAACGAGTAAATCTTACTGAGTACTAACTTAGTACTCTACTTGATTGGTAAAAACGTACTTTTTAGTAAAAATTAAGTTATTATAGGGAATGTCCCTGTCATGGGTTGAATTACGGAAAAATTTAATTTTTTAGTACTGTCATCGTTTATTAAGCAGACCTTTCCCGTACCGTTGGGTGAGGTCATAAAAACGGACCTCTTAGGGTACTTGTCTCCTCGGACCACCCGGGGGAAGGTACCCCAGTGTCTCAGTCTGTACTGACTTCGTTGATTCGTGTTTGTATACTCAGTTTTAACATAAGGTCCTATAATTACATTTTGAAAAATATACTTATACATCGTACATGAAAAAATGTATATATACTTTTCAAACCCAATATAATAATTATATCTTCAAAAATAAAAAGTCATCCTATTCTCTTACTAGGTTAAAATTTGACACGATTAAAACATTTGGATTAAGAGTCGGAATGGAAAACTTGAGGTTAATTTTCGTACCGTAGACACACATACTCACGGAATCGAGAGAAAGAGGATCAGTCATAAGTATAAGTATCTGAACGTTTCGAAGGCACACACACATATACATACACGTACAACAACAATCACCTATGTTCTATCCAGAAGCGACGGTTGATACTAACGAGAGATTATAGAGTTGACGTCGGGTTAAGAAGAGAGGAAGTTGGATCCAATCATAAAAGATCTGATCTGACGTATATTAGTGAACTTTAAAACTTTTCCTGTGAACACCTTTATCGAAAAAGAAAATAAAAAAAAAGAAAATAAATAAAAAAAATTTAAAATAAATAAAAAAAATAAAAAATTTAAAATTTTAGAAATTAAGAATGTACGCAAGGGTTTGTACTTGGGGGGAGGGTGGAGGGAGGGGTATTGTAGAGAGACCCAGTAGGGGTACGTGGTCGAGGTTCGTAAGATTGTACATATGATAGTACATTCTTAACTTAGCGGTCAGATACAGACTACGTCCTATGTCGTACGAACATCGAAAAAGAAAATTTTCCTTTTATTTCTGCCGAAAAAGAGACATCATTCTGTTTCGAGTAAATCCTACTTTTAGTTCAAGGAAGTATTTGATTCAAGACGACTGTAAAGGTGAACGAAAGGATTGTGACTTGAAATGTGACCATGAGGGAACAGGGTCCCCTATTCAAGATGGGTGGTCACCTACGGACTTTGGAGTCTATTATGACTTGGGATATTTATGATATAAAAAAGAATATGTATGTATGGATATTACTTTGATTTAAATATTTGAATCTTGTCATTCTCTAACTGTTGTTGTTGATCATCACTTTATTTTGTTAATATTGTTATATGCGATTATTTTCAATATACGTATATAGGACAGAAAGAGCTTATAGAATAACATGTGTAAATATCTGTATCGAACAAAATGACTCGAGACGTCTGTAACGAAAGAAAAAAAAATTGTTTCACTTTCAAACACCATTGGGATGTAGTTCATTCAAATGACTACGGTAAAAGGGTTGTTAAAAACAAGTGAAGAGTATAAACCCAGTGTCTACTATCAAAAACGGTATAAAACTTGAAAAGTCATAATAAACAATACCACTAGACACTATAAACTACAGTGACGATACTGAACGACTTTCGAGTCTATTACGGATCTTAAAAAATTGTTTTTTTTTCATCAAAGGTCAATTCAATGTATGTAACAGTAAAATCTGTATTACTTTAAAAAGTGAATTATCTGGTAGTCAAGTCAAGTCAAGTCAAGTCTGCGAGTCAGCACAGGCTGAGAAAGGCTGGGGTACTTAGTGTCGTGCGGTCCGGAGGGACAGGTAGTGGTTGAGGGCCTCAAGTGAGTCTGAGTGCAGGTAACTCACTCACTACGGTAGGTCGGTAGAGTAGGAGACAGCAGGGGAAGAGGAGGATGGGAGTTAGGGAGAGTTGTAGTCTCAGAAAAGGTTACTCAGATGAGAAACTGAGTAACTTGACACTTGTAGTCCTTCAAGTGTCAAGTGCATAACGACGTCGGACCGAACCTCTTAAAACTCGTAAAAAAATGATCACACGCTCTACCCACGTTGACACGTCATCAAACTCGTTAAGAAACCGTAACGGAAAAAACCCTAACCTTACTTTTGACTGGAAAAGGTCAGGACGCCGGTGACGACTCAAAAGGTTTAAACGACCGTAAAACTCACGTCGTGAAAGTGTCGTAGTAGAAAGTCCTAAAATTTATCGAGTTGACCTTACGGTAGTGGAGGTGATCGAAACAAGTATCACTACGAAAGATTCCGGGTGAACTGAAGTGTAAGGTCCTACAGACCGAGATCTACTGATATCATATCTTATTTGTACTAAAAATACACGTGACCTTTTGGCTTTTTAAGTATACTGAGCGAAATGATACTATAAATGAAAAAACACCATCAGACTTTGGTTCGGGTGTCGTAGAGTTTCCACCCGGACCTTAGGGGAAAGGTAGAATTGATTCGTGAAAAGTGCGTGACACCGATATTGAAAGTGTCAAACTCCATATTGTTGTTTTGATCTCGTTTGAAGGAAAAAAGGACAAGGTGGTAAAGTCCCTATCTAAATAAGAATAGGATTCAGAATTGTTGAAGTCGTATATAAACGACAAAAAGGTTTCATCGTTTTATAAATGGAAAAGTGAATTTCCTTCGTCAAGGAGTGAAACGAAACCGGAAAGACTTAGTGGTCGTAGTGTTAAGGACACGAAACCCCTGTAATAGTTTTTATTTGTCACAATGAACTTGTATTCGTGACGGTATAAGACTCTCCACTGGACTGTTGACTCAGTCGGTGATTGACTGGTCATCCACCACAGACGACCTGTTTACCTACTCAGTGTCAGGACGTCCACCCCGCCCCACCCCCACTGTTTTGTTCTGTGTTCTGTCGTTTTCTGATGTAGTTTGATGAGACTTATATACGTTAATTTTTGAATGCTTAAAAAGTAATCTATCGATCCCTGACTTCCACTGGTTTCCATTGTCTTTAACTTGGACTCAGAGAGGACCCTTAACGTCCGTCTAAAGAAATGGTAGTTTCGTGGTTCCTTCGGGTTGGAGCCTTGTACCTTGGTGTTTATTCTCGTGACGAAACACACGTGACTAGTAAAACAAAACGAAAAGTTTATGCACTAACAAGAAAGATGGAGACGAAAAAGGATAACCGATATAAGAAATTGATTTCATATATATATAAAAAAAGGCAATACAAAGTAAACCTATGAAGAAAAATAGAAAGTCGAGAGTCAAATTTACATATTGTAAATAGAATGAACTATGAGTGTACTTTCACTTACACAATTAGAGAGTCAACACATGCTAAGAAACACTGGGGTAACCTTCATAGGATGGTCCGAGGAAACAAATTCCTTAAAAGGTCTGTTCTTATGACCTCACCCATCGATAAGGGAAGAGGTCTCCTAGAAGGGTTGTGCCCCTAGTTTGGGTACAGGGGACATAACATCCGTCTAAGAAATGGTAGACCCGGTGGTCCATTACGTGAGGTTTTTTAACTATAAAATGGTTTGTATAAAATGTCTACTCGTTCGTCAACAAGATTATTTGAATTCCAGTACTTTGACAACCCAAGTCTACTCTATCCAGTTTTAGGAGAACGAAAATTCTTTAATGTGTATTATAGGAATTCTTCAAAGTATTAGAAGATCTTTGTACTAAAACTACCAATAGAGTCAAATTGTAAAATAAAAATTGTTTTTGTATCTATTCTTCTCTAACGAACTCATGTTCATTGGGTGATAAAAGGATAAAAATACGAGCTTTAACACAAAATGCTTTGAAATAGTATTTTCAAAGGTAAGTTCATACTAGTAACTTGATATCTTAATTTCAAGTTAAAGAGTAAACGGGTAACTCTGAAGAAAAGTGTTTCATGTGTTTATGTTTAGCGTATGAAAAATTTAAACCCTTCTACATACGTTACTTGACTTATTCATGTTTATCGATTTACGAAAGTATACTTCATTATTACTAAGGTCACGAATTACACATTCAGTTTATAATAGAAACCGTGTCTTAATATTTCATCAACAAGGACAAAGTAAAACTAACGAAAACTTTACTTCTTCGGTTCACCTTAAATGTGAAAATCCTTTCTATTTAAGTATAACAAAGGACACTATTATGGAGGACCCTCACGAAATAAAAAAAAAAATTAAAACTGAAAAAACCTCATATCAACTAATTTTTCAACACAATCAAAGTCAACATGTCGTGTCACTAAGTCAATATGTATATATAAGTAAAAAAATTCTAAGAAAAAAGTATATCCAAGAGTGTCTCATAACTCGTCTCAAGGGACACAAGATATCATTCGACAACAACCAATAGATAGTATATATACCATCACACATATACAAGTAGGGTTCGAGGACTAAATAGGGAGGAAAGGTGTATAAAGGGGAAACCATTGGATTTAAACGAAAACTATAGACATAAATACAAACAAAGACAAAACACTTACAATCAAACATGGTAAAAAAAAAATTTAATCTTAAGGTGTTCACTCACCACTATAAACAAAAAAGGGACTGAAGTGATTCACACTATTAGAGACGAACGTAGGAAAAACGACGTTTACCGTACTAGAACAAGAAAAGATACCGACAGTATAAGGTGACGTATATACATGGTGTAGGAGAAATAGGTACGGTACCAGCTACCTGTAAGTCCAACGCAGGTGCAGAATCGATAACATTTATTACGACGTCACTCAGACTTTTTCTCGGATCCACTCATCTCATAAGAATCAACATCCATAAAGGGAAAGTAGTGAAATTTATATAACACGGGGAAGGATCCTCATGAAATTTTACGGTACATTAGTGATTTGGAGTACTTTTCATGATATCTGTAGTCTAACTAGACAACTAGATAAAAAATATTTGTAAAACTGTTCTAATTAATAATATATGAGATGATACGTTTACATAAAATAGTAATAGACAGTCTAATCTTCAGAGATCTATTTTTCCATATATTATATTAATTACATGATGTTAAGACTTTCCCAGTTTAAGTGAATAAGTAAGTTGTTAATCAAAAGTAGATTATACGTGGTCCGTAACAAGATCTTTGACCTCCTTTCCGTTCCCAGTAAGTTTACGGACAGGAAACTCTTGAATGTAATGGAACCTTCCTCTCCCTATTATTCGTTTATTATTGAAACGTGACATACAAACTTTTAACGATACTCTCATCTAGAATCTTCAAAAGTAGTGTACTCTTATTTTACACATTGATACGTACTACCACCTTCAATTGATCTTTATAAGCGACTAGAAAAGTGTTAAACATGTTTATATCTAAGTAATATAACTTTAGTTATATGGACTTTGATTATACTACAATACATAGTTAATATAGAACAAACTTTTTTCGTAAACCAATTAAGAAATTAATCAATAACATAATGGAAACATAAAAACTTCTATGTGGTAGTTTTAATCACAATGTACTAACTTTATAAAAATTTAAGTACTTAATCTTCGGACAACTTTTTTTAACTTTTTTTTAATAACTCTATTCTTGGTATTTTTGTATTTATTTTTTTCTGTTAATTAATTTATTTCAGATGTAAATTTAAACTACTTTTTTCAAAGAAAGGTCGTGATTTTATACGTTACTGTACATACAATCATTACTACCGAAATAGATACAAACACAACCAATCCTAGAAACGTCCATTATTTGGTGAACTTAATTTTTCTGAATTAGCGATTTCAACATATTATTAAAGTGAATCTATCATACAAAACTTTATCCGTTAAGGTCCCCTCTATGGTGGATGGGACGTATATGGAGAAACTACGAAACTTTCGTCGTTTCTAGACACCACAAATAAAGGAAGGACGAGAAGATAAGAACGGATAACCGAGAAACAGAGAACAACGTAATATCCGTTTTCTCTAGTACTGTTGTTTTGGTATCGTGGTGACTTAAGTTCCGTCGTTCTTTCTCATCCTAAAACACAGATAGAGAGAAAACCCACATTATAAGAAGTTTACTTTATAGAAGAATCATCAGATCTTACCCCTATCTACAGGAAGAAATATCGTTAGTAACCGATTCCTAACAGTCGATGTTTAAACTTGAATGGTCAAAGTAACGGTTACTGATTCAGTGGGACGAATAAATTGAAGATACGTCTCATGTAGTACTCTTTGCGACCTGACCTTCTTCGTGTTCGACCTTATTTCCCTCTTTATAGTTATTAGAGTCTATACGTCTACTGTGGTGGGAATACCGTCTTTCACTTCTCCTTGATTTTCCGGAGATCTACTTTCACTTTCTCCTCTCACTTTTTCAACCGAAATTCCAGTTGTAACTCTTTTGCTTCTAGTACTGCAGACCAGGGTAGTGAAGTACCTTTTATCTACTCCTTTGCCACCTTTGTCACAGTCTGAAATAAAAAACCCCCGAGGTTTTAGTGACTTCTACCACTGACGTCGGTACTTTAATTTTCTACGAATGAGGAATCTTCTTTTCAATACTGGTTGGATCTATCGTATAAGGCCTGTTCCGTTACCGTGGTGTTAGGTCATGTAAACGGACCTTTTAGGGTACCTACCTACGTTAGGTACCCCAGCGATTCTCAGCCTGTGCTGACTCGCTGAAGTGAAGTGAGAGTGAAAAGTGAAAGTACGTAACCTCTTCCTTTACCGTTGGGTGAGGTCATAAGAACGGACCTCTTAGGGTCCCTACCCCCTCGGACCACCCAACGGCAGATATCCCAGCGTGTCTCAGCCTGTACTGACTTCACTGAAGCGTCGACTATCGTATAAGTTTTCGTCTCTGTAATGAAACGGCTGATTCCAGGTAGATCAGTTCTGATACAAAAAAGGCTAACAGTACATACCTACACTTTCGAGCTGACACTTCTTCCAACTCGCGGCTTCTTAACTACACAAACTTGACACCACAACCTCTTCTGAGAACTCTCAGGGAACCTGACGTTCCTCTAGGTTGGTCAGGTAAGACTTCCTCTAGTCGGGACCCTAAAGAAACCTTCCTTACTACGGTTTCGACTTTGAGGTCATGAAACCGGTGGAGTACGCTTCTTAACTGAGTAACCTTTTCTGAGACTACGATCCTCCCTACCCTCTGTCCTCCTCTTCCTCTGCTGTCTCCTACTCTATCGGACTACCGTAGTGACTGAGCTACCTGTACTCAGACTCACTTGAGCTCCTCAACCACCACCTGTCCCTCCGGACCGTACGACGCTAAGTACCCCAGCGTTTCTCAGCCTGTGCTGACTCGCTGACTTGACTTGATTGTCGTTTCGGTAAACAGTAGACGGAGACGTCTCTAACTTGGAACACGACAACGTCGACCACTGGAAATTGTGGGAGGCTCCCTCATCTCCCTCGTTAGACGTGAGGTCCCCTACACCACCCTGTCCAGAAATCTCTAGACCCACAAAAAGGACAACAAGTCAGTGAGCCAGTACAGACTAAAAACGTTGAGGTATCTGACGTCGTACGGTCTTAAAGGACAGGAAGTGATAGAGGGTCTCGAACGAGTTTGAGTTCAGGTAACTCCGCCACTACGGTAGGTTAGTAGAGTAGGAGACAGAAGTTAGAAGGGACCGTATTCCCAGAAAAGTTTACTCAACCGAGAAGTGTAGTCCACCGGTTTCCTAACCATGAAGTCGAAGTCGTAGTCAGGAAGGGTACTTATAAGTCCTGACTAAAGGAAATCTTACCTGACCAACCTAGAGGAACGTCCGGTCCCCTGAGAGTTCTCAGAAGAGGTTGTGGTGTCAAGTTTTCGTAGTTAAGAAACCGAGAAGAAATACCAGGTTGAGAGTGTAGGTATGTACTGGTGACCTTTTTGGTATTGAAACTGATCTACCTGTAAACAGCGGTTTCACGACCGAGACGAAAAATTATATGATAGATCCAACCAGTATCGAAAAGAAGGTTCCTTGTTCGCAGAAAATTAAAGTACCGTCGTCAGTGGTAGACGTCACTAAAACCTTGGGTTCTTTTATTTCAGACAGTGACAAAGGTAACAAAGTGGAAGATAAACGGCACTTCACTACTCTGACCAACGATACTAGAAGTCAAAAACTCACGACTCAAAATTCGGTCAAAAAAGTGAGAGACGAAAGTGAAAGTAGTTCTCCTAGAAGTCAAGGAAAAGTAAAAGACGGTATTCCCACCACAGTAGACGTATAGACTCCAATAACTATAAAGAGGGTCTTTAAAAATAAGGTCGAACACGAAGTAGGTCGGGTCACAAAGAATACTACATGAGACGTACATTCAATTTATTTGTCCCACTGTTGTATGTCGAAAATGAATAAGGAAAGGGTTCAACCTTGGTCAGACAAGGTACAAACCAAGATTGACAACGAAGAACTGGACGTATGGACGCATCTAAAGAGTCCTCCGTTCATTCCACTATACCATAAGGGTAGAGAAATTCTTTAAAGGTGTCAAACAACACTAGGCGTGTCAGTTTCCGAAATCACATCAGTTACTTCGTCTTCATCTCCAAAAAGGCCTTAAGAGAATGAAAAAGACACTAGGTCACCTACAGTCGTTAAACTATAGACCAGGAGACGGAAAACTTTAGGTCGAACTTGTAGACCATTAAGAGTCAAGTGTAATGACAACTTCGGAGTGAACCTCTTAAAACTCGTAATGAAATGATGGTACACTTTACTCCCGTTAACATACCATCAAACTTGTAAGAAACCGTAACAGGAAGAAACCCTAACCTTACTTTTAACTGGAAAAGGTCATGACACCGGTGAGGACACAAAAGGTATAAACGACCGTATAACTCACGTCGAAATTGTCGTAGTAGAAAATCCCACACTTTATGGAACGGACCTTAAGGTAGTAAAGTCATCGGAACAAGTCTCACTACGAAGGATTCCGGGTAAACTGAAGTGTGAGGTCTTACATCCCGACATCCATTCACTAGTGTGATAACACCAATCGTCCCAGTCAATCTATAAAAAACATGTTAAGAAGACACATAAGAACACTAGAAAAGAATCATAGAAGTAGGAGAGAATCCAGGTCTGGTAAAGACAGTAAAATAACACAGGTAGAAACGTACTTTCTATATGTGTAGGCTCACGTCTCAAGGCTTCTGATCTTTACTCTCGATTCTTTCGGAGAGATTTACTTGTTACGTTTCTTTATCTCCTTTTATAATCTTACTCTTCTGATCTCTAGAGAACTTCTTTTAATACCTATGTTTCCCTTGTAAAGTACGTTTCAACCTACAAATATCCTTGTCTAAAATACTAGAGTGAGGAACGTTGAGGAGTATAGATCCTTTCGTTTTTAGGAAATAAACACTGTAGTCTAGTAGTACTGATCGTCTTTTGCAACACTTTACTCACGAATTCCATACCCTGAGTGGGAAGAGGTTTTAGAATATATGACTGGAAGGAGGGTGACGGAAAAACCTCGTCAGAGAGTCTCGATAGACCCTAAGACGGAATTTCTGACGTGAGAAGTCAAGTCAAGTCAGTGAGTCAGTGCAGGCTGAGAAACGCTGGGGTACTAGTGTCGTACGGTCCGGAGGGACAGGTAGTGGTAGAGGGCCTCAACTGAGTCTGAGTGCAGGTAGCTCAGTCACTACGGTAGGTCGGTAGAGTAGGACAACAGGGGAAAAGGAGGACGAGGGATAGGGAGGGTCGTAGTCTCAGAAAAGGTTACTCAGTTGAGAAGCGTACTCCACCGGTTTCATGACCTCAAAGTCGAAATCGTAGTAAGGAAGGTTTCTATAGGGTCCCGACTAGAGGAAGTCTTACCTGACCAACCTAGAGGAACGTCAGGTTCCCTGAGAGTTCTCAGAAAAGGTTTTGGTGTCAAGTTTTGGTAGTTACGAAACCGTGATCCGAAAGAAGTGTCAGGTTGTCAGTGTAGGTATGTACTGATTACTTTTTTGGTATCGGAACTGATTTACCTGGAAACAACCGTTTCATTACAGAGAAGAAAAGTTATACGACAGATCCAACCATTTTCGGAAAGAAGGTTCCTCATTCGTAGAAAATTAAAGTACTGACGTCAGTGGTAGATGTCACTAAAATATCGGGTTTTTCTATTTCAGACTGTGACAAAGGTGACAAAGGGGTAGATAAAGGGTACTTCACTACCCTGGTCTACGGTACTAGAAGCAAAAGACTTACAACTCGAAATTCGGTTGAAAAAGTGAGAGGAGAAAGTGAAAGTAGTTCTCCGNGTGAAAGACGGTATTCCCACCACAGTAGACGTATAGACTCCAATAACTATAAAGAGGACCGTTAGAACTAAGGTCGAACACGAAGAAGGTCGGGTCGCAAAGAGTACTACATGAGACGTATATTCAATTAATTCGTCCCACTGTTATATATCGGAACTGCGTGAGGAAAAGGATAAACCTTAGTCAGACAACAATGTACAGGTCAAGATTGACAACAAAGGACTGGACGTATGTCTAAAGAGTTCTCCGTCCAGTCCACCAGATCATAAGGTTAGAGAAAGTCTTAAAATACGTCAAATATCACTAGGTGTGACAGTTTCCGAAACCGCATCAGTTATTTCGTCTTTATCTACAAAAAAGACCTTGAGAGAACGAAAAAGGTACTAGGTCGTCTACGACCGTAAAAATAGAGACCAAGGAGACGGAAAAGATTTTGGTCGAACTTGTAGACCTTCAAGTGTCAAGTGTATAACGACTTCGGACCGAACTTAAAATTCATAATGAAAGTGACACATTCTACTCGCGTTAACACACCGTCAAACTCGTAAGAAACCGTAACGGAAAGAAACCCTAACCTTATTTTTGACTGGAAAGGGTCAGGACACCGGTGACGACTCAAAAGGTTTAAACGACCGTATAACTCACGTCGTGTAAGTTTCGTAGTAGAAAATTCTAATCTTTATCGAGTTGACCTTAAGGTAGTGGAGGGGATCGAAACAAGCATCACTACGAAAAATTCCGGGTGAACTGAAGTGTAAGGTCCTATAGACCGAGTTCCACTCACTAGTGTGGCAGTACCAATAGAACCAGTACTTCTAATCAAAATATGTCAAGAAGAGACATAAGAACGGTGGAGAAGAATCATAGAAGACGAAGACAATCCAGGTATGGTAAAGACAGGAAATAGCTCGGGTAGAAACTTACTTTATAAGGGAACCATAGAGATTAAAAGAACTTCTCTAGAGATCAGAAAGGGTAAGACAAAAAAAGGAGATAAAGCAACGTATCTAGTGACTCCTTCCGAAAGAATAGAGAAGAACGATAAGGAACCTTGAGACGTAAGTCTAGAAAGGAAAAGAGGAAACGAAAAGTGAAGAGAAGAAAAGTGTCGATAAACACACCGGAGGGGTCTGTCTGTAAAACGAAAAGACGTAAAGAAAAGGTACCCCTACCAGAACTAGGGACAGAGGACATGTTACAGTGTTTGAAGACAGGTATCAAGTAGTCCGTAAGACAGATAGACCAGATCAGGGAATTTACATAAAAAGTGAAGGTAACATATTAGTAATCCCTAAACTATATCCAGTATGAACTTACCAGATCACCAAAAGGGATGAAAAAAGTAAAATTCAGATTTGAACCGGTATTTCTCGAGTACTAGACTCGGTGTCAGTCGAGGACCAGAACAAAAACGACTGACATATCTCGAAGAGGTAGAAACCGTCGTTTCTTATATTGGTTAGACTAAATCCACAACTGGTAAATCACTACAAGTAGACATCTCAGAAGAGAACACAACAACCTTCTCCCACAAACGATACTGGTCACGTAAAAGAACGGTTTTGACATAATCAGAAACTGGACGAAGTAAGGCATGAGGTTCCGGTTTAAACAGGTAATGAGGTCCACAAAGAACTGAAGGATGAAAACGTAAGGTCAGGGGATATTACTTTTCCTGTAGAAAAACCCCACAATCAAGATTTTCCACAACATCCAGAAGTGTCTTGGTAAGTTGAAGTCGAAGAAGTCCCAATGACCAACCCCGTATCTGAACCTAATGACACTATAACTTACCAAACGGAACCTTTACTTGTCTCTAGTAAGACAGTAAAAACTCTAACGTAGGTTCATGACGTAAAGTCTGAGAAAACAACTGGTACTACCGATAAAGTAAAGAAGATTCCCTAAGGACGGGCGTCATCATCTATATTACCAGTAGACTTAATTTAAATGGGTAAGGTCAGGTAAAAACAAACGACTAAGGATCTTACAACTACAAGTGAGAACGGTAGAGGACAAACTGGTGAAGGATAAACGGAAGTAAATACCTGGATTGTAAGGTTCAAGAATACACTATAACGAGAAATGTCGTAGTCTTGAATATATATATATATATATATATATATATATATATATATATATATGCGCTATAACGAGAAATATCGTAGCCTGGAATGAAGATAGTAGTCAGTGTAGGTGTTGACGCATAACAAAAACGAAACCGAGGTAGGGAAGTAAGAAAGACCTCAATAAAGAGGTGACTAGAGGTCATCGTATAACCCGTGGATGACTGGACCCGTCAAGGAGAAAGTCATAGGAGAGTAAAACGGAAAAGTATGACAAGTACCCCAAGAGTTCCGTTCTTATGACTTCACCAAACGGTAAGGGAAGAGGTCACCTGGTGTAAGACAGTCTGGAGAGGTTGTACTGGGTGGATAGAACCCATCGGGGTGGCCCGTACCGAATCAAAGTGACTCAATCTGTTCCGACACCAGGATCACACTAATCTAACTGATCAAAAGACACTAATACTAAAGTCACACAGACGGGAGACTACGGGAGAACGTTGTGGACGGCAGATTGAACCCAAAGAGAATGGAACCTACATCCCCATAGACAAGTACCGACGAGGTAGTTACGCGTCGACGACGAGGAAAGGAACCTGCTCCACATAGAGGAGTGGCGACGAGGAGGACTGGAACTTGCACCTCATCGAGGAGATCCGGGAGGACGTGGTGAGTCGGTGACGAGGAACCTACAACCTAACGAGGAGAGTCGGTGGCGGGGACCGGAGCCCGTACCCCACCGAGGAGGACCGTCACGAACACACGACACTGTCGGTGGGCGTGAGGAGTAAAACGGGGTTTATTTTGAATTGAACGTTGAGAGTCCAATAAGTAGAAAAAATCAGTCGTCATATTACTTCATTTATGAGAAGTGAATCAAATCTTTTACTCGAAGTAATCCTTATACATTCTTTAAATTCCCTCCCCGGGTGAAAATGACTTTTATAACATAGTTTGTCTCTACACATAGGAATTTACATCTTCCTTTTCTCTATGTTTATCACATACCGATGTTGTCATAGACTACGTAACAAAATTTTTTAGTCTGTAAAGTTTGTTTCATTACTTTGACGGGTTTCCGTTGTACATTTAAAGTAGTCTTAAACCATTACCCTTGCAAACCAAGTTGTAAACGTAACGAGGTCAAAGGAGTCTGAAGATTTTACAAACCGATAGTACAAATATAGATTTAGTCTAAGGAGGACTCAAGGTCGAGAGTAAGGAATAAAACACAGAGTTAGTAACTCCGTTAAACTTTGAACGACCACTACTTCGTTAATGAGTAGAGAGGGTAGGTATTTAAAATACCACAAAAATCTTATTAACAGACAAACTGAGATATTTTTGTACTAGTAGGAATATATAGGAAATTTTAAAAAGAAATAATGATATATAATGAAATTCGTATATCAATTAAACAAAATATTCGGCCAAGTAACGAGTAAAAATACTTACGACATTCAGAATTTGTGTACTAATAAAAAGACTAATATCACAAATACATATGACTATATAAAGTTCATTTCTTTTTTATTATTTCCGGTTCTATTCAATTTTACAGGTGTTTCATTCTCCATGGAACACAAAAAACATTAAAAAAACGGTACTAAATTCCATTATAGATATGTCACGGTTCCCATGATCTGTAACCTTACCTTTTTCTATTACGTTTTATAAAATGTTAAAGTTTGTAAAATTACGGTAGATAATATGTACGAAGTGAGTTAGACTAAAAATTTTCAGAAAGAGTTAAAATAGAATAGTTGACCAATTTAGACCACTAACTCTGAGTTGACCGTGTCAGAGACTGTGACTGAGACTTTACTGTTCACAAGACCCAACCTATATCCGAGTTTTATTAGGGGTCACGATTCCGTCCTCCCCTCTTTCTTGGTCTACACCCAAACTTCTTTAAAACACACGTACCGTCTTCTATTACTCATTGAGAGATCTATGTATCTTACTTTATAGTTAGGTGTAATTACATTTTTGACACCCAAAATTTTTTACGCTACCTTTACTTTAAGACTCGAAAAAGACTTTTCTAATCTTGTTCAATTATGGAAAAGGGAAAGAACAAAGACTTTGATTTAAAATTTGGTATCATAGTCACCGTACGTAAATTAAAAAATTGTGACATAATAAGAACTTTATAGAGATTTTGACATTCCGTGATTTTCCTATATAATATAAATTAATACAAATATTAAACTTTCCCGAAGGGACCACTGTGTCACCATTTAGTAGTAGGATTCTATGGGACTTTTTCCTATACCGTTGTGAGGTCCTCAGAACGGACCTTTTAGGGTACCTGTCTCCTTGGACCACCCGAGGTCAGGTACCACAACTTTTCTCAGTCTGTACCAGTTGGTACGGTGTGTACACTTATTAAACCTTTCTTGTGTCTTGGGGTATCTGACTCTATTAATATAAACAAGTTCCTTTCTTTTATCTATAGACCCATCTGACCCTAAAGAGAGTGTCTATTTCTACTTCATTTCTAGCAAATAAGTGAAGTACGTAAGTAAAAGGACTCATAATTACGTAAATATTTTGGACCAGTCAATTACAACCGTGTACTCAACCAAAGTATGTCCTACCTCCGATCTAAGATCCCCATCTACGAAAGTAATGAAACAGCAGATTGTCACTGACCACGATAGAACGTATCAGGTCGTGACAATGTCCTCTACTTACTACCCAGAGTATATAACAGTCAAGAACTTCTATGAAGAATCCTGACGAAAAGAGTACGGGACTCTGTTGTCTACGTTGTCTACGTTTACTAAAGTCTTTTTAGTAATGTGTTCCGACAATTTCCCCTATCCATATTAGTTCACCGATTCTGAATCACAAATTATGGTAGATAATTAAATCATATAAAAATCTTAGGGGGTTTAAACTTTTAAGGTCAACTCTTGATTTTACCCTACTAAATCTCTCTTTCACTATATCACAGAACGGAGTGAAATGAGAGACTAAGTGGATTGGTAGGTCTTGTACTCGTCACTTTCTCATCTGTAATGTTCTACGATTGATAAATTTTTCATACTTTTTTTAGAATTAACTTACTTGTCTGGAGTCTCGTTTTTTTCGTTTGAAGACAGGTACCATCAACATGGCAACGTGGAAAAACCATTGTATCCCAGTCGAAGCTACTCCCTTTCTTGGAACTTTTGTGTATCCACTTTAATTTGTTGGTTGTGTTCCCATTCTCCCGTAAATCCAAAGGAAGAGAGAATATTTATTATTCTAGGAGGATAGGGAGAGGTAGATATAGGACCCTCAGTCCAAGTGACCTTTTTTATCACCATCAAAGATGTTATTGTCACAAAAATTTTCAGTAAGAGTTCTTATATTATTAGTATACGTTATTTCTGTATACTAAATGAAAACGTCACATGAGTAATATTTCGATATGACTTTGTATTACGGGAACTGTATCGTGTATGACGTAATTCTGACTTGACATGAAGGAAGTCTAAACGTACATTTCATCAAAACCTTATAAAAGATCTGAACCTTTACACCGTATTAACAAATAGAGGTTCCTTGAGACCTGAGTTGTCTCACACTATTCTATTTTGTTAATTGGTTATTAATGGGTGGATAAAAACGAATGGACATATAAAAAACCTGTGTTACGGGGTTATATAAGAGCCCGTTGGATTTTTATTTTTGATTAAACACGATTGAATGTTGTCTAGAAGTACCACAGACTAGTCTTAAATATAGTCTGTAACTTTACAATTAAATTTATCGAAAGAAAAGATATTTTTCTATTTCCTTTTTTCTCCCAGTTTCTGCTTATATGTCTTACGTAACTATATATAAACAAAGAAACACACAGTTCACGTGTCAGGTTCAACCAAAGGTAAAATCCTGTAAGACTACGATACACGGATATTTCGTATTGCATAGTACGTCAAAGGGTACCTATATTAGGAACGGAATTCCCAAATGTCGAACTTGTAAGTCTTGATAGGTTCGTCATGTTAAGTCTGTATACGTTGAATCGTTCGGCTGACCAGTTTTTTGACCGCGACTTGAGAATCAATTTAAGGAGGCAGTCGTAAAAACCCGTGTCCGCTTTTGTTCCTACTAGACAAGCTACGGACACTGTATTGGTTACATGACGGTTACTTTCTGTTTATCTAAAGGTGTCTCAAAACATTATAATTCGTGATAATTCGACTTACTTATTTCTTAATCATTCTATAGTCGTAGGGAGATGAATTGTACCAAATAAAAAATGTATTGTTCAACATTATCTCTATGATAAATATACCGAGGTGGAAGGAAAGGTTTAGATGAATAAAACTGAGAACTTTTTACAGTGATATCTGAAAAATAAGTACGTCTAGAAAATGAGGTTCGGGAAGTCCAACAGAGGAGTCAAGTAAAGTCAAGTCAAATCAAGTCAGTGAGTCAGCACAGTCTGAGAAACACTGAAGTATTTGACGTCGTACGGTCCGGAAGGACAGGTAGTGGTTGAGGGCCTCAAGTGGGTTTGGGTGCAGGTAGCTCAGTCACTACGGTAGGTCGGTAGAGTAGGAGAGAGCAGGGGAAGAGGAGGACGGGGGTTAGAGAGGGTCGTAGTCTCAGAAAAGGTTACTCAGTTGAGAATCGTACTCCACCGGTTTCATGACCTCAAAGTCGAAGTCGTAGTAAGGAAGGTTTCCTTAGGGTCCCAACTAGAGGAAGTCTTACCTGACCAACCTAGAGGAGTGTCCAACAGAGGATCTTCCATGGTTTTAAACACACAAGTCCTTTATATAATTCTGATCAGCATTTATGTATTTGTACTCAACTAACGGGGTTTATAAAACGATGCTTTACTTAAAGATTTAACATATAACTAAGTAAAAGTATAAAAAGAAAAGTGTGATTTCAGAGAATACGTATGTACACGAACTGTCTCGGATACTCTGTAGGGAAAAGGATCATCGGTTTCTCAGACCTCACTCAAATACCATAGGAGGAACCCTAAGAGTGGACAATTACACTCTTCCCATAAGAGATTTGTACAACTGTCGTCTCTCTCTCCCTCCCTTCCTCTCATCCCCTCTCTCTCTCCCTCTTACTCTCCCTCTCTTCGATCCCCTGTCTCTCTAGACATTAGAGAATAAAATGTTTACTGTTTGACCTCTGTTCCTGACAGTGACTTTATTCAAAAAGACTATCGATACAATCACGAGATCCTATTAACTATAATACCAATGAGAAAAATAATCAAGACGTAATCTCTCAAGAGTATTATAAAGATATACTTATACATTCATTTACCTAGACCTGAAGTAGTTTGTTTGATTACGACTAAGACAAAAGTACAGTTTAAATAAATGTAACTCTTTTACAAAAGAGATCTACACCTCTCTTCTGAATCTTACTCCTCCAGTCTTTAAGTCAGAGAACCCAGTTGTAGTCTCTTGTTTTACGTTGTGTCCTTTTAATTAAGACTACTACGAAACGGCTTCGTAGACCCTTTCGATCAGTTTCCCCTTTATGATTTATACAAAAGTATTAATTGTATATCTCTAATGAAGCTAAATAAAAATAAGTAAATAAAAACGGACACACACCAGAAACATTGACGAGTACCCGAAAGAGATCAACATCTCTCTGACTCCGACGAGAGACCGACACCACGAACCGGAAGAGCAACGGTACCGAAGAGGACAATACCTCGTGACCGAGATCTCGTTTGTACGAAGTCCTCAAAACTGTGTTTCCAAATCAACGGGACACCGTGCACCCTAGAACCAAGGGTCTGGTCCCTAACTTGGGTACAGGGGACTTCACCGTCCACTTAAAAGTTGGTGACCTGGTGGTTTCTTCAGGAAATCAAAGAATTTCTTAACGGGTAATTAATCCTAGTATAAAAGAGTGAATATAACCTTTTTTTTTACCTTAAATTCTTTTAAAATTTAACATTTTTCACTATATATAATCTAACTGTATTTAATTTTCGTTAAAAACTTACGTGGTGATAAAAATGGTTGATCTTCTGTGATAACATACAGTATTTGTATACATATACAAGTACAGATAACAAAAAGATATAAAAGTATTAACAAACGGTAATTATATATAACAACAAATACATCATCTATATTGTTTTTGTAAAATTTTCAATAACACGATGTGTTCAACCGTTTCAACAAAAACCAAAATTTAAAATAAATAAATAAAAACCGACGCAACCCAGACGTACTCTAAAGAGAGCCAGGTCGTTCACCCTCGATGAGAGATCAGCACCACACGTCCGAAGAGGAACGTCACCGAAGAGCACACTTCGTGACCGAGACCACGTATGTCCGAAGTCATCAACGCCGAGTATCCGAGTCCTCAAAGTTACGGTCCCGAGATCTAGCACCGACATTCCTGAGTCAACGAGGTGCCGTACACCCTAGAAGGACATAGTCCCTAACTTGTGTACAGAGGACGCAATCCGTCCGTCTCAGAAACGGTCACTTGGTGGTCCCTTCAGAGTCCGTTTCGACAAAATTTTCTTCAATTACAACTATATACCTTTTTGGTTACGTTATAACATTTCATTAATTGGAGGTCAATTTTATTTATTTAAATATAAAATTTTTTCATTTTCTTTATATTTCTTTTTTTATTTTCTTCAAGTAAACGCTGAAGTGTAATTGACAATTCTCTTTACATTCTATACTATGTAACTACGTCTGTCAAAGTAATTAAATAAAAACGGTTGTTTGATCAGAAAAAAATATACAATATTTGGTATTATTTGTATCATTGTTCACGAAGTCACATTATACACAGATTTAAATGAGAGTGAAATAAAAATAGGATTATAAAATTTTATCTTAATACAAAAACCAGTAATTACCAAGAGAGATTTACAACCGATTTCAGTATATTTCATAAATTATAGTGAAATTTTTATCTTCATACTGACTCTTTTTCAGTTAAATTACAGAAATATTACTGACACAAAAACTACAAAAGCACAGGAAGAGTTTAGTAATAAATACTAGTGTAAAGGAGAAAACAGACTGGGAAGTTTGAAAACAAGGACTACGGGTGTTAATGACAACATAATCTTTGTATCCACATTCTTAGTGGTATTGATAAACCGTGAAACATACCACAGTTCTTGGAACTTTTATTGATGTCCAATTATACTCTCCGACTTGTAGTGTAAAAGGAACAGGAGAAATAATCCTTAAATCTCTTGAACACTTATCGAAGGGGCGCCCTCAGGAATTTGTCCTTCCTGTCTTTTTTCGTCCGTAAAGACTATTTGTGTATAGTCATCCTATGGTAAACTCTTACACAGTTGTTGCTCAAAAGATAGTCGAACGTTTGTTAAGTGTTCAAATGGAGGAGGGAAGGTGGTAAGAGGTTCAAAAGTAGGGGTGGTGTCTATGTTGGTTTCGTAGTAGTGTTCGGACCCGGGTCATCTCGTTTATAAGGAATGACGTTCCTTCTCCTACTTCGTCCTAAGGACGTCCATCTGACCGACGGATTTCTTAACTCACGTTTTCATCGACTCGGTGTTCTTTTACATATAGGAGAGTGTAAACTACAGTAAGACTTATAAAACATACTTCAGGAGTAAGGAGAGAATTGGTCCCTTTGAACTTCTTAACTAAGGAAACTTTAACTATGATGACTCTATCCACAAAGACATTGTTTTCGTTCCGTGTTTCGGTAACGCTTAAGAAGTACAACCCTAATTTTTCCTTCCCGAAGGGCAGATGTAAGTAAAACAATAAGTTTATGACAAAACCTGTTTAGAAAGAGGAGAGGACGTCAAGTACGGAGAGGTCCACTTCCGTTCTTGTTTGATATTTCGGAACGGAACCGTGGACTCCACAAGTTAACACCATTCTGTCGAAGAAATCTCAACACTTTTACACAAAGATTTTATTTATGGACACACAGGAAGACACAGGAAAATCTCATACTTAAAACGAAAAAGGTAGAGTATTGTACGGTTAAACGTATACAAAATTTAATCCGATTTGCACAACAACAAAAAAAATTACATCACGACAAAATAACGTTTACCTAAAAATAAAAAGGATAAAAGAAGACGGAAACTCTCTAAAGGGAGAGTCCTCAAACGTTCCCTTCACGTCTGAAGATACCCCTCGAAGGGTCGAGACAAGAGATCCCGTCTTTGTAGTGGTCCCTGGTCTTCTCGAGTCCAAAGGATCTCTTCCCACTGTTACGAGGATGGTACTTTTTGTACATGTTGGGTCGTTGGTGGGGTTTATACAAGAGACTTCTCTGAAACTGAAGAGAGAAACTATATTAAGGACATTCGGATGTTACATGATCCATTTTACGTTGTACGACCCCAAATTTTACTTTTTTTTATTAATTTTATATCAGAAACATAAATCTCTCGAGTACAGATTTATGTACTCTATGTCTTTTCGTTTAATTGATAGTGTTCAGTTATTCTATTTACAATGGTACTACCTTTGTCTCTTTTTTTTTAACACCGAATTTTTCATGACTAGAATTATGTGTTTTTACAAATAATTAAATAGTATTTAAAACACACACACACACACGTGCGTGCGTACACACGTGCACTCGTGTACACGAATCAACGACTCAGCACAGACTGAGACGTCAGGATCCCTGACATCGGAACGTCAGTGGAGACGGGTACCTTAAAAGATCCATTCTCATGACCTCATCCAACGGTAAAGGATGAGGTTCCCCGCATAGAAGGGTCGATTCCCTGACTTGGGTGGAGAGAACCGTCGATCTAAAAAAAAAAAAAAAAAAAAAAAAAAAATGGTCATCGTGGTGGACCGGAAATGAATATAACTACGAACTAAACTTGCCTAAGTAGGTCAAAGAATGGTCATTAAAGTATACAGTAGTCGAGTTTGGTGTCAAGATAAAGTTGTTTTTTCAGTTTGACTATGAACAATGGGTACGGGTAGGTTTATCCTAAATCTGACTGCCTTACTTGAAACGGTGTAACAGAACTGATACGAAAAGTTTCCTAGGTGACAAAACGAATGGATTCCTGTTTCCGTATCTACCGTATCCGTTACTTACCCTTCTAAAAGTAATTAGACGTAGAAAGATCCCGTTTACCATTTATTATATTAAATAGTTATTGTCGTTTTTCATCTCTTCTTTTTACTACTTCCATAAAATTAATTATACTTTTGTTTCTGTACACTTCCTCTTTCTTTTAATTTCAAATTTGACCTTCTCTTCATTAAATTTAAACTCTTTAACTTAAGTTTTCACAAAAAAAAAAAAAAAATGTCGTTCGAAGGAGATAAGGAGGTTCTTGTATTTTCATTGGTTTTGGTTGGGAAGACTTTCGACTACTCTTAGTTCTTCGGTTAATTTTTTGTTTCAGTTTGTAATTTTCTCTTTCGTTAAACCTGTGTTGATTTATCTTCTCAGTTCGTTAATTATCAAAACTATTGTTTTCCTTCTGATTGTCTCCCCTTTCAGTTTATTCAATTTGAAATTTATTGAAGTATTTGTTTTCGGTTCAAAATTAAGACACCGTCCTTTCAGTAACCGAAAATGTTCTACAGGAACTTTTTATAAATCACTAGTACGATGAATAATAAAGACTTTTGATCACACCCCTTCAACAAACACGAAAATCAACCGAAGATTTTCCCATTTCAATAGAAAGAATGACTTTACATTCGAGATTCTTCTGTTTCTAAGAAGACGAAGTGAGCGACGATATCGGTGCTAAAAAGTCATCAAAAATTGTATAAGATCCGTGACATTTTTTAAGAAGTTCTCTACTCTTATGGTCTAGTGGAAAGGGTAGAGGATTCTTTAGACATACGTCCAGTTCCTCGTTGTCAATCTTGGTCTGTATCTTGTTACCTGACCAAGGTTTAACCCTTTCATCATTCTACTCTGACATGGAACAGTGGGACGAATAAATTGAATATACGTCTCATGTAGTACACTTTACGACACGACCTACTTCGTGTTCGACCTTAGTTCTAACGGACCTCTTTATAGTTATTGGAGTCCATACGTCTACCGTGGTGGGAATACCGTCTTTTGTTTCTTCTTGTTTTCCTGGAGAACTACTTACACTTTCTCCTCTCGCTTTTTAAACCGAATTTTGAGTTTAAAGTCTTTTGATTCGAATTCCGTAGACCAGGGTAGTGAAGTACCGTTGTCAATCTTGACTTGTACCTTGTTGTCTGACCAAGGTGTATCCTTTTCCTCATGCAGTTCCGACATATAACAGTGGGACGAATAAATTGAATATACGTCACATGTAGTACTCTTTGCGATCTGACCTTCTTCGTGTTCGACCTTAGTTCTAACGGCCCTCTTTATAGTTATTGGAGTCGATACGTCTACTGTGGTGGGAATACCGTCTTTCACTTCTCCTTGATTTTTCGGAGAACTACTTTCACTTTCTCCTCTCACTTTTTCAACCGAATTTCGAGTTGTAAGTCTTTTACTTCTAGTACCGTAGACCAGGGTAGTGAAGTACCCTTTAGCCACCCCTTTGTCACCTTTGGTACAGTCTGTAATAAAACCCCCCGAGGTTTAAGTGACATCTACCACTGACGTCGGTACTTTAATTTTCTACGAATGAGGAACCTTCCTTTCAATACTGGTTGGATCTATCGTATAAGTTTTCGTCTCTGCAATGAAACGGTTGTTTCCACACAGATCAGTTCCGATACCAAAAAGGTCACCAGTACATACCTACACTCTCAACCTGACACGACTCACGGTTTCTTAACTACGAAAACTTGACAACACAACCTCTTCTGAGAGCTCTCAGGGAACCTGAAGTTCCTCCAGGTTGGTCAGGTAGGATTTCCTCTAGTCAGGACCCACAAGTACCCTTCCTGACTACGACTTCGACTTTGAGGTCATGAAACCGGTGCAGTACACTTCTTAACTGAGTAACCTTTTCTGGGACTACGAAACTCACTAACCCCCGTCCTCCTCTTCCCCTGCTGTCTCCTATTCTACCGACCTACCGTAGTGGCTGAGCTACCTGTACTCAAATTCATCTGAGGCCCTCAACCACTACCTGTCCCTCCGGACCGCTCGACGTTAAGTACCCCAGCGTTTCTCAGTCTGTACTGACTCGTAGATTTGACTTGACTTTAGGTCCCTTGATCTCTAGAGTCGTGATCGTTTGACTTTAAACGTGAGATTGGTATACTAACCTCGTCACACTTTAAACCAAGTCCCTTATTTGTTAATAAATGGTTCACTTCACTTGACTTCAGCGAGTCAACACAGACCGAGAAACGATGAGGTGCCTGACATCGGACGGTCCGAGGAGACAGGTAACTTAAAAGGTCCGTTCTTATGACCTTGCCCAACGGTAAATGAAGAGGTCCCCTAGAAGGGTTGGGTCCCTAGTTAAGGTCAGAGGACGTAACATCCGTCTGCGAAAATGGTAGACTCGGTGGTCCCTTCAGTAAATGGTGCTGTGGTCAAATTTTTTTTTTCAAAGTAATTGGAGTAACTAATCCGATTAACTAAAGACCACAGAGTCTACCATTTCTTAGACGGACGTTACGTCCTCTGGTCTCAAGTTGTGGACCCAGGTCTTCTATGGCACCTCTTCCTTTACTAAAGGGTGAGGTCATAAGAACGGATCTCTTAGACAACCTGTCTCGTCCGACCATCCTATGTCTTAGGTACCTAAACGTTTCTCAATCTATGTTGACTCACTGATTGAGTACATGTGTACACTAGAGTCTCCTAAGGTGGATACATTGGTAATAACGTCAATTCTATAATGAAAGTAAACACACTGAACTAATTATTTACAGAGTTATCAATCTTACGTTTGAAATACTTCTGTCTACAGTTTGAAAGTAGAGAGAAGATGTGGTATCTTTAAATTATTACTTTCATCTCACCTACTTACACGGGTCATTATATATATATATATACGTTCGAACGGTTCTCAGTATATACTTTTTTTATTAAGGAGAGTCTATATAAAATATTTCTTTGAGTATGATCCATATACCTAATCTGTAATACTAGTTTAATAGTTTAATTTTATTTTGTGACTTCTCTTTACGTTCTTTACATAAAGTATCCTTTGTACTCCCAACCGTTTCAGGTACTGGTGATTTGAAGTCCTTACGGAATCCGGAAAGGTTGACCCGTCAATCTATGTACGAAGGGTACAAGAGAGAGAACCACCATATCGTAACAAAATCTTTCAGGTCAGGAGTTTCTTGATTTTCTATATATAAAAAAAGACAAAATTTAGTAAATGTGACTCAATTCATAATTTCTCGGTCTGTTCGACCTTACACTTCAGTTCACCCGGAATTTTTCGTAGTGATGTTTGTTTCGATCACCTCCACTATCTTAAGGTCAACTCGATAAAGTTTAGGACTTTCTACTATGACACTTTCAAAATGTTCGTTGAATACGGGGAGTTGAGGTCTTTTTATTTGTTGGGTTAGTTTTTTATCCGGTTTTTTGATTTATCCGTAAAGAGGTTTCTTCTGTATGCCTACCGATTGTTTGTGTACTTTTCTACGAGCTGTAGTGAGTAATAGTCTCTTTATGTTTAGTTCTGGTGTTACTCCATGGTAAAGTGTAGTCAGTCTTACCGACGCTAGGTTTTCAGATGTTCGTTATTTACGACCTCTCCTACACCTCTTTTCCCTTGGGAGAATGTGACAACCACCCTTACGTTTGATCATGTCGGTGATACCTTTTGTCACACCTCTAAGGAAATTTTTAACGTTTATCTCGACGGAATACTGGGTCGTTAGGGTGACGACCCGTATGTGTGGCTCTTTTGGTCTTAACTTTCTCTGTGTACATGGGGTTACAAGTAACGTCGTGACAAATATTATCGGTCCCGTACCTTTGTTGGATCTACAGGTAGTCGTCTACTTACCTAGTCTTTCGACACCATGTATATGTGTTACCTCATAATGAGTCGGTAATTTTTCTTATGTAAACTTAGTCAAGATTACTCTACCTACTTTGACCTCGACTAGTATGTCTCAGTTCATTCGGTCTTTCTTTTTGTGGTTATGTCATATGACTGTGTATATATGCCTTAAATCTTTCTACCATTACTACTGGGACATACACTCTGTCGTTTTCTCTGTGTCTACATATCTTGCCTGAAAACCTGAGTCTCCCTCTCCCTCTCCCACCCTACTAAACCCTCTTACCGTAACTTTGTACATATGATAGTACATTCTTTGCTTCACGGTCAGATACAAGCTATGTCCTATGTCCTACGAACCCCGACCACGTACCCCTACTAGGTCTCACTACTATATCCCACCATCCACCCTCCGCCTAAGTCCTAACCCTCGAACATATGTGGGCACCACCTAAGTACAGTTACATACCGTTTTGGTTATGTCATAACATTTCATTTTATTTCAATTTTTTTAAATTTTTTTTCTTTCACGACGTGAGTTATACGGTCGTTTAAACCTTTTGAGTCTTCACCGGTGTCCTGACCTTTTCCAGTCAAAAGTAAGGTTAGGGTTTCTTTCCGTTACGAGTTTGATGACGTGTTAACGTGAGTAGAGTGTGCGATTATTTCATTACGAGTTTTAAGAGGTTCGGTCCGAAGTCGTTATACACTTGGTACTTGAAGGTCTACAAGTTCGACCAAAATCTTTTCCGTCTCCTTGGTCTCTAGTTTTACGGTTGTAGGCGACCTAGTAGTTTTTTCGCTCTCTCAAGGACTTTTTGTAGAAAGACGAAATAACTGATACGGTTTCGGAAACTGACACACCGAGTGTTGTTTGACGCCTTTTAAAACTATCCCTACCCTTATTGTGTGGTGTACTGGACGGAGAACTCTTTGGATATAAGTCCAGTCTTTCGTTGTCAATCTTGACCTGTACCTTATTGTCTGACAAAGGTTTTCCTTTCCTCATACAGTTCCGACATATAACAGTGGGACGAATAAATTGAATATACGTCTCAGGTAGTACTCTTTGTGACCCGACCTTCTTCGTGTTCGACCTTAGTTCTAAGGACCCTCTTTATAGTTATTGGAGTCTATACGTCTACTGTGGTGGGAATACCGTCTTTCACTTCTCCTTGACTTTTCGGAGAACTACTTTCACTTTCTCGTCTCACTTTTTCAACCGAATTTCGAGTTGTAAGTCTTTTGCTTCTAGTACCGTAGACCAGGGTAGTGAAGTACCCTTTATCTACGTCTTTGTCACCTTTGGTACAGTCTGAAATAGAAAAAACCCGAGGTTTAAGTGACATCTACCACTGACGTCGGTACTTTAATTTTCTACGAATGAGGAACCTTCCTTTCAATACTGGTTGGATCTATCGTATAAGTTTTCGTCTCTGTAACGAAACGGTTGTTTCTACACAGATCAGTTCCGATACCAAAAAGGTCACCAGTACATACCTGCACTCTTAAGTTGACACGACTCGTGACTTCTTAACTACGAAAACTTGACACCAAAACCTCTTCTGAGAAATCTCAGGGAACCTGACGATCCTCTAGGTTGGTCAGGTAAGACTTCCTCTAGCAAGGACCCACAAGAAACCTTCCTGACTACGATTTCGACTTTGAGGTCATGAAACCGGTGAAGTACGCTTCTCAACTGAGTAACATTTTCTGGGACTACGACCCTCCCTAACCCCCGTCCTATTCCCCTGCCGTCTCCGACTCTACCGACCTACGGTAGTGGCTGAACTACGTGTACTCAAACTCATTTGACACCCTCAACCACGACCTGTCCCTCCGGACCGTACGACGTTAAGTACCCAGTGTTTCCCAGTCTGTGTTGACTCGCTGACTTGACCTGACTTTATTTCAGTTAGAGAATTTGGATGTCCTATTGAGGCATTTAAAGTCGTGTAATTCTTTGGAGTCAAAACCTAGTTTATATACACACACACACACTATCAGTGAGTCAGTATAGGTTGAGAAACGTCGGGGTATTTAACATCAGGTGGTCCGAGGAGACAGGTATCTTAAGAGGTCCGTTCTTATGACCTTACCCAACGGTACGGGAAGAGGTCCCCTAGGAGGGTTGGGTTCGTATCTTAGACCCAGAGAGAGTAACTTTCGTCTAAGAAATGGTAAACTAGATGGACTCTTAGGTCCTTCAGTTCTCTACATGAGTCTACTACTCAAGAAGAGAACGGGGAAACAATAAAGGAGTCGTTTTTTATGGTCCTCTCAAAAGTGTCTTCGTTTCCATACTTGTTTCAAAGACCATATAGGAAGACCGAACTGAAGGAGATTTTAACAATATCGTGTTTAATACACTAATATGAAAAGTTACGGTGGAATAGATGTAACCTCAAAGAAGGTTTTTTCTTTCACAACCGTTAAATTATCCGTAAATTACTTAAGTCTGTCATTATATAAAACTCAAATACGTCGTTAATCACTCTTCCTTGAAAAAAGGAACAAAGAGGAACAACCAATTGAGAAATATAGATAATATAGAACAAATACACTTAACATAAACAGGTCCGTCTGGACCAAAATTTAGGGTTAAGATACATTTATATTTTTATAGTCGTTAAATAAATTGGGAAGTCACGAAATAAAAGGATGGACGATATTTCCTGTATTATTACCATAAAACTCATTTTGTATCAAGACTCTTGATTTGATTTAAAATAATGTCTCACACCGTGTACTCTCCACCAGTTCTTCACTATTCGTTTTCACTATCACCATTTCCCTAATTAGTGTGTGGATAATATAAGGACTATAAAAAGAATACATAAATTTTATTAATAAACATAAACTTAAGTAACAGTTACCTTTACGTCAGACGTTAAAAGAGAATTTAAAATCGGACAAAGTAAACTTGTTTAAACCGTAGTAACGTAAATAAGAATAGAGAAAGGAAAATAATGAACTACTTCAAATAAATGTGTCCATATTCTTTGGGAGACGAAAATGTAAGAAGTAAAACTTCCTATAACTCAACTTTTTGTCTACCCACCTCAATCTATTGTACCCCTATAAGTTTTCGTCCAAAAAAAGACGGTGTTCTCGGAAACTTTCACAAAAAAGGGTGTGACGAGACTTGTCAAAGTCCTATAAACTCTTTTATACAACTACAGTGATTTAAAGTATTTCATAGAATTTTTTTTTTTTTCCTTGTTTCTTTTTTTTTTTGGGCGATAGATTGTTACTATTTTCCAATTAATTGGTACACAGACCCGAAGGGTCCACCGTGATCACCATTTCTTGAACAGACGGTTACGTCCTCTGTAATTCTCTCCACCCAAGCTAGGGACCTAATCCTTCCAGGGGACCTCCTTCCGTATCGTTGGGTCAGATAATAAGAACGGACCTCTTATGGGTACCTGTCTCCTCGGACCACCCTATGTCAGATGTCCTATCGTTTCTCAGACCGCGATGACTTCGCTGGATTGTACTTACGTGTCGGTACATAGACAACTGACGAATCAGATAATCAGTTGCAAGGTTCGAACAATACCTGTGTTTGATAGTACTACATCTAATTTTTAGAACCTAAAGTATCTTGTCTTTATACGTAATTTACAAGAGGTAGAAGGAGAGGTCCAAGTATGAGGTGGTAAAGGGTGCGTCGAGACTTGAAGTCCTTCGGTTAAAATTCTGTTGTACCTACCTGAGAACGGGAGGACAAGAAGTAACACAAGTCAGTCAACCTACGAGACCTTCTAGACGCGACCTCGTTTCTCTCAAGTTACATAGAAGATGGTATTAAGAGAGACACTGTTCGAGGACGGTACTCCAACGGGAGGACAAGAAGTGGGTTCTGGTGGACGGTAGGAGACTAAGTCAAGCACCCAGGGAAACGAAGTCCAATCATTCAAAAGGTTGGTTGATAACTACAACGGGTTCACAAAGTGGCGAGAAACAACCAAAGGGAATTGACTCGGGACGTTGAATTTAGTGAAACGATTTGTTTGAAGTCACATTATTTTTTATTTATTTATTTTTATTCCCTTCGTCCTCCTTTCTTACACGACGGGTCGAATTAGTCCATTATTTACATAATGAATCTGACTATGCGAGATGAGTTTACGAGGTAGTCTCTTTCGGAAGAACCGTGTTAACGACCCTTACGCCAATCGTCTGTCGGAACTGTAGAAGTCAAGGACCTTGCCGGAGTAAACGTCACAAAGAAGAAACGGACTCTTGTACGGAGAAGGACAAACTCGGACCCCGTTACAGCCGGTATCCGTCCTATTTAGACTTTCCGGCAAGAACAAGATCTCAAAGGGTCATTCCAATCTTCCCCGACAATGATATGGGTAAAACGTAGAGTCACAGAGGGAGACGGGCAAAGACGAAGAAAGACAAGGAAGGTACAACGACTAGTGTACACCACGACCAAATCAACAATTCAGTACAAAGTGAGAAACCTGGGGTACCTGACATCGGGTGGTCCGAGGAGACTGGAACCCTAAAGGGTCCGTTCT
This sequence comes from Capra ibex, assembly GCA_006410555.1. Classification (NCBI taxonomy): domain Eukaryota; kingdom Metazoa; phylum Chordata; class Mammalia; order Artiodactyla; family Bovidae; genus Capra; species Capra ibex. Next base: position 19,168,203 of record SJYO01048061.1, on the reverse strand, counting down.
TATAACCCTCCCCCAACGGTAAAGGAAGAGGTTCCCCAGAAGGACTGGGTCCCTGACTTGAGTCTAGACTTGAGTCTGTCCAGAGGACGTAACGTCCACCTAAGAAATGACTGACTCGGTGATCCCTTCGGACGACTAGTGAATCCAGGAGGGTTATTTGTGGGACCTACGGTTCGAGACAATCTCATACAGATAATCTTAAAGTAAGAGGCGAGATGAAAAATAAGGGATATGTATCATAAAAATTACTTCCCCTAGTTTTTAACTTAAAGTTTTGTAAAATAACCCATTGATTACTTTGAAATCCTGTTCATCGTCACTATAAGTCCGTTTTGTTAGTATATTTTATATTTCATCGGAGACCAAACACATGAAAAGTATGGTAAAAATAATATTGTACAATGGAAATTAAAACGGTGACCTTTTTCGTTCATTTTCTAAAACGTTTCTTTTTCATTGACGTCTAAAGTATCCTTCACAATACCCACGATGTACCACTACGTCGAAATACAAATGTTCGTATACATGTACACCTTTGGGTCTTTACGTGGATAGTTGATTGATGTACGTAACGTTACACTGGGTTTATATTCTTTACTAAGTCAACGTAACTACTAGTTGAACTACAGGAGACCGTAAAAATAAAAACAAGGGAAAGAAACTTTTCCACAGGATAAAAAGTCAAAAATACTGTACTTGTTAAAGAAAATAACGAAGAGTGTCACTTCCCCTTTTTTCCTACTTAGTTTCCATATATACTAATCTATAAAAAATTTTCAAAAGTGTATAAGAAAATTAAAAATGTTACATATATAAATATGTAAGTTTAACATTTGTTTAGTGGACTTTTTAAATAGAGATTATGGATCTACAAGGTATCTAACATAGTAATATACTGGAAATTAAAGAATAGTATAAGAGTTTGTTTGTATATGACTTGTTTCATTGAACCTTTACCAAAGAAACGTTCTGAGGTCCGGTACTGTAAAAGGGTAACAACTTACCCCATAAATCGAGGTGTCATCGATTTCGGGAAACCTTCAAAATATCTCTCGAGCAATCCTGGAAAGGATGTGAAGAGTCTGAAGGACGTTCTACTCTTTTATTTGAGTTTGTAGAAAGACACTTCAGAGTATACCAGTCCTTTAACTAAAGAACATCTTCTTATATGAACATTAAATCTGTTTACTGTTAAGGTAGAAAGACAGATCTGAAATGTTTTCTTTCGATCTGTAATTAGTTTCTATGAGAAACTACTATTAAGTATTCTCAAGTCGTCGTGAAGAGACAGGGAAAAGCACTACCTCCACTACGTAAGGGTAAAGGGGTCTTAGTTTATTTCTTCCGTGTTCACTCGGGTAAATCTTTCTGTCTCTTAACAACGTTCTTACATCTAGACGTACTATGAAAAAGGTCACGTTTGTGACTTTAAGGGGAGAGATGGGACCACATTTACTTTGTCGTCTTGTGACATTTCTTCTTACAGGACACAGGAGGACGGTAAACCCCTTGTCTCTTCTCTGACGAAAAGTGAATTCTCTACATGTTTCCAAGATCCGTCCGACCTTATCGACCGTCACTGAATCGACCTGCTCTCGTCCTTCGTCAAAGTTTGACGTAAACAGACACATGTCCCGTTCTCACAGATAACGGAGTAAAAACTGACGTTACAGAACTTTCTTGGAGTGGTTCTCTGGACCTCGTCTTTTATTGACCATCACATGGTAGTCTCCTTCCTCACCTCTTCAATAGTGTTTTCAAGTCGAACTTAAACGATCGTGAGTAATCCTTTACTACTATACTGCTTTCGAACTCACCCTACCTCTCATGGGGATTTTGGATCTTTATGTCGGGTACTTTCTTAACCGTAAACCTCCGATCTTTACCGTTTCTAATGAGTCGTTGGTTTTCTATTGATCTCTCGTAGTTCACTTTTCTGGTAACGGGGGAAAAGAGAGTAAGACAGAATAAGTGGTAATAGTTGGACTCCCTAGGACCCTTCGGTTTTCCTTTCTACCGTTTACACACCCTTCATTCCTTGTTTTTTGTGTAATAGGGGAAAGTGAAGTATCCACCAGTCCGATCGTCCGACACTAAGTCGGCCTGGACCCTAATTCCTTCTTTAAAATCCGATATAAACTTGAACTTCAAAATTAATCAGACCTTTAAATTTATAGACTTTTAAAGTTTTCATATCCAGTGATGGATTTTACGAGAGATGAAAACATTTTTCTCGTAGACTCCCTTAAGTAGACTTTCGTTATCGTCTCTCTCTTACTCTCTCCCTTCCTTCCTCTCCTCTCTGTCCCTCTTCGTTTAAGGTTAAACGTTATATTCTCTAAGTCATAAAAGTTGTCTATCAATGAAACTCTTTCACTTATACTAAAACACATGTAGAAACATTCAATATTGGGTAATTTCCGTATACGTTGGGGGCGACGACAACGTCCTTCATGAATTTAACGCACATCTTAAACAGTGACCGACAGATTAAGTTCAAAATACAGTCTGACAACACACAGTGTTCGGTGTACTCTATAAATTCGATATTTTAATTCGTGACTATATACGTACCTCTAAGGTACCTTTTCCCTAAACTAAAGTCAAATAAGGTCATACGACGTCAAATGAACAAGAATCTTTACATTCCAATCTTTAAAATAGATCTTTAAAATAAAGGTTCGTTTAGACCATGTATCAAGACAGTCGGTCAGTCAAGGAATGTCTCAATAAAACTATGGGTTTCGAGGAAAGACCTACCCGCAACACAAACAAAACAAAAATAACGAGAAATGGGACTAGAGTAAGGATGACGAGAGGAGAAACATTGGGGACGTTGTCGGACAAGTTACGTTTAGGAATTTACACGTATAGTCGAACATAAAGAATCCTAAAAAAAAACACACATATACAAGGTAAGTTGGACCACATCGAAAAAGTAAATAAGTTGTGTTATGAAAATTAATGATTGTTATAATGGTTTGTATTAAAAAACAACGATGATTCATACGTTTTTAATAAGGTTTCAAACATAGATGATATAAAATGTATGGCTAAGGAAGAAACTAACGGTAGAATCGAAACAAGTTTAGATACCGTTAGTTAGTATTTAAGTAATTAATGTATTTATTTAGTACTCATTTATTTTTAATTTACGGAATCTAACAACAGAAGTAACGTGGAGTAAAAACGAACCCTTAAAAATTTTTCTATTCGGGGTTACGGCCTTCACCCCAACGATCTAGTACCCCGTGTACGTATTAATACATGACGGTTTTACAAAGGGCATTTCCGACGAGGACCAACATGAAGATAGTCTTCATGAACTCTGAAGACGAAGTCACTGTAACAAATACACACGGAGACGAGTAAAAGGTGAACTAAAAAATTAAGGACAAGATAACTGATAATCCTTAAGTGACAGATAAGATCCTTCATTTTTAAAGACCAGACAAAATCATTAACATTTTGCTAGATACAGACAAAAGAAAGAAAAACCCTAAGAACCGACTTATTTTTACTGATTAACGATTAGAATTACACACGACTCAACCCGCAAAAATCCTTCAGTCTAGGAAAAAACGTAGATAACTCTATTAGTGTACTTAAACTACAAATAAGAATATTAGATCATTTAACTTACTGTCAGCTTATGATTTTATTGAAACGTGAGGACTTTATTAGAAACTCTACGTGATCAGAAAAATAACCTCTTCCGCTACCGTGGGGTGAGGTCGTGAGAACGGACCTCTTAGGGTACCTGTCTCTTCGGACTATCCGACGTCAGGTACCCCAGCGATTCTCAACATATGTTGACTCGCTGAAGTGAAAGTTAAAAGTGAAAGTACGTAACCTCTTCCTTTACCGTTGGGTGAGGTCACAAGAACGAACCTCTTAGAGTCCCTGTCCCCTCGCCCGAAGGTAGATACCCCAGTGTGTCTCAACCTGTACTGACTTCACTACACCGTCATCGCCAGAAAAATACACTAATACCTAATCTAGTAGTTTATAAAACACTAAACCTACAAACATAGAAACAAGTGTCCTATATGTGACTAACAATTGACTCTGTATTTACACACGAATTAACGTTTCAGTACAGGTTGAGAAACGTTGGGGTACCTGACATCGGATGTCCAAAGAGAACAGGTACCCCTAAGAGGTCCGTTCTTATGACCTCACCCAACGGTACGGGAGGAGGTCCCCTAGAAGGGTTTGGTCCCTAGCTTGGATCCAGAGGGTATATCGTTCATCTAAGAAATGACAGATTCGGTGGTCCCCTATCTATTTGTTCATTTGTCTTTATATAAACATAACGTAGGCAGACTGAAGTCCATTATGACCGGAGACTTTTACTCAGTCATTTTTAAGGGAGGAAATCTACCAGAAATTTATCAACTGTCTTAAATGGTCACTTAGGTAGTACTGGACCTCATGAGAAACACTCTTACAAAATAAGTTAAAAATCAATCTATTTCCCTATATCTATATTCCTAATTTTATGAAATTATCTACATCCCAACAAAAAGACATACAGGTAAATACAACTTCGAGATATTAATTCGTACAGTCATGAATTCCATCAATAGATAAGAAGCACTTGACTAAAAGAATAGTAATACATTATAAACAAAAATAAAGACCATTACGATGAACACAATCTTAGAAATGACCAATTATCATAACAGAATAGACGACAAAACACGTATGATAAACGAACCATATCGACAAAGGTAAGTAGATGAAATTAGACAAACAATGAAAATTTATCACAGAGAACATTTATTATGTATCGAAAAATAAATCTGACTTTAGAAGACAGAAAAAAAAACCTTACGAATCACGTCAGATACAATTACACTCTTCTGATAACTATACCATCACGACTTCACCTACTAGAATGAGAATCGACACATGAACAGAGGTTAAAAATAATGAAATAAGAGGAAGAGGACTGAGTAAAACTAACTGGGTTCCTAAAATAAATGTTTAAAAATAACTTTATATCAACTGTATGACATAATACAATTAAAGTCCACGTGACGTATGTCCACTAAACTGTAACGTATGTAACACTTCACTAGTGGTCATATTCAGATCATTGATACACAGGAGTATGTTTAAATAATGTTATAATAAATGGTATAAGAAATACGACATATGATGTTGTGACACCGAATAAGAAAAATATTGACCTCCAGACATGGAGAATTATCGGAAGTGAATAAAACGAAGGGTGGAGAGTGATAGGTGAGGAGGTCATTAATGGTTAAACAAGAGACAGAGATATTTAAAGAAAAGTAAAATAAAACAAACAAAACAAAAAGGTGTATATCAACTCTAGTATGTCATAACAGAAATAGACGAATGGTAGATCTAGAAAGGTACCAAAACGTTTATCGTTCTAAAGTAGTAAAATTACCGACTCATTCTCAGGTAACGCATATCACTAGTGTAAAAGAAATAACTACCCGTGATTCAAACAAAGCTATAGAATTGAGAACATTTATTACGACTTCACTTGGTAACACGCACAGAAAAACCTTAAGCACAAAACAAAAGAAACCAATATTATCAGTCGTCACTTTAAACACCTAGTCCACCGGTAAGTCAAAAATCAAAAAACTCTTTTGAGGGGAGACAAAAGGTGTCACTGACGTAGTGCAATACTAAGATGGTTGTCACGTGGTTACAAGAGAAAAAAGGTGTTGGGGGGGTGATGAACAAGAAACAAAATCATGAACAAAATCTTATGGTAAAGTAAATGAAAGAACATAACATCAAAAACGAAAAAAATGTAGAATCACTGACTAGATCCGTAATATATAGGTAGAAATTAATAGTTTTAGATGGAGGTTCACTGTAATTTTGTAGATGTATCGGTATAACATATAACAATATCTGTATTAAGAAAGAAAACAGGGAATCAATAGTATGAATCAACTGATGTATTAAATAACTGTGACATTATATATCATATATTAACATACATACCCTAAGGGACCACTGAGTCTGTAATTTCTTAGACGGACGTTACTTCCTGTGGACCCCAAGGTAGAGACCCAACCCTTCTAAGGGGGTCTCTTCCCTCGTGGATCGACGAGGTCATAAGAACGGTCCTCTTAAGGTACTTGTCTCCTCGGACCGTCCGATGTCAGGTACCCTAGCGTTCTCATCCTGTACTGAGTCACTGAAAGTAAAGTGAAGTTCGCATACACGTAATTACAAAATCTATAAATTTATCTACCGATTTTCCTTTATATTAATATAAATGGGTGTACAATAGTAAAAATTCACCCTTAGTAAGGTAAGATCTAGATCAAAAGTAGATCACGGTAAAAAGAAGATTATAATATGATTATTTTAATTTCTAATTTTTTTTGGACTAGTAGTGTTGTCTTTGTAAATTTTTTTTTTTTTTGGAAATTCATTCGTATGTAACTACTATGTTGATGACTCGTTTGATTTTTAATTTCCATTGGAGAAGTTAAATTATTTCCCATAAATGTTTTCAAATCTCAATGACCGTTAGTAATTAAGACTTTCTTGAAACGAGAATTCTAATCTTTTTTCGTTCGGATAACCAAGAGTAGTAAAGATAAGTCGTAGTAGGAACTTCAAGATCGGTCATAATAGTCTCATCATTGTCTTTTTTATTTCAGGTCGGTTTATCCCTTCTTTCTTAATTTTTCACCTAAAACACACACACAAAAAAAGGACAGTATACTAGAACATCCGTTGGATAATTTTTATATGATATTGATGAGATTATACAAATTGTGCAAGTATCTAATGTTCTATTTATATGTTTCCAGTCAAAATATTGATATAAAATCATTATTTTAAAGGGTTTTCCTCTAAGGTTTTAATTAAGGGAACAAAAACGTTTATAAAATAAAGAAAATGTAATTGAAAAAAATTTAAGATTTTAGTTCATTTATACGAAGGTTTAAAATAAACAAAAACCATACTAAAATAATGTAAATCAATAAATTAGATGGATAATGGGTTACTACTTACCATGATTATTTCTTTTAGATGACACGAACAGTGTAATATTTATAATGATCTTCAAAATTCGAAATAATACAAAATAATTGCTATCTACATATTTGGTTCTTTTATTTTTTATATAATTTCAAAAGTTAAGTATCAGTCGGGGTTACCTGATAATATTATTTAATAGAAGAAAAATAAAGGAAACAAACTCCTACCCAATGAGAACGGAAAATAAAGAAGACTTATAAAAGTTTTATGTACTAGATACTAAGTTTTTATTATAGTTGAAATTAAAACTAACCTCTACGTTATTCATATATTTTTTACCTTTTATATGTTTATTAAACCGTTATAAAAGAAAGGATGGGTCCTTGTACTACCGAGATACAGAGTATGACTTTTACATATCTTAATGTATTAGACTAAAATTCCTCCTGTTATTTCGTTTACTTATAGAGTTTCCAAATAAATATCGATTTATGTATACGAGATCTTCGTTTCTAAATAAACCGAGATCTGAAACACTTCTACCCCGGTCACTAAATTTCGGTGTAGTTTCTCATGAGTGAGCTTCAATGTTGTTCCACTGAGGGAACTAGAATCGTCTTTGGACGTCTCGAATACATGTGAGAACGGTGAATCTTACACTAGAAGTGGTCACCGTAGTCATAGTGGATCTTCGAACAATCTTTGTATCTTAGGACCCGGGTATGGACTGTATGACTTCGTCTTGGGTGTCAAATTGTTCTAGGGGTCCACTAAGTGTCCGTGAAATTTCAAACTCTCTGTTTCTACTTCTGGTGGATATTGAACATCGATCTTTCGTCGAAGTTTCCTCTTTGTTTGATACTCCATCACCTTTATCAAGATAAATTATAGACGGTTATAACCATCTATAGGTATTTAGGTATTTAGGTATTTATAGGTGAAAAAGGAAATGATTACCGTTGTAAATAACTCTAAACGTAAATTCGGGTCTAACGAAACGGTTTACAGACGAATTGACATCCCGTTCGAAAAACTTACGTCCCCTTACTCGTTACATTTCGTAGGAAATATTTCTAAACAGGGTTTAAAATTTATGTCACTCCACGGGTCATCAATAAAAACTTGTTTTCTGACTTACTGACTCACGAAATTATGTCATTTTACTTACTTTTATTATACTTTTACTTAAGTCTACTTTTATGTTCAGAGTTGTGAATAAACAATTCCTTTATCTATAGACACAATACCATTATAACACAACATACGAGAAATAAAGGTATCCTACACACTTTTCCTTACACAAGTAAAAACAAAAGAAAACAGTGTATTGTAAAATAGTGTGTATGTCGTAGAATTTTTATATTTAAGGAATAGAATGTTACTGGAATCTCGTAACGACAAACGTACGATATACCCAAGAGTTCCCTAGTCCCACGTTAATCCGACGTTAGGTAAGGTGGGTCCGACGTTAGAGGAGACTCTCAGGAGAAGGGTCAAACGAACAACCTTCTAAAGTCAAGGAACAACACTCTAATTCCGGAGACGAAAGTCCTGAAGGGACCACTAGATTCTGACACGAGGGTTACGTTCCCCTGGTCTAAACTAGGGACCAGTCCCTTGATCTAGGGTGTACGACGTCGATTCTGAGCCGTATCGGTTTATTTATTTTATTTTTATTTATAAAAAATTTCCGGGGACGGAAGAACGACGCACAGTCGACCCTCGACAAGAGTCGGACATCTCCTGCGATCGGGAAGAGACAGTAACTAAACCGGTAAAGATGTTGTGTCTTCGAACGAAGAAGTTCCGGTTGTTCCCAAGATATATTATATCATGAAAGAGATTAAACTGAGAAGGTAGTGAACCTAGTATATTAAAATAGTCTCCTCGTCCGTGGGTTAGCCAACTCCGGGTAAACGTCAGTTCCCCTCCTCTAGCGAGTTACGTACGTGTAGTCCCCTTAGAACCCCTCGTGGAAACCTAAGACGGGCGGTGTTACGAGGGTACATTTCCCTGTACATTCCCTTATGGTCATAAAGGGGACCGGAGACATTTTTAGACCGAGTCTACTCTGCTATATAAGTTTAAATAAAACGACGAAAGTCTTTACTAAAAAGTTAGTATGTTTATTTCAAATGACGTCATTCTTCAGTACAAAAACGATGTCTACAAATAAAGGGGGTCATTTACAGGTAATAAAATCTATGTGTAAACGTTCCACACATTGACTTTAAAAAATGATTCCGTAAAGATAGACAGTGAGATCACAGTAATGAAGAGAATTACAATGGAAGAAATCCGACTTATTTTATGTTTTACGACCAATATACTACGAACGACGATGTACATTATTACGACCATGTACACAATCTACAAATTTCTCAGTTTGAGAGTTTATATGATTTGTTGTTTTTCAGATTATTAATACTTTCTCGTTACAATAAAACACTTTTACGTTTGAATTAACCCTTTCGGTATGTAAATGATATCCCGATCTAATAAAATTCTCCATTGAGAAAAGGAATCTTAAAATACCATGACTAATATATTCTTACTATGAACTTTTATTAAACTCTTAAAAAATACGGTAAGAGACATGAAAATTTTAGTTTTCTACCTTCTTGTATTTTTGTAATATGTAAACGGAAATAATAATGGAAAGTTAGTTCATTATTATGCTACGGTTTCGACAATACTCGATCACGTCTAGTACCTTTATTTTCCTGTCTTAATATCTACTGATGATTTTTACGTAAGATATCCTTAATTGGAACTCTGTTCATATTATTCATATTTCATCAAGAGACATTTCCATTACGTAACCCGAAAAAAAGACAGAACCAAGAATTTTTGGTCAAAAGGATGTCCCACGATTATGATTTATTTAACAACAGTAATTTTAAAGTCTCTGGACGCAACTTTTACACAGAGACTCCATTGGAATTTACCACTGAAATTATTAAAGTAGAAAGAAGTAATAGAATTTCCGGTGTTTTCGTTTTTCATTGGTATTAAAGACACTTATATAAACATTTTAGTTCAGTAAATACTGTTTAATTGAGATAAAAAATTTAATTTAACAGTAATAACAAAACTACGGACTAATATTACATACTATTTTATGCAACTAAACCGTGAAAAGTGAATGTGACAAAAAAAGTCCCAAAGGGTGTGTACGTCTTACTATATTGAATCACTGAACCTACAGGGTGACGTCACAGATGCTAGAGGTTTATGTGGTTCACTAAGTTATCTGGAAAGGAGACAAGAAAATCTTATATCAAGACTCCGTTTCACTCTAACTCCGTTTCGGGGAACATCCCCGAAGGTCCATTTATGTGTCAGAAAGTCGGGAAGATATTACATCAAAGTTTACTACGTCGAACGTAGAGTTATCGTATAAATTCTTGAACATTTACTAAAAGAAAGATGAAATCCTTATTATAACTAAAATCACAGAAGTTTACATTACGTTGGGTGTGACAGTGAAATAAATAGTCGTGGGTTTTCGTATAAAGGATACGATTTAAATTATAAAGTATATAGTATACTGGTTACTAATAAGACTCGATAGATAGTCACTCCGAGGTGACAGTCAACAAGGACCTTCTTTACCGGTACGGGATCATCTGACGTATCTTTCTCGACTTCTGTATCTCTCTTCATAAGTTCCATTATAGTGGAATACTTCACAATCAGTGAGTCAGTACAGACTAAGACACTGGGGTGCCTGATATTGGACGGTTCGCGGAGGTGGGTACCTTAAGAGGTCCGTTCTTATGACCTCGTCCATCGAGAAAGGAAGAGGTCCTCTAGAAGGACTGGGTCCCTAGTTTGGGTCCAGAGGACGTAACGTCCGTTTAAGAAATGACAGACTCGGACTCCATGGACATAAGAAACAGAGAGAATCCTTTACCGAGGGATTGAATAAGGGGTTTGAATTAAAATCTTTATCATTTTCTAACACATTTTGAAGATATTTAGAATTGATACAACTCAACTAATTTGTTGTTGTTGTTTTTTCTAACGTGTCTTTCTTTATGTATTCATCCCACCTTCAGACTCGACTTTTATGATAAATTATACCACTTTCATATTTACTCGTTCTGACATAAATTACGAGTTATTTGTCATTTAATCCTACAAGGGACCACCGGGTCCGTCATTTCTTAGACGGGCGTTACGTCCTCTAGACCTAAGTTAGAGACCTAGTCCTTCTAGGGGACCTCTTCTTTTACCGATGGGTGAGATCATAAGAACGGTCCTTTTAGGGTGACTGTTTCTTCGGATCACCCGATGTCGCCACCCCAGCTTTTCTAAGTCTGTACAGACTCACAGATTGTGAAAGTGAAAATATGAGTACTTTCTTTTACACTGAAACATCGGGGGACAATTATCTACCGGAGAAAGAATGAGGAACTTATCTCCATCGTTGTGTTGAACGAACCGGTTTCACTGTCATCGTTTGTACTCCGTTTCGTCTAAACTGGTAATAAACAAGTAATTCGAACACCAGACCGACGAACACTTTGAGACTACGGTACACTTGTTTGAGCCCGTTTGGGCGACCTCTTGTGTGTCCTCTCTCTCGAGTAGATAAGGTCGGAAGGGTCTGTTCCGTGGCATTTGGTCGGTTGGGTCGATGGTATGAGGTCGGTTGTCGTCTACAGACTCCTTACCTGGAACCGATACTTGTTGAAGGGTTGACTCTGGTTATAACCACTGGACTCTTTAGTACTCACTTTATTTACTAACAGGATTCGGCATTTACAACCCCATCAACTAATGTGCCCTGATCCATTGGAGTATATCAAGTGTTTATTTCTACGTCGGAGGAGTCGTGTCTCCATGACTCGTTCTGTCTCATCCTCTTTGTTATGGACCTTCTTTTTGTGTCCTACAAACATACAAACTGTTATCTTTTTTTTTACTCAAGTTGATCTAGGACAGACTATTTAAGATCATAGATATACTCTACCCTCCAACCCGAAGACTATCAGTCCACCAGCCTACCATTCGATCTACTTTCACTATTGTCAAACTTTTCCCTTTCCACTACCCTTCAAAACTTTTACGAATTACAGGATGACTTAAACTTCTTAGATTTTGACAACCCCCTAAACAACAAATTGTGTCCGGTAAAGGATCTTCAGTAATATGAAACTTTTAGGGTCTGTCTGAATTTTCTTCTGTGTATCATATATAATTATCAACCGTCTTAGATCTCTAAAATAAAGTCGTTTATAGTATGGGAGTTCGTTAACTTAAGTTAGTTTTCAACTCAGGTTTAAACAAAGTCTCTTTCTTTGAAAAGTTTAATGAAGTATTTGGTTTTAAGCTCGAGGATAGTCAAGAAGGGACTGTTATCGTTAGTTTAATGGGTGTATTTTGGCCCTTCTTAAAACTCCCTGATAATAAGTAAATGTGAGAACTTAACCAAGACTTAAGAATACCAGACTATCGAAATTAGACGTCAAAAAGTTTATCCCGTATTGATCTATGAATTGTTGGTTTATGTTGATATGGTATGTATACTATAAGATCGTCTGTAAAATTTATTCCTAATCACCGGAAGTTTGGGTGTATTTATCTAGACGTTAACTGTTATTCTTAGAGGATAGGTATTAAATGTATAATATTTGAGTGGAAGAAACCTTTACTTTCATTTACTAAAATGACTTCGGAACACCGAGTCGACCAATTCTTAGTCGGACGTTACGCCCTCTGGACCCAAGTTAGGGACCCAACCCCTCTAAGGGACCTCTTCCCTTTCCGATGGATGAGGTCATAAGACCGGATCTCTTAAGGTACCTGACTTATCAGGTACCTCAGTACTTCTCAACCTGTACTGACTCGCTAAAAGTGAATGAGTGAGGCGGAATTCCTGGTTTATTGGTGAGAAGAGACTGTCATGTACTAGTTTTGTCCAAAGAATCTGAAGGTAAATAAATGTTACGTCCTACACATTTAAAGAAATTGTAATATAGGTAATAGATAAAGAAAGAGGGGTAAGAAAGAAGGATAAAGAGTAATAAGGAAGATGGGATGTAGGAAGGGAAGGAAGAAAGGAGGTCAGGAAGAGGTTTAAACTAAATTACGAAGGTACCTCGATGTACACTAGAAACCGATTGTCAAGTTCATACTAATCCATTACAATGGATATTGATCAGGAAGACCCAGTAATAATTGGTATAACAAGACAAAATAAAGGAGGTACTTTTAATAAAATAATCATGAATAAAAAATATTAATCTTGTCGTAAACGTGTCGTATTCGTGATTTCTTCACTCACATAGTGAGTGATAGACTAGTAAACTAATCAAATCATAAACTAATCACTCACATAGTGAGTGATAGACTAGTAAACTAATCAAATAAATCATAAATACTTAGAGGAACTTTTGATTTTATTCTTGACTATACTAGTCCCTTAAAGAGACGGAATAAGTAATGACAAGGAAAGTGTATTTTGTTTCGGATCCTATATAATCTACGAATCATTGATAAACAACTTCCTTATTTACGGTGTTTTACGGAAGGTCTGAATACCTTTTTTACTTATTTACACTTCTTGTCTTCTTTTCTACTATCCCAAAGAGTAAAACCCTTCCTCTACTCATTTTATAAGAAGTTCTCTTAACATTTATCTCTCCTTTCTAAACATATCGTATATGTATACACAAGGAATTGAAACTTACTTTAAGGTTTTCGTCTAAAGTTCTCACAAAACTTATTATTGTTGGAAAAACATTATTTCTGAGATTTATAAGTCTTATGTCTTTTTTGGATGTATGATGATATATACGAAATCAAAAAGGTAGAATCATCTTATAAATATACCCAAGTATTTTATTATTACATCGTGAACAGTAAATAACTTAAAAATAATATAGAACCTATAAACACTTCCCGAAACGTGTACAATACTTCAATTAGAAATGGTCCGGAGTTATAATATTATTGTCAGAAATAATAATAATAATTTGTAAACGAACAACAAAGAATTCGTACTGTAAAACAGTTCAGTTCCGGTAAAATAAATAACAAAGGAAACGATTCTTATGAAAAGAAAGTCTATTAGAGTAGTAACCGAGGGAGTGAAATAAGTTTAGAACCGAGTATACACTCCAAGAATCGAAAAAGACAATAGGGTAGGTATTGATGTACGTGTAACAATAAAGAACAATAGAGAGACAACGTACTATTATAGTATATTTAATGTACGTCCAATTTTGAAAGAGACAGGACAAACCGATAAAGGAGTCGTCGATTTCGTCACTCGATTTCGTCATCGATTTCGGTTTATCATCTATGAGACTTATAACCGACTCACTGACTTACTTTGTTCATTTCGTTTACCCTAAACCTGAGTCCTTGAAACCTAAAAATATGAAAGAGAACTGATGGATAATGACTTTTATAAATCAATAGTAGTTAGTAGATAGTTGGAAATACAGACATGAGCGTAAGAGATATATAGAGTTAATGTTACTTTAACCATAGAGAGGACGGTAATTAATACGAGACTTATAGTTTAAGAAGAGTAAGAGTACCTGAAACGAATACATCAATAGGTAATAGGGACCGTCGTAGTCCATCTTAAAAAGACAGAGATAACTAGTAATTGTAGTCGGTAGCCGTCGGTATCAGATAGAAGGTTCAATTTTTTTTTTTTTTTTGTGAGGTCACCAAATGGAATAAGGTCAATAGATCGGTAAACGAAGTAAAAGAAGTCTCCTTTTTCAAAAGAGATATTGAGTAGAGTTAGACCTTATATTAGGATAGTCAAGGTGAATTTACAGTTCTATCTCCAGTGGTTGGTAGAAGGACAACGGTTTGTTTAGTGACGATACAGGAGTAAAAAATCTATAAAAATAGAATCCTTAAACAAAGTCATTCGTACTAAAGAAAGAATTTTATGAAATCACCAAACCGACACTACCGTGGAGTTAAAAGATTTAAGAAAAAAGAGAATAGATTTACTGGTGGGAGACAGTCATAGGTAGTAACGAGTGATGTACCGACTTAGCACCCGAAGACGAAGAGAAGGTACACATGAAAGAAATTTTGTATACGTAAGGATTTCAAGATGTTAAGACACACTAAAGAGGATGTAATTATAAAGATCATGATTCAAAAGACCCGAGTACGTAAACGTTAGAAGAACGGTCTCTATTACCTCGAGATTGTTCGTACATTTTGATTTATGTAAAATTTTTATCAGTAAGTAGTGACGTTAAAAAAAAAAGAACAGATTATATAACGACCTTTACGGTGGTGGTTATTAAGTCAAAAAGTTTAATTTTTGATCATTTTGAAGAATTAAGGAGAATACACGAGTTGAGGGTTTTAACTGTGTAGTCTCTATTGACTCTAAAGAAGGTTTTGTATAGGGTTACAGAAGGGTAAAGAAGATAAGGGTAACTATGTTGAAGATCACGTTTAATCCGTGAACTATTAAATGAATGATATAGATTAATAAAGACAAGTCAATAGATTTAACAGATTAAGTCCAACATGAATGAACAAAAAATGATCCTAATCAATTAACATAGATATCTTAGATGTAAAAGACTCCTATTTCTAATAAAGTGTCTAAAGTCACTGTCCTTCTTTAAAGTCGTGAGGGGGGGTGGGGGTAGGGGGTGTTACCGGTCCTTTATCCTTCAAATTTTAGTTCCGGAGAACGATGAAGAGGAAAAGGTCACGGTTGAAGGAAGAAATGGGAGGACGACTGGTTCCTCATGACTAATAACCCGGAGTGTTCGGTTCCAACTAAATAAGTTTGTGTCGGGAGTGGGTGGATCTAATATAGTGGAATTTTTACATTACGGGGGTCGTTTGATAAACTTCATATATTTGGTTAAAAAGTTTACTAATCTTTTTTATTTAGATTAACTGAGAAATTTAGTCCAGAGGTGATTCAGTGAAACCGACATCGGTTCCCTATTCTACTAAAATTACAAGTCATATTTCACTTTCTCACATAAGAGATTTTTACTTTACAATTGTTAGAGAGTTTTCTGTACTTCTATTGTTTCCCTAGTTTTTGGTTAGAATCTTGTGAATTTATGGGTTATATTATATTCCCCTCTTTAATATTCTTATATTTAATTTCTTCTCTTAGTAGGTCACCTGTCTTTGGAGTTCCTATTAGAATTTCGACAACAAAGTCAAGTCAAGTCAAGTTAGCGAGTCACTAGAGGCTGACAAACGTTGGGGTACTTGGCGTCGTACGGTCCGGAGGGACAGGTAGTAGTTGAGGACCTTTCCACCATTTCCACTATTGTAAAGTGACCCCTTTCAAATAATAACATATTATTTAATATTTTTATTATTTTTATTATAAAATACCTTCACATATTTCTTTCAGGGGGTTCTACATGTTGTTTTCTGTTTTTCCCTAGTAAGAAGTTTAATAAATTTTATTTCTATGACCTCCGGTTTATATATTTAAATGAATGTCTATTAATATAAAAGTATACGACGACGACGACGATTCAGTGCAGTCAGTACAGACTGAAACACACTGGGGTATCTACCCGTCGGGTGGTCCAAAGGGGCAAGGACCCTAAGAGGTCCGTTCTTGTGATCTCACCCAACAGTAAAGGAAGAGGTTACATACTTTCACTTTTCACTTTCACTTCAGCGAGTCAGAACAGGCTGAGAAGTACTGGAGTACCTGACGCCAGATGGTCCGAGGAGGTGGGTACCCTAAAAGGTCCGTTCTCATGACCTCACCCCACGGTAACGGAAGAGACAAAAAGTACATTCTCTCTGTTTTCTTTTTTTTTTAACATATACGTTATTGGTTTAATTCGGTTTGTTCTTGAACGGTTTTTGAACTGTAGTTAGTAAAATACAGTAAACCGTAAACTTCGTTTAACCTTTCCATCTTTTCGAGCCATTCACGTACGGAGTACTCAACGGACTTTTTAGTTTTTTTAGTAGTCAAACTTCACAGTAGAAGAGAATAAGATGTGTTGTTGTTCCTTGGTAAGTAACGAGTTAACCTAACACTGTACGTCGTTTTTTACCCAAAATATGTTGTTGGTCACTGATGATCGAGTCACCAACCCGGTTCTATTTCGGGGTTCCGTGAAGGGTTTCGGTTTGAAATAGTGAAATAACTGATACGGTCTCGGAAACTGACACACCTAGTGTTGTTTGACACCCTTTAAGGAATTCTTTACCCTTATGGTCTGATGGACGGGACGGAGAACTCTTTAGACATACGTCCAGTCCTTCGTTGTCAATCTTGACCCGTATCTTATTGTCTGACCAAGGTTCATCGTTTTCCTCATGCAGTTCCGACATATAACAGTGGGAAAAATAAATTGAATATACGTCTCATGTAGGACACTTTACGATTCGTGTGTGACCTTAGTTTTACGGTCCTCTTTGTAGTTATTGGAGTCTATACGTCTACTGCGGTGGATATACCGTTTTTCACTTCTTCTTGATTGCTCGGAGAACAACTTTCACTTTCTCCTCTCACTTTCTCAACTGAATTTTAAGTTAAAATCTTTTGATTCTTGTACCGTAGATCAGAGTAGTGAAGTACCGTTTAGCTACCCCTTTGTTACCTTTGTCACCGACTGAAATAAAAACCCCCCGAGGTTTTAGTGACACTATACTGGTTAGATCTATCGTATAAGTTTTTGTTTCTGTAATGAAACGGTGGTTTCCAGGTAGATCAGTTCCGATACCAAAAAGGACACCAGTACATACCTACACTCTCAACCTGACACTTCTTCCGACTCCCGACTTCTTAACTACGAAAACTTGACACCACAACCTTTTCTGAGAACTCTCAGGGAACCTGACGTTCCTCTAGGTTGGTCAGGTAGGATTTCCTTTAGTCAGGACTTATAAGTAGTCTTCCTGACTACGACTTCGACTTTGAGGTTACGGTGGACTACGTTTCTTGACTGAGTAAACTTTGCTGGGACTACGATCTTTTCTGACTTCCGTTCTCCTCTTCCCCTACTGTCTCCTACTCTACCAACCTACTGTAGTAGCTGAACTACCTGTACTCAGACTCCCGAAACTCTCGACTACTACCCGTCCCTTCGGACCGCACGATGTCAGGTACCGCAGCGTTTCTCAACCTGCACTGACTCACTGACTTGACTTGACTTTCGGTTTGAATGTGGTTTTTGTTTGTTTTTTTCCAGTACCAGTGACAAACCACTAGACACGGTCAGAGTAAGTGATGTCGAAAGACTTAGAGTCACTTTGGTAATGTAGACTCTTCATACGAGTCGTTTAGTCACACGACGTGACTTTTGACGTTACGGATGGTGACCGTAAACAATTGTCCTTCTCGGATTAAGAGGTGCTGTTGGTTGCGAAGTTTTCAACTTACTTAACCCGATGTTTCAAAACGGAATAGGTTGTATAAGTGGACTGAAGAACGGTTCTGTGATGGTGAAGAAGTTCGTAGAACTGTTACAAAACGTCCCTTTTACGAAGGTGTCGGTTGTGTTCCGTCTTTTACGAAAGATTCTCAAGGAGCTTCGTGTCTAAAAATACGATGTCCTTATTTGTTTGAGTAACCGTTTTTTTACACAACAAACATTACCACAGATAAAACTAATTATCCTCACACAAGCTCGGATCAATATTATTAAATTTTAGGTACCAGATTTTGGCGTTAATGAAAACGTGGTTGGATTATCAAGAATATAATAAGGAGTCCCAAAAAATGTCGACCAATAAAAAAAGAACAAACGGGGATTAACAATACCAATTCCTCAGGGTATTGAATATATTTTTACATTATAATTCGGTACTTTTCTGTACCTCCTTTGAATTTACGTGTAACGATTCACTTTCTTCGGTTAAACTTTTCCGATACATTGTGTACTAAAGTCAATATATTGTAAAACCTTTTCTTTTTTTAGATACCTCTTAAAAATTTTCTAGTCACCAACGGTACCCAATCCTCTCTCCGTCACTACTTCTCCGTCTCGTGTCTCGTAAAAATTCTGTCACTTTCATGACACATGGTATCACCTGTTTTGGATAGCATGTAAACAGCTTTGGGTATCTTACATGTTGTGGTTCTCATTTGGAATTCTATTTGACATGAAACTCACTGTCATTACACAACTACATCCAAGTAGTCAATATTGTTTATATGATTAAGTCATCTCCACAACTATTACCTCCTCCAATATGTGTGTACACTCCTGTACCCCCTAAACCTTTGTGGATATGGAAGACGAGTTACAACTACACTTGGACTTTATCGAGGTCTTTTATTTAAAATGAATTTTTACCTCTCTTTTCAATATTTTTAATATATTAAATATGAACACAATTACCAGAATTACTAAAAAATTTTTGAATTATCGAGATAAAAAGTCTATAAAGAACAAAAGACTATTTATATACCTGTATTATGATTACATGTATTTCATACTTCGTCCGTAAGTTACAATCGTTTGTAGTAGTAGTAATAAAGAATAATCGCTCGTTTAAACCTTGGTTCCTTAAGGTATACTCTCCTCTTCGACAGACAATTTCACCAATATTAGTGTCTAAAAGGTCTACATAGTAGTATATAAGTACAAAAATTCTCGGGTAACACTTTCTGATTTCTTATCTACCTTTAGCCAGGATATTGTCAGTATCACCCCTGTATTGGGTCCTTAACCGAGATACCAATTAAACTGTTGTATTAGATTCAAAGGGTTTAATAACTTACTCGGTCTTTACCTCTCTACACTTCATTCATTTTTAGACTTGACCCCTAAAATATTGTAATATAAAATTATGTTACCCCTAAAATTAAATTTTATTCCATCTCGATTAAAACCGTCCTCCATTTTTTTATTGTTTAATTAAAATCTTAAACCTTTAAATTTAAAAAGAATTATCAATTGTCTCCGTTTATACGGAAGTATAATTATTTGGACAATCGAAATCTTAACTAAATTTTTTTTTCCAACAATCATATTAATATTTGTGTTTCTGTATTTCTTCTTAAGGAATCCCCTTCCTGTTACACATATTTAATATGGTCTGATATTTGAAATTTCATAAAATTGCATCAGACAAGTATACTCTAAAAAGAGAGGGTTCTTTACTCGACAAGTTTGTTACTGAAGTCTCAGGTTTTTAGACCATATAAGAATTGATAAACCCTTAATCTAGTCTTACATTTTAAAACCGTACGGATTTTCGTAAACCTTTACCATAGTGTCTGACTTTTAGACCGATGAGTATCCAATAAACTTTGGTATAGTATCGATCCTTTATACCGAAGGAGGACATGTAAATCTTTAATTTAGTCTCGTATTGTTGAACCGTATGGGTTTTACTAGACCCTTTCAATTGTACCACCTCACTAAACCTTGTTGAAATTCAACCTTTCGGTAGTGACAGGTTTCGAGATATGTCGAGGTCTTAGTGTTCAAAGTTTTATACAAGATGTTATTGAAAATGTTTACGCGAACGGTAAAATTCTAAGGTTTTAAGATCTATTAAAACATAAAGTATATCAGCTACTCTTAGTAGTAACAAATTAAACACGTAGGTCGATCTCATAAAAACTTTCACTTTCCCCGTAACAATAAGACCCTTTCGTCTGTTTTTAACTCTAACAATATTTATACAAAAAAATAATGTGATTTAACTTGAATTTTATATCCGTACTATAATCCTTATCCTCGTTGCCTGTCTTTAGAATGAGTTATAAATCTCATCGATCGATTTTTTTTCTTTCTTTCTTTCTTTCCTTGTTAATGTTATCCGAATATTATGGTCCCTGAGAGAGGTGGGGTAGGAGAGAGGTATTTCTCATTACTTATCTCCATCACAACCATAGATCGTAATTAAACGTAGGACTCAACGTCTGAGACAAAGACAAACGGAGTGATATGTTTACAAGTACGGTCCTTTGAGTGGTTGAGATGTTCCAGTAAGCCTAAGTGTACGAATCTCACGGTTCAACTCTCCTTTGTCAATAAAGTGACTTTCTAAGAAAAACCGGATTAACAACGATCCTATATCCATCGACAAGACTGGGACGGAACTGGTTCACGGGTAAAGATATTGTTCCCGCGTCTCATGGAATATCTTTTCGTGTACTATTCTCCTCGTCTACTTTGTGTCGATGACTTCTGAAAATAAAGAAATTTTTAATATACTGAGACAAATCCATTTACTAAAAAAGACTAACTTCTTATTAAATAGTAAAAAGAGAAGGATTGTATGATAACTCTTTATAAACAAAATTAATACTTTTTATTTTTAATTGATAATTGTTATAAAGGATAATGACTTTTATTAAAAATTTTATAAACAAATTTTTGATTTTATAAACAAAATTCCGATAATCGTGTGTTAAGAATATAAATAAGGGTAAAGTGTGAAGTCAAAAGTACAACTCTATTATACACCCTTCGAGTTGTCCCTCCCCTATGTGTGTGTGTGTGTGTGTGTGTGTGTGTGTGTGTGTGTGTATATAAATTTACTGACTAAGGGTGACAACATGTCGTCTTTTGTTCTGTAGTAACATTTCGTTAATACGCGGTTAATTTTTAAATTCCTTGATATAACGTTTTTTCGATCTCCCACGGTATTTAGGAAGTGGTTCTAAGGGGTTACTCAACGGGATAAAGGAATCTGAGGAGGTCAGATACTGTCAAGGAGTCAGATAACAACAAACAAATAAAAAGTGTAACGTATAAACTTTTAATAACCAGTCAATAAAGTATCTTTCACCTAAAATGATTTTCGTTAATAATGACTACACTGTAAAGTTTGTCATCGAAAACTAAAAGGAGTGAGTAAGATGTAATTAACTTCAGAAAGACATTCTTTTTCAACAGAGACTCGAGACGTACGTACGCACGATTCAACGAAGTCGATGCAGGCTGAGACACACTGGAGTGTTGACATCGGGTGCTCTAAGAGACAGGTGACACTAAGAGGTTGGTTCTTATGACATCACCTAACGGTGCACGGAGAGGTCTCGAGATAAATAAGCACTAAAGAAACATATTCATACCCAGGTACTTATTCATACCAGGTCACCCAGTATTGGAGTACTATACGATTTATAAAGAAAACGACAAGTCCAACAAGGAAGAAACGAAGGAGATCGTGACCTTAGTTGGGTCACAGGTTTCTCGAGATAAAGAAAAGTAACCTTTTACCGTAAATCGTTGGTTCTATATCCACAATCAACACTGACGACGATGACGTCAAAGTGACGAAGATCGAATCATCTACTCGATCCTTTATGTATGTATTTATGTATTTGTATTTGTGTACGTTTGTGTGTATAAAAATTTTAAAATTTAAATAAATAAATAAAACCGACACGACCCAGAAGTAACGAAAAAGAGATCACACCCCTCGTCTCCGATGAGAGACCGATGTCACACACCCGAAGGGTGACACCTCGAAGAGGACAACACCTCGTCCCCGAGATCCCCGACACCCGAAGTCATCATACCGAGTAACCGAGTCATCAAGACCAAGGCCCGAGATCTAGTATCCGAGTCGTCAACACCACGTGTCCGAATCAACGAGGAACTGTACACCCTAGAAATTCTTGGTCCCTAGCTTGGGTACAGAGGACGTGACCGTCCGTCGAAGAAATGGGGACTCGGTGGTCCCTTGAGGTGTTCGGGTGCATTAAAAACATAGATGTATAGACACATTTTTTGTTTTAAGTCGTTCAGAATCTAACACTATCTTTTCGTTAGTGTGTGTGTGTGTGTGTATATATAGACATATGGGAAATATACATATACATATGTATATATAATATATATATATAGGTATATAGGTATTTCTCTCCATCCTCTACACGCACAAATATACATACGACCAGAAAGTATACGGTGAGATGTTGTTCTGAAGGTGTATTATAGATTAATAAATAGTCTTAATTTCCGGAAAATAGACTTCTTGCAAGTCGATGATGTGAAATTGGTGTAGGGTTCTGAACGGTTCAAAATTACAATGAGAGATTAATATTCGTATCAACGTTTTTGAGCAACAAATTTTGGACGAATGAGTATTTTGAGTACTTTAAACATGAGTTATGAACAAGTAAGACCTAGATATGTATTATTTTATATATAAACTTTATTAATTTTACTATATATAGTAACGGAAACTGAAATCGTCAACGATGTCTGACAAACTAAAAGGAAGTTACTGATCGTAGTGGACACTTCTTACCTAAGCATATAAAATGAACATTTTAATGTTTTAATGTAAGTACATTATGGAGTATATTCTGTTAGTGTATTATGGAGTGAACTTCAAATTTTTTTATATAAACGATGGTGTGTTTCTCCTGTCTATACCTTTGACCTTTTCTTAGAGGTAGATAATTTAGACCATCTATTAACATACTAAAAATATCGTTTGTAAAAGTCTTATTCAACAATTTTTATATAGATCGTAACTTTGTACCATTAGGAAGGTTCCGATATTATATGTCCTTACTAGAGAAGTTACAGTTTAGAATAAAGTTAAATTTTAAAACAAAAACTATTCGAATTATACCATAGTTGATTCAGTAACATTTACACAGAGACTCTGAGGTCAAACAAATCTTTTTGACCGATTAAAGTCGGATATAAAATATCAACAGTGACTACAGTTAATGTGTTGGTCGTATTATTGGTCTGTTTATGTGTTTAGACACTAAATTAAAGAGATACATTATAATAATAATATAATCTTTTTTATTGTAGTTAGAAGAACCCTTTGTTATGTCTGTGTGTGTGTGTTTGTTTATGTGTGAGGTAATTCTAAAACAATAATTTTTTGTGATATGATGTCGTTTTGGTCCTCAGGTTTGTGATAAAAATNTTTTCCTAACTTAGTCCTTTTTTTTTCTTTTTTATTGTAGTTAGAAGAACCCTTTGTTATGTCTGTGTGTGTGTGTTTGTTTATGTGTGAGGTAATACTAAAACAATAATTTTTTGTGATATGATATCGTTTTGGTCCTCAGGTTTGTGATAAAAATGGAGTAAACTCTATCTAAAAATGGAGTTACATAACTTGAAGAAGTAGTGAGTTTGACAAAAATTACCTTTGTCCATGAAATACCGACGTGAAACGTCAGAGTAAAGTCCGATTATAGTTGAGATAATCATTTTACTATTTCTTGAACATTCTTTCTTTACTGTCTGGTTATATGACCTTTTTGTATGTATGTCTTTATGAATTATAATCTTTTAACCTACGTCACCAATTATTTCTTCCTATTATGAAACATTTTTATGAATTAATTGTCTAATTTATTTCGCCATGAGTCAATTTACTGGGTAGTCATTTTTTTAGACGGACGTTACGTCCTCTGTGTCCGATACACCCAGGCTAGGGACTTAGTCTTTTTAGGGGACCCTCTCCTTCACCGATGGATGATGAGGTCCTCAGAACGCACTTTTTAGGATACCTGTCACCCGATTACGGGTCTCCCAGTGTTCCTCAGTCTGTACTGACTTAGTGACTCATCCCGTAGGTGAGTCAATTTCTCTCTTCCCTCTGGTCTTCCCCCTTGAGAGGACGGGACATTTTTGTTAGTTTAGGTTGTCCTTCTTCTTTCTGAACAAAAAGTGACCGTTCCTGAGTCCGTTATTTTTCGGGACCTTTGAAAAATACGATGTCGGAAGGGTTGAAGGAAAGGGGGAGTTATTTTCGTAAAAGGAAGGAAACGGGTCGACCCTGAACGTACACCGACCGGTACTAACGTCTGGAGTATAACGTTAAGAGACAACTAAGGTTTATTTGAACAGTAACCAATTCTTTATAAACCGTCATGTAAACAAAATCTAGTTATCGAAGTATTCCAAAGGTCCACCGTGATCACCATTTCACGGACGACGGTTACGTTTTCCTGTGTCCTCTGGGTCCAAGTTAGGGACCCAGTCCTTCTAGGGGACCTCCTCCTAACCATTGGACGAGGTCATAAGAACGGACCTCTTGGGGTACCTGTCTCCTCTGCCCGTCCGACGATAGACGTCCCAGTGTCTCAGTCTGTGTTGCCTTCGTTGAATCGTACACAAGTTATCGAAGTATTAGGTAACCCCAAATACGGTCTTTCCGTTACGACAAAATTGTAATTTTGTTGTTGCTGTTACATTAAGTGGTATAATTGACTTTTTTTATGTTTCGGTATATTAGTATAACGTAAATATATTAACGAAAGTATTCAAAACACTATAATGAGTAATAGTCACTTTGATGTACCTCAGTTTCGAAATGACAGACCTTTACCGAAAGATAAGTGAATTTTAAAATATACATCATACATTACTACGTATGATGAAGACAAAAAAAGAATATAATCGTATCCAATAAAAAAGTTCTTTAAACACATAAAGTGAATTAAATAGTTTATATAACCGTGTTCAACTAATATAGTCATGAAACAATATAGCCCTCCGGACAACACAACAGCAGGTACCCCAGTGTTTCTCAACCTGTGCTGACTCGCTGACTTGACTTGACTCGACAAGACAGAAATTCCAGATATTTTTTTTTTTCTTAACGGAGAAGGAAATAAATACTATAAACATTCAATATAAAAGATACGAAAACGAATTAACAGATTTTCATTTAAATTGTGAGTTAAAACAGAATATAAAACTAGAAAAGATAATTCACAACCAAAAGACAAACACACACACGGGAACAAAAATACAAAGACAAGTAAGATGTACAGAACTCATATTCAAAGAGAGGGGAAAAATCAAAAAAATCCACTTTACTTCAGTAATTAAAAATGAAGGAAGAAAAGAAGAGAAGAAGGAGAAGTAAAGGAAAAATAAGAGTGAGAAGAAAGATGAGAAGGAAGAGAAAGAGAAAGAGGAACAAAAAGAAGAAGTAGAAATAAAGGTGTTTAAAAATGATGATAATTTAAAGTAGATTCTTGAGAAATTGACGTTGGAAGTTTAAAACTGTACCAGACGATAGTAATATTACTGTTAGTTTTACATAAAATTACAGGAAACACTATAGATGTAACTAGTCAACCGATAACTTATACCTATAATTTATTAAACACTAAAATAACAAACGATTAAATGAAAGTAAAAACAGGAAAACATGTTTAAGGTTTTAAACGTATTAGAGACCACGAAAACATTAAAAATTCATCAAGTCTTCATGGTATGGACTGTCAAAAATAAACACACGGTCTGTACTATACAATATGCTAACATCCGTCAGACTTGTCACGACAAAGGTTAATTTTCCACCACTGAAAATAAGATTACAGTTTCTTCATTGACCGTCGAAAACTTGAAAGTATGTACAAAGTAAATAAATATACTTCTAAAAAAATTCCTTGCTATTTAAAATAAAAACTGAGTCAAGAGGTTGCACTAAGAGGTAAATACAAAACAATGATTGGGGATTCAATGTCGGACATACCAAAAAATTTATTTACTAATTTCTTGAGTGACTCCAGAGGGAGAAGATTGAGAGGATCTTAAGGATGTGGGACTTAGGGATGGGGATTTGTTGCTAGAGGTGAGTTCAGAGTCGGTACATCGTCAATCTTTGACGACTCAGAGTGTCTGACTGAAAACGAGTACATCGAATCGGAAGTAGACTCCTTGGTGTCACTTGGAGGTGATCTTGACCGACAGTGGACGAGACGAGTCGATACAAAAGAAGTCCTGGACCCGGACGTTTAGGTTGATCTCATAGTTACTTGAAACTGTCAACGAACGAGTCGGGTGATTCTCGATGTACAAGACAGAACTAAGATGGATGGACACACCACCTATCCTCTTGAGGAGTCTGTCTTCGGACCCTTTACCCCCTTCCCCAAGGAGTATTTAAAGGAAAAAAGTTCTAAATAGAAGAACGTAGGAGGGACAGGTAGTAGTTGAGGGTCTAAACTGAACTTAAGTACAGGTAACTCAGTCACTACGGTAAGTTGGTAGAGTAGGAGACAGCAGGGGAAGAGGAGGACGGGAGTTAGAAAGACTCGTAGTCTCAGAAAAGGTCACTCAGTGAAGAAGCGTAGTTCACCGGTTTCATAACCTTAAATTCGAAGTCGTAGTCAGGAAGACTACTAACAAGTCCTGACATAAGGAAATCCTACCTGACCAACCTATAGAAACGTCAGGTTTTCTGAGGGTTCTCAGAAGAGGTTGTGATGTCAAGTTTTAGTAGTTAAGAAGCCGTGAGTTGAAAGAAATATCTGTTTGAGAGTGTAGGTATACACTGACGACCTTTTTGGTGTCGAAACTGATCTACCTGGAAACAACCGTTTCACAACAGAGACGAAAACTTATACGATAGAGTCAACCAATATTGAAAAGAAGGTTCCTCGTTCGTAGAAAATTAAAGTACCGACGTCAGTGGTTGACTTCACTAGAACCTTGGGGGAGTCTTTAATTTATGACGGTGACAAAGGTAACAAAGGGGTAGATAATCGGTACGTCACTATCCTGGTCTACGGTACTAGAATCAAAAGACTTACAATTCAAAATTCGGTTGAAAAAAGAGAGAGGAGAAAGTGAAAGTAGTTCTCCGAGAAATCAATAAGGAACGAAAGACGAGATTCACACCATATTAAACGTATAGACTCCAATAACTATAAAGAGACTCGTTAGAACTAATGTCGAAGACGAAGTAGGTCGGATCGTAAAGTGTACTACATGAGACGTATATTCAATTTGTTCGTCCCACTGTTATACGTCGGAACTACATGAAGAAAGGGTTAAACCTTGGTCAGATAACAAGACACAGACCAAGATTGACAACGAAGGACTGGACGTGTGTCTAAAGAGTTCTCCGTCCAATCCACCAGACCATAAGAGTAGAGAAAGTCTTAAAAGTGTCGAACTACACTAGGTGTGTCAGTTTCCGAAACCGTATTAATTATTTCGTCTTATCTACAAAAGAACCTTAAGAGAACGAAAAAGTTACTAGGTCATCTACAACCGTTAATTTATAGACCAGGAAGACAGAAAAGACTTTGGTTGAACTTCTAGACCTTTAAGTTCAAAGTCCGTAACGACTTCGGACCGAACCTCTTAAAACTCGTAATGAAACGATCACACACTCTACTCACGTTAACACGCATCAAACTCGTAAAAAAACCGTAACGGAAAGAAACCCTAACCTTACTTTTGACTGGAAAAGGTCAGGACACCGGTGACGACTCAAAAGGTTTAAACGACCGTATAACTCACGTCGTCAAAGTTTCGTAGTAGAAAATCCTAAACTTTATCGAATTGACCTTAAGATAGTGGAGATGATTGAAACAAACATCACTACAAAGGATTCCGGGTGAATTGAAGCGTAAGGTCCTACAGACCGAGATCCACTCCCTAGTGTGATAGCACTAATAGACCCAGTACTTCTAGAGAAAACATATAAAGAAGGCACATAAGAACGGTGAAGAATTATAGAAGACGAACAATCGAAGTTTGTTAAGGACAGGAAATAATACGGGTAGAAACGTACTGTACAAGGGAATCATAGAGATTAAAAGAACTTCTCTAGAGATCAGAAAGGGTAAGATACCAAAAGGAGATAAAGAAACGTAACTAGTGACTCCTTCCGAAAGAATAGAGAGGAACGATAAGAAACCTTGAGATGTAAGTTTACCCATATAGAAAGGAAAAGAGGAAACGGAAAACGAAGAGAAGTAAAGAGTCGATAAACTTTCCGGAGGAGTCTGTTGGCAAAACGGTAAAACGTAAAGAAAAAGAACCCCTAACAGAACTAGTAACGGACGACATGTCACAATACTTGGAGGTAGGTCTCAAGAAGTCCGGAGACAGACAGTCTAGATTAGGGAACTGAGATAAACAGTAAAGGTGACATAGTATTTCCTAAACTAAATCCAGTATGGACTTACTAGATACCAAAAGATATGAAAGAAGTCAAATTTAGACTTTAACTGTTATTCCTCAAGTACTAGACATGGTGTCAGTCGAGGGTCAGAACAAAAACGACCGACATATCTTGAAGAGATATAAACCGACGTTTCTTATATTAATTAGACTAAAACCACAAGCGGTAACCACTACAGGTACAAAAGAGAACACTACAACCTTCTCTCACAAACGATACTAGTCACGTAATAGAACCGTTTTAAGATAATCGGAAACATATCGTATTGGTGTAAATAAATATCATAATTATATTGGTGATATTGGTGACTTAAATATCATAATTACAAAGGTAAAGACTCAAACGATTTTCGTGTCATAAAGAGATACTTTTTTTAGAATGACATTATACACATACACCCGATCCTTTGAACATATACTATACGTACCTACTTATATATGTACATGTTTAGTATAGTCATCTCAAATCAAGTCAGTGAGTCATCACAGACTGAGAAACGTTGGGATACTTAACGTCGAGCGGTCCGGACGGACAGGTAGTGGTTTCGGGCCTCAAGTGAGTTTGAGTGCAGGTAGCTCAGTCACTACGGTAGGTCGGTCGAGTACGAGTCAGCAGGGGAAGAGGAGGACGGGGGTTAGGGAGGGTCGTAGTCTCAGAAAAGGTTACTCAGTTGAGAAACGTACTCCACCGGTCTCATGACCTCAAAGTCGAAGTCGTAGTCAGGAAGGTTACTTATAAGTCCTGACTAAAGGAAATCTTACCTGACCAACCTGGAGGAACGTCAGTTTCCCTGAGATTTCTCAGAAGAGCTTGTGATGTCAAGTTTTCGTAGTTAAGAAACCGCGAGTCGAAAGAAGTGTCAGGTTGAGAGTGTAGGCATGTACTGGTGTCCTTTTTGGTATCGGAACTGATCTACCTGGAAACAACCGTTTCATTACAGAGACGAAAAGTTATGAGAATAGATCCAAACAGTATTGAAAGGAAGGTTCCTCATTCACAGAAAATTAAAGTACCGACGTCAGTGGTAGATGTCACTAAAACCTCGGGGATTTTTATTTCAGACTGTGACGAAGGGGTAGATAAAGGGTGCTTCACTACCCTGGCCTACGGTACTTGAAGTAAAAGACTTACAACTCGAAATTCGGTTGAAAAAGTGAGCGGAGAAATTGAAAATAGTTCTCCGAAAAATCAAGGAGAAGTGAAAGACGGTATTCCCACCACAGTAGACGTATAGACTCCAATGACTATAAAGAGGACCGTTAGAATTAAGGTCGAAGACGAAGAAGGTCGGTCGCAAAGAGTACTACAAGAGACGTATATTCAATTTGTTCGTCCCACTGTCATATGTCGGAACTGTATGAGGAAAAGGATAAACCTTGGTCAGACAACAAGGTACAGGTCAAGATTGACAACGAAGGACTGGACGTATGTCTAAAGAGTTCTCCGTCCAGTCCACGAGACCATAAGGGTAGAGAAAGTCTTAAAAGGCGTCAAATAACACTAGGTATGTCAGTTTCCGAAATCGTATCATTCGTCTTTATCTACACAAAGACTTACAACGAAAAAACTATTAGGTCGTCTACAACCGTTAAACTAGAGACCAAGGAGACGGAAAAGATTTTGGTCGAACTTGTAGACCTTCAAGTGCCAAGTGGATAACGACTTCGGACTGAACCTCTTAAAACTCATAATGAAATGATCTCACAAGTCAAGTCAAGTCAAGTCAGTGAGTCAGAACAGGTTGAGAAACGCTGGGGTACTTAACGTCGTACGGTCCGGAGGGACAGGTAGCGGTAGAGGACCTCAAGTGAGTCTGAGTACAGGTAACTCAGGCACTACGGTAGGTCGGTAGAGTAGGAGACAGTAGGGGAAGAGGAGGACGGGGGTCAGGGAGGGTCGTAGTCTCAGAAAAGGTTACTCAGCTGAGAAGTGTACTTCACCGGTTTCATGACCTCGAAGTCGAAATCGTAGTAAGGAAGGTTTCTTTAGGGTCCCAACTAGGTACTCACGTTAACACGTCAGTAAACTCGTAAGAAACCGTAACGGAAAGAAATCCTAACCTTACTTTTGACTGGAAAAGGTCAGTACACCGGTGACGACTCTAACGGTTTACACGACCGTATAACTCACGTCACGAAAGTGTCGTAGTAGAAAGTCCTAAACTTTATCGAGATGACCTTAAGGTAGTCGAGGTGATCGAAACAAGTATCACTACGAAAGATTCCGGGTGAACTGAAGTGTAAGATCCTACAGATCGAGATCCATTCACTAGTGTGGTAGTACCAATAGAACCAGTACTTCTAGTAAAAACATGTCAAGAAGACACATAAGAACGGTGGAGAAGAATTATAGAAGACGAGGACAATCAAGGTATGGTAAAAACAGGAAATATGTACATACCTACACTCTCAACCTGACACTTCTTCCGACTCACGGCTTCTTGACTACGTAAACTTGACACCACAACCTCTTCTGAGAACTCCCAGGGAACCTGAGGTTCCTCTAGGTTGGTCAGGTAAGACTTCCTCTAGTTGGGACCCTAAAGAAACCTTCCTTACTACGATTTCGACTTCGAGGTCATGAAACCGGTGGAGTAC
>SJYO01048061.1:18795385-19136344 GCA_006410555.1 Capra ibex | reverse complement strand
AAAGTCGAAATCGTAGTAAGGAAGGTTTCTTTAGGGTCCCGACTAAAGGAAATCTTACCTGACCAACCTGGAGGAACGTCAGTTTCCCTGAGATTTCTCAGAAGAGATTGTGATGTCAAGTTTTCGTAGTTAAGAAACCGTGAGTCGAAAGAAGTGTCAGGTTGAGAGTGTAGGTATGTACTGGTGTCCTTTTTGGTATCGGAACTGATCTACCTGGAAACAACCGTTTCATTACAGAGAC
Organism: Capra ibex; assembly: GCA_006410555.1. Taxonomy (NCBI): domain Eukaryota; kingdom Metazoa; phylum Chordata; class Mammalia; order Artiodactyla; family Bovidae; genus Capra; species Capra ibex. The sequence continues at coordinate 19,136,103 of SJYO01048061.1, read as the reverse complement.
GAAAAGTTATGAGAATAGATCCAAACAGTATTGAAAGGAAGGTTCCTCATTCACAGAAAATTAAAGTACCGACGTCAGTGGTAGATGTCACTAAAACCTCGGGGATTTTTATTTCAGACTGTGACGAAGGGGTAGATAAAGGGTGCTTCACTACCCTGGCCTACGGTACTTGAAGTAAAAGACTTACAACTCGAAATTCGGTTGAAAAAGTGAGCGGAGAAATTGAAAATAGTTCTCCGAAAAATCAAGGAGAAGTGAAAGACGGTATTCCCACCACAGTAGACGTATAGACTCCAATGACTATAAAGAGGACCGTTAGAATTAAGGTCGAAGACGAAGAAGGTCGGTCGCAAAGAGTACTACAAGAGACGTATATTCAATTTGTTCGTCCCACTGTCATATGTCGGAACTGTATGAGGAAAAGGATAAACCTTGGTCAGACAACAAGGTACAGGTCAAGATTGACAACGAAGGACTGGACGTATGTCTAAAGAGTTCTCCGTCCAGTCCACGAGACCATAAGGGTAGAGAAAGTCTTAAAAGGTGTCAAATAACACTAGGTATGTCAGTTTCCGAAATCGTATCAGTTAATTCGTCTTTATCTACACAAAGACTTACAACGAAAAAACTATTAGGTCGTCTACAACCGTTAAACTAGAGACCAAGGAGACGGAAAAGATTTTGGTCGAACTTGTAGACCTTCAAGTGCCAAGTGGTTAACGACTTCGGACTGAACCTCTTAAAACTCATAATGAAATGATCTCACAAGTCAAGTCAAGTCAAGTCAGCGAGTCAGAACAGGTTGAGAAACGCTGGGGTACTTAGCATCGTACGGTCCGGAGGGACAGGTAGCGGTAGAGGACCTCAAGTGAGTCTGAGTACAGGTAACTCAGGCACTACGGTAGGTCGGTAGAGTAGGAGACAGTAGGGGAAGAGGAGGACAGGGGTCAGGGAGGGTCGTAGTCTCAGAAAAGGTTACTCAGCTGAGAAGTGTACTTCACCGGTTTCATGACCTCGAAGTCGAAATCGTAGTAAGGAAGGTTTCTTTAGGGTCCCAACTAGGTACTCACGTTAACACGTCAGTAAACTCGTAAGAAACCGTAACGGAAAGAAATCCTAACCTTACTTTTGACTGGAAAAGGTCAGTACACCGGTGACGACTCTAACGGTTTACACGACCGTATAACTCACGTCACGAAAGTGTCGTAGTAGAAAGTCCTAAACTTTATCGAGATGACCTTAAGGTAGTCGAGGTGATCGAAACAAGTATCACTACGAAAGATTCCGGGTGAACTGAAGTGTAAGATCCTACAGATCGAGATCCATTCACTAGTGTGGTAGTACCAATAGAACCAGTACTTCTAGTAAAAACATGTCAAGAAGACACATAAGAACGGTGGAGAAGAATTATAGAAGACGAGGACAATCAAGGTATGGTAAAAACAGGAAATATGTACATACCTACACTCTCAACCTGACACTTCTTCCGACTCACGGCTTCTTGACCACGTAAACTTGACACCACAACCTCTTCTGAGAACTCCCAGGGAACCTGAGGTTCCTCTAGGTTGGTCAGGTAAGACTTCCTCTAGTTGGGACCCTAAAGAAACCTTCCTTACTATGATTTCGACTTTATGGTTATGAAACCGGTGGAGTACGTTTCTCAACTGAGTAACCTTTTATAAAACTACGACCCTCCCTAACCCCCGTCCTCCTTTTCCCCTGCTGGCTCCTACTCTACCGACCTACCGTAGTGACTGACCTGCCTGCACTCAGACTCACTTGAGCCCCTCAACCACTACCTGTCCCTCCGGACCGCACGACGCTAAGTACTAAAGTGTTTCTCAACCGGTCCTGACTCGCTGACTTGACTTGACTTGACTTGACTATGTTTACCATATGTTTACCTATGTTTACCATATATATATAGGTATATGAGTACATCTTCTACTTTTTGTATTTGACGACGTAGAATATCCTTTACCATCTGAAAAGTTTATAAAGGTTACTTAAGGAGATCTTTGAACATTCTCTCGTACTACTATCTTCTAACGTATAGATTTAAAAACTTAAAATAAAGTTCTTCACATGATCCGAAATAACTTTAGGACAAAAACGAATACTGTGAATATCCGAAACATAAAACATCAAGTGGTAGAAAAAAAAAGAAAAAACAGGTAGTAAATGAAAATTTACTGAAACTGTTCCTATATATCCAGAAGTTAAACGTACTTGTAATAAACAATTTATAGTTGTAAGACATACTTTTAAGCCACAACGGTCTTTAGTCACAAATCTCTTCTGTTTGATTGTAGGAAGTTCTTCGAGACTAAAAGACTCTCTTTTTTCTCTACTCTCTCTGTCTTTCCTTCCCAAAACAAAAGATTCATCAGGGACGATAATAAAATACAACTATTTCGTGGGAAAACATTAATGGTAAGTGGAAGATACATGTATACATCGTGGGTCTCGTATTTCAGGATTGTCATGAATATTAATAGTGTAGTTAATGTGGTCCTGGGAAACCAATTCTAATCAATTACATTTCCTTATCAGGAAGAACGACTGTTTAGTCTAAAATCTCTAACATTCTATCATTTAAATCGTTTTATTACAGTACAAAACACCTGTAACTCGGAAATAGACCTTTTATAATAGACTTTTTTAATTTTTAATAATCAATGGACACCCAAGTCAGAGAAACATTTGTCCTAGAAATCTCTACATCAATTAATTCTGTTCCAGGATGACTTAAGTACCACTTTTTCTGAGAATTCTCAGGGAACATGTTGTTCCTCTAGTTTGATCAGTTAGGATTTCCTTTAGTTGGGACTTATAAGTGACCTTCCTGACCACAACTTCGAGGTTATGAAACCTGTGGACTACACTTCTCGACTGAGTAACCTTTTTAGGAACTTCGACCCTTTCTAGCTTCCACTTTCCTTTTCCCCACTATCCCCTACTTTACCAACTTACCGTATTGACTGAGTTCCCTGAACTTCAACTCGTTTGAGGTCCTCTATTACTTTCTGTCCCTTCGGACCACACGACGTCAAGTACCCCAGTGTTTCTCAACCCGCACTAACTGCGACTTGTTATTATGACGTAAGTTATACTGTCAACAGAAATAATGTTCTGTCTCTGTGTCAGTGTGTGTCTCTGTCACGGAAGTACTTCTGACTCCGACTTCAACCACTACGTCGACATTCTACTCGTACGACCGTTGGTGGTCTGCGAACCTTCTCCGTTTCTTCCTACGAAGGGGACTCAGAAATCTCATGGGTATTGGGACGTCTGGAAAACAAGACCCGAAGACCTTTGATTTTAATACTTTCTTATGAAAGGACAATAAAATTCAGAGAGTCAAACATCTCAAACAGTACTGTCGGGATCTTTTCATTATGTATACCAGTGACAAAAACATATCTATATATAAATAGGTCTTTGTTACAAAAGAAAATTAGTAGAAACAATTTAGTTTAGTCTTGGAACGAGACTAGTTGTGAAACATGAGTTAAATCAGTGCAGCAAATCGTAAATAAGGTCAATCCTAGACAACCACCTTTTGTTAAATATATACAGATTTTTACAGATAGACATAAAGAACTTTTGTGTAGTTGTTTATAAACAAATTCGTCAACTCATGACCTAACTCAATTTATTGGTCTAAAATGATGAAGCATGACCAGAAAAATTTCTAGTCAGTCAGAACGAAAAAAAAAAAAAAAAAAAAAAAAAAAAAGTACTCNAAAAAAAAAAAAAAAAAAAAAAAAAAATCGTACTCGAAATGTTATGGTAATTACATAATTATGTTATTGACATATGAAAAATACAGAAATCGGACGTAGACGACCAGCGAGTCATCAAAGGTTGAGAAAAACTGGGGTACCTGTTATCAGAAGGTCTGAGGAGACAGATACCTTAAGAGGTCCGTTCTCATGAACTTACCTATCGGTTAGGGAGGAGGTCACCTGGAAGGGTTGGGTCCCTAGCTTGGGACCAGAGGACGTAACGTCCTTCTAAGAAATTAGTAGACTCGGTGGTTTGGGAAGGAATCGGAGAAAAATAAATGGGGGAGGAAAAAAAAATTTCGTTCGGTATGCCGTTCTAAAATTAACAAAAAATATCGGATTATACTTTTATGTACACTTCGTGTCTACTGACATAGTTTATAATCAATCAGGTATAAATAATAATAAATATTTGTCAACGAGAGTCATTAAAATATAGACAAGTTTGTCTGTTCTGCGTATACAACATGACTTGACTCACTATACTCACGAAAAATTATTACAATACTTTTTCATTGACTGAACCGGTCCAAAGAAAAAAAGGAGAAAAATGATCTAAAGAATAATTCATAACTAGTTGTCTCTCTTGAGAAGGTAGTTTCGTTTTGAATTGGAAAACTTTGAACCTTTGAAAGAGAAAGTTTTCATAATAGATCTTTAGGACAGGTGTATTCAAGGTTAATTAATATTACATACCTCTCTATTCAGACCTTTAACACTTGGGGTTCGGCAGTCGTGTCCACAAAACGAGGACAAGTGTAATAAAGACAATCTTACAGACGAGGAGAGACGGAGTGGACCGTAATGACGTAGACAGGTAGTCAAGTGAGGTGGTCGGTTATCACGTTTTTGAGTGTAGAACCCATTAATCCCGAATGGTAGTTAGTACTTCGAAACTGTGGAAAAACTTACAGACCCTTTTCTACTTCTTAAACTAATAGACACCGACTTTCACTATGTATACCATATAACACTTGTCAGACTCGTTCTCATTAAGATCTCAATGTTGAAAATTTTCTATCCTTTCTTTAAGAATGGTATTATTCCAGTAGGTTTTTGTTCGTCAAAATTTTGAAACGGTCTAATAAACCTAAATTACATGTGACAATAATGTTTTAGAAAGTTTTCACATAACTGGAGTTCCTTTGAAATTAATCTCCATTAGTACCTATTACTTTTAAGAACATGGTTTTTTGTCGAAATTACATTGTAAATCCCCAGACTAAAATGATTATTTTTAGTTTAATCATTTCTCATTTGGTCGAGACGACGGTAAGTTAAGTTTTCAATTTGTAATATAAGACATATTAACCAATAGAAAATATGTTACAAATCTCCATCTAGCACTTGATAGTATAATATGGATCGTCATAATTAAAAACTGTATTCAAATTATATTCCATGGAGTTTTATGTCAAAAAAGTATTGGTTTTAATACAGATTTAAACTTATATATGTTTACTTTTAGTGTTAAGGAATAGTTTAAGTATAATTTATTCCAACAATAGGTCAAAATATTTTTTATAGTGTATACTTACAGACATAAAATTGTTATAAATACTCATGATCATAAGAATATCTTACATTCAATTTTATTAGAAATATTTACTGACATTATAAGAAGTATGTTGACTTTGAAGAGTGTGGAATTAAGTTATAAAAAAGAGGTTTTAACTGTATAAAATTAAGTTCTTAAATATACTGGTTTAATAATCTATAAACCTCAGTTAGGAATTTACATGTAAGTCAACAAATTATTTGTACTTTATATTCGACCGACCCGAAGGGACGATCGAGTTGACCATTTCTTACACGGACATTACGTCCTCTGGGGTCAACCTAAGGACCCATCCCTTCTAGGGGACCTCTTCCCTTTCCGATGCATAAGGTCATAAGAACCCGAAAGGACCACGAAGTCTGTTATTTCTTAGACGGACATTACACTCTCGGGACCCAAGTTAGGGACTAAACCCTTCTAGGGGACCTCTTCCCGTACCGTTGGGTGAGATCACAAAAACGGATCTCTTAGGGGTACCTGTCTCCACGGACCGTCCGATGTTAGGTACTCCAACGTTTCTTATCTTGTACTGACTCTCTGATTCGTGTCGTGTCGTATTCGACCGATGTACCGTAACTGGTTTTTACTATTGTTAAATCGACTCACACACACGATTATGTATTACTATTTTAATACTACACAATAATTTTATATATACAAGTTTAAAGAAATCCTCGTATCTTTTACATATCAAATAAAGGAATTCATGTATCACTTCCCGTATCAGATCTCTTCTTTAGTGTCAACTTTTTAACTATCACTGAGATTACCTCAAACTAATTTATTGAGGTACCTCTTACCAATTGTAAATAAAGTCGATACTCTGTTGTTACATTACACTTGTATTTAAATCCGTTAAAAATACCATCTCATTATGGGACTTTTTAACTTGATTATTGAGATCCGACTACTGTACTGAGTAAACTTTTTATTACGAAAGAGGAAATATGGTATAAACTTCTCTTATATGTTGGACTTGAAGTAAGTCACCACTAGTCGATATTAATACCCACTAAACATTAGTTCCGTTCACTTCACTTAAGGACAATGAATTTTAAAAGTAGTAAAAATACTTACCGTCCATAGATTATGTCTTAAGAGAAATAAGAGTACCGTGTATACACGTGCGTGTGTGTGTGTGTGAGTGTGTGTGTGAGTGTATGTGTGTAGCAGAAGGACATCGAAAGTGAGTATTGTAGTAACTAATAAAAGAGGAAAAATTTGTGGTCTTCAAATTTCGATTCAACGAGTCAGTACAGGTTGAGACACTCTGGGATACCTGACATCGGACGGTCCGGGGAGACAGGTATCCTCTCTTATGACTTCACCTAACAGTACGGGAGGAGGTCCCCTTGAAGGGTTGACTCCCTAGTTTGAGTGGAGAGATACGGAGGACGTAACCATCCACCCAAACCATCCACCCAAGAAGTGGTGATCGTGATAGACCCTTCGGGTCACCATGATCACCATTCTTTAAGTTTCGGTTTGAGAATTAAAAGATCATCAAGATAACTATTATAAAGAATTCTATGTTTCTTTTAGAGAACTTAGGACCATAAAATACAATTATATGATACATTAGTTAAGTGAATACAAAATGAATCTTAAAACTCTGGATATAACGTTAAGTCCCGTTATTACTCGTGAAATAAAAGTGATAATAGTAATAGTAGTAGAAATCGTAAGAATAGAAGTATTGGTAGTAGGAGTGATAATAGTTATCGTTATAATTCTTCAGACCCTGTTACTATGTGTTTTAGAACACAGTTTTATGAGTGTCGTCGTCGTCGTCATCTACGGATTACTCTGTTGTAAACTTCGTTTAAAATAATTTGTAAATAGTTGTATCGTAGACTGTACATACGACGATTCAGCGAAGTCCGCACAGACTGAGACACGCTGGGGTATCTGCCGTCGGGTAACCCGAGGCGGTAGGGACCGTAAGAGGTCCGTTCTTATGACCTTACCCAACGGTAAAAGGAGAGGTTACGTACTTTCACTTTTAACTTTCACTTCAACGAGTCAACACAGGTTGAGAAACGATGGGGTACCTGTCGGCGGATGGTCCGAGGAGGCAGGTACCCTAAAAGGTCCGTTCTCATGATCTCACCCTACGGTAACGGAAGAGGTGAATGTACATATCCGTGAGTTAATTTTTATAACGTTAACAACGTTTACGATTCAGTAACTTGAGAGTATTTTGAGATATATCAGGGTATTAGATTATAATATATATATAGAAATTTATTTTACTAACTTCGAAATTTTCCAATACATTGTAGGGGTATCAATGGGTAGTCCACCACTTTTGTTCTTATATTAAATGTATCCAGATTATGTCATAGGTATTAAGAATGGATAGACGGAGACGGTAGAAGTAAGTGTCACGTACTACATGAGCACTAGGAAGAAATATAGACAAACTAAACGTTAAGATATACGAGGACATACAGAGAGTTAAAAAGAAGGTACTTTCTATACTTTCCAGTTAAGAGTCTGACTAAAGGTTCTCTTAATCTTTGGTAGTATGACTTACAATTCATTTAAAATAAATGTATTATACAGTCAGTTTGTTTCTTTCTTATAATATTTAATAATGACTTTCACTCCTTTTCATGTTTCTCGTTCTCTTTCGTTTTTTCATTTCCTATTTCTCTTTTATCTCATTTATCCCTTACACTCACGTTAACAGAGAACGAGGGAGTCTCTCCAAGAAGTAATCGTGCTATTGTCTAAAAAAATAAATAAATAAATAAAAAAAAAAAATGCTATTGTCTAAAATCAGGTTCATCAGGGAGTCAACAATAGAGAACTTACTTGGATTTTGTCTACGGGACAGTCTAAATTCTCGAATTAATAACCCTTGTATACGATCAGTTCACGGAAGAATAACCATTTACACACTACACAAAGAAATATCTTTTTACGGTAAATATTTTTACAAGAGACTAGTAATCAGTTTTTACGGGTTATATCTGAACAAAAAGATAAATGGAAATTTTTTTAAGTGAGTTACAAGCTGGAAGGAGTTTAGAGTGGAATTTAAAAGAAAGATTTAAAAACAAACCAAATTTGATAAAAACATAACTTAGAAGTGACGTAAATAAAAATGATCACAAATCCTATACGTTTTTATAGTGATAGTTCAGTTTTACTCATAAGATGTTATAATCAAAGATAATTTTTAATCACAAGTTTTTTCTCATACAAGTACATATATAGAGTCGTAAGTTTTGTATTAAGAATATACTCAATATATAATATACTAGTCACAAGTTCTTATTCAATTAGACATCTAAAATTATGGTCACACTTCGTACGACGTCAGGTACCCAACGTTTCTCAACCTGTACTAAATCGTTGATTTGTTGTCGTTTTCCGTATTAGGTAAATAAGAGAAGACAAACGGTTAGTCAGTGAATATAATTATACTGATCCATTAAGTCAATTTCTCCTTTATATTAAAAGTAACTTAAATAGTCAACACGTCAATTAAACTAAAGTCAAATAACATGTTTCTTAGTATTTTACAAGTATATACACATATATATTAATGTGTTTTCCTCGGATTATGAATTTTAAATGTGACTTTGAAAAGAGGAGGAGAAAGAAGAAGAACATAATAATAGTAATCACCATCATCATCATAGAAACAACTATAAACGAACACTACAACTCTACAGGGTCTACACCGTAATCTACAATATTCTGTTCAAATACCTTTAATCTTACAATTGCTAAATAAACGATTCTTAATTCACTTTACATATGAACATATCTATATACTCCCAACAACAAGTTTGTTTATCAAGAATGGACTTTTCCGACCATTTACCACAGATTCGTTTTCGAGATTAACAAAATTTTATAGTGATTACGTGCAATCTTGTCCACCACGATAACCCTTTCTTGGGCAGACGGTTACGTCCTTTGTTCTCTACACCCAAACTAGGGACCTAACCCTCCTAGGGGATCTCCCACCGTACCGTTGGGTGAGGTCATAAGAACCTTGGGGTACCTGTCTCCTCGGACCGCTGATGTCAGATATCCCAGTGTGTTTCAGCTTGCACTGACTCGTTGAATCGTGTATACGTGTTACTTGTAATCTATGAATCAAAACCTAAAGGTTATTTATTTTACCTACGACAAAACAAAGTTTAATGTGATTGATCATTAAAGAGAAATTTTAGTAACAATTTAAACAGAATATTTATGTGCGATTTCGTCTTTTATGTCTTTAATCTGTACCTACCTCCAAAGTTTTTCTATATAGTTAATTCTATTGGTATATATTCGAATCCCACCTCTTCCTTTACCGTTGGGTGAGGTCATAGGAACGGACCTTTAGAGTACCTGTGTCCTCGGACCACCCGACGTCAGGTTTGAATCCTATTAACCCCCCCAACCCCCCTAATTCAATCTATTTATTAACAAGTTTCCACACCCAGTACTAAAATTGTAACGACTACCTACTCTTACTGAAAACAAAATTGTTTGTTCTTTTAACTTCTGAAGACCCATTCTCTTGTGTTCGTAGTTTTGACACCATCAAATGTATCAAATAATTTTTGTTGTCTGTAGTAGATGAAGTTACCTTTAACTTTTATAAAAGTTCAGATCACTAGTGGCTTGAGAACTTTAAGGTATCACCGACTCAAACAAGTCGTTCTAAGACAGGTCCTCAAGAACAAAAATGACAAGACAACTCCAAGGTATTATTTACCACATACTCTTAGTAGGTCGTAAGGAGGATTCTGATACGTAAAATGAAATAGCTGAGGTCCCGATAACACGTTCTGTAAAAAGGTCATTAACTTTAAGGGTACTAGTTACGTGTTAGATAAAATACCTACGACAAGAAAAGATGAAAGGACAAATGGAAATGAAGGGAATAAAAAGAAGTGTAAGAGACTATTTAGTTTTACCAGGAATAATAACTGAGTCGGGACGACGACGACGACGACGACGACGACGCAGCGAAGTCAACACAGGCTGAGACACACTGGGGTATCTGCCGTCGGGTGCTCCGAGGGGGTAGGGACCCTAAGAGGTCCGTTCTTGTGACCTCATCCAACGGTAAAGGAAGAGGTTACGTACTTTCACTTTTCACTTTCACTTCAGGGAGTCAGTACAGACTGAGAATCGCTGGGGTGCCTGACGCCGGGTGGTCCGAGGAGACAGGTACCCTAAAAGGTCCGTTCTTACGACCTCACCCCACGGTAACGGAAGAGGTCTGAGTCGGGATGTAATACATTTATCATTACAGTAGAACCCGGACCTCTTGACATTTCGAAAACAGTATAAACCATCGAACCCCATAAGAAGTTAAACGACATCGAAAAAACCTTGAGTATAATTAAACTGTATACACTATTTTTTACGGTAAGATGTCTACTGTTTTTATAGAAATAAGAATACGAAGTACCAAACTCGGAATTACTAAAAGTGAAAAATTATTAAGAGAATAAAACTACTAATACACTTTAGAAAATGGACCGTTCACAAAGATAAAGTTATCTAAAAAAATTAAAACTTTTATTAAATAGAAGTGAACACTTTCTTAGTTTATCTTACAAGGTATTCTTTCAACTTCAATAGTACTTTAATTTAATTACAAGATAATAATCTAAATACAAAACAGAAAGTAATGTACAATAATTTTAAGTATTATAATACACCGAAAACTATGGATTATTCTTTCGTATTTTTATAACTGTTGTGAAGACTTTAATGTTTGCAACTTCTAAACTGAAATTGTTGTGTATAATAGAACTGTAGTGGTTAAATTCATAAGAAACCTAATTAAAAAGACTTCTTTACGTGAAAAAAGCCCGATTAGTAAAATATTTTTGAAAATTAACAATCAAATTATAATTTTTATTTTTAACCTACCGTTTCCCAAAAGTAATAATTGGTATTTTCTACTAACATCAGATGAAGGGTCATTTTCGATGATTTTAGAGGGTTGAACATTAATTTGAAAATATTTTCGTTTAATGTAATTAAAATCTACATTTACTATAGGAGTAACGACACTTTGGAATTGGTTACGAACAACAGAACCTCTATGTTTTTATCACGGAAATGAGATACAAGGGAAAAGGTAAGGTAAAGAGAAGAAACTTCGGAAAAGTTAAATAAATCAACAGAGAATTTTATATTTTGACCGGAAGTATAATTTCTTTTCTGATCGTAAAACTAGTCAAATTAGACGTCGTTGTCACATGTTATGTTTAACTACTCCGTTTCTTGCAGAACTAACCCTCATCGAGAGTTGTGAACCGAAAGACTCATTTGTCTCTCAAATAGATCCACGACATCATTAATTCATCCCGGAGTCTCTTCGTTGAATTAAAATAAACTGTTTAGTTCGTGGTTCATCTACTTGGTGCCAATTTTTCTCTTTGTCCGAAAAGACATAAATATTTAACCTCAATAATAAAAGAAACTTATCCCTTATTTAAGGAGATTAATCATCTAAGTAATTTGATATTTGTACAGAGATTACAAACCAGACTCAGATAACGACCGTAACGGATCCTTGAGTCTCGGACTCGACTTCAGGAGTATGTTTAACAAATAAAACCTTTCAGGTCTCCGGTTCTTACCCCTTGATACTATATAGTCTGTCTTTTATCAGTTATGTTTTCACACAATAGTTCGACCAGGTAGTTATACCCGTCGACACCGAGTCACGTAGACCTTTAAAAGTTCTTCGGTACATCCTACTTTAGCCCTATCAGGTGGATTTCAAGTCTTCTCATCTCATAAAAACTTACTTGGGAAATGGAGGACTGAGGGAGACTGTATCTAGTCCTTAACGGATTACCCAGAAAAAAAAAAAAAAAAATTACAGTCCAAAAGACAGAGACTTATGAATTCGAAAAATTTAAAAAAATTTAAATAAAAAATTAAATATACTGATATGGTCCAGAATCAACACCGTAACGATCATACCTTAGAATCGGTAACTTGATGGTCCCTTCAGAGGAGTACCCGACAATTTAGAGATGTCCAGAATCGAATACGTTCGAGTTCGGGGTCCACAAAAGAGATCCACTGGTCGAGAAACCACAGTCTCTTTAAGGTTCTGTTTATTGACCAGGGAGACTCTACTCTACGGACGAACAGTCACAACCTTTGACTTCCGAACTTGTCACAAACTCTATTTCTCACCAATTCTTCTACTTTCTTTGTCAAGAAAGTAAGAATTCTATAACTCCCTTAGACCTCTAAACACCACGTACCTGCCTCCTCGGACCACCCGACGTCAGGTACCCCAGTGATTCTCAGCCTGTACTGACTCGCTGAAGGGAAAGTAAAAGTGAAAGTACGTAACCTCTTCCGTTACCGTTGGGTGAGGTCACAAGAACGGACCTCATAGGGTCCCTGTCCCTTTGGACCGCCCGACGGTAGATACCCCAGGGTGTCTCAGTCTGTGCTGACTGCGATGAATCCTCGTCGTCGTCGTCTTCTTTGGGTACCTCTTCCGTTACCGTGGGGTGAGGTCATGAGAACGGACCTTTTAGGGTACCTACCTCCTGGGACCACCCGACGTCAGGTACCCCAGCGCTTCTCAGCCTGTGCTGACTTGCTGAAGTGAAAGTGAAAAGTGAAAGTACGTAACCTCTTCCTTTACCGTTGGGTGTGGTCACAAGAACGGACCTCTTAGGGTCCCTGCCCCCTCGGACCATCCGACGGCAGATACCCCAGTGTGTCTCAGCCTGTGCCGACTTCGTTGAATCGTCGTCGTTGTCGTCTTCTCTGGGCATAATATGACGGTCTTTTATGTTGATTTGATAGTGAACACGGTCGTACCTTTTATCTTTTATATGAATTATTGAACTACTAGAACACGTCCTGTGAAGAGTTGTTTTACAACTCCCATGGAGAATCTCCTTCAAATGTTGTTTCACTTATTCCTTTCTCTACATGATGTACGGACGAACTACACGAATCGTCAAGTCAGTACAGACTGAGGAACACTTGAAAACCTAACATCGGGAGGTCCGAGGAGACAGGGACCTCTGTTCTTATGACCTCATGCATCGGGAAGGGAAGAGGTCCCCTAGAAGAGTTGAGTCCCTAGTTTGGGTCCATAGGACGTAACGTCCACCTAAGAAATGGTAGACTCGGTGGTCCCTTCGGGTTCTGTACATAATTTCTTACTCAATAAGACACAACCTTACTGTAAAACCCTTTACCTTTCCCGAATCTTATTACAAAGGTCGCTCGATCTCAAGTTTTCATTCTTGAAATCATATTTTTATTTTTAGGCTCATCCTAATATTATAGGAAAGAATTCTAAGGTCTTTCCAAATATAGTTACTGAGTGTAAAAGTTTATCTGGTTTCAGGAAGAAACCGAGAATTTCCATACGAAAGTTCCAGGAAAGTGAATTTATTATCTTTAATCCTCTTTGAATTTTCGTGACAAGATATGGTCGGAGAGGGTCTTGGATTTTATCCCTTTCTAAACAGAGTTTCTCTAACGACCAACAAGAAAAAAAAAAAAGTGTAACTTACATGAGGTGATGTTACGTACTTTTACAGGTGTGTAAAAATTCTAAAAAAAAAGGATCACCTTCAATGGATGTCGATCTTAATATCACTGTCTTCTACATGTTCTACTTTTCCCCGGAAGTCCAGGTGTTTGAAAATAACCGTCCCTCGTACCACTCTTCAGATGAGTCACCGTTTCAGTCAAAAGAATACTTTTTTCTTTCCTAGTGCATGTTCAATGTTAGTTTTCATCTACTGTCTCGGTTACATATATCTTTAATGGTTCATCCTGATTCAGAATTAATTCTTTAACCGTTGAACACTAGACGACTTAAAGCATTCGCGATACCTATAACGACCCACGAAAAAGGAAAGATGAATAAATCTACTCATATAGATACCACCAGTGGAACAGGACAGTAGGACAATATGGAAACTCTCTCTCTCCATCTCTCTCTCTCTCTCTCTCTCTCTCTCTCTCTCACACACACACACACACACCACCTCGACCTCTTCATTAAACAGAGAAATCTAGAAGATTTATTCTGGTTATATCTTTCTTAACATGGTCTACTCGAGTACTAGTGAACCTGGACTAAATCTTCTACTGAGACCTGAAGCTCGACTAAGGAATTATCCTACTTTGAACTTCTCTGAACCGTCCCTCTTTACTCACACATAACGTATACCCCTCCTACACTTAACATCAATCTCCCACTTTCTATCTTCCAGCATAAAAGTTATTCACTTACATTGTTAATATGTATCTGGGTGCACTGGAAGATGTCACACCGAAATGGTGGGATATTATCCCTCGGATTCAGGGAACGTACACATAGATCTGACCGGATACTGAGTGAACATTGGTTGTCTTGTCTTCACTCCCATTTACAAAAACTCCGAGACTGCGTTTTGTATTGAGTGGAAGACGGACCAAATGAACGAAACCTTTGGATTCTACCTTTTTATACTCCAGTATATAGTAATTTCGGTGATACGATACTCTTTCAGATTTAATCGGGTGTGTCTTTCTGATACGTCTCCAGGACTCCTACATATTTTTTCTCGTTGTTGAGTGTTGACGTCTCAAGATTAGAGTTTTTATTTAAAGAATTAAGTCACATAGAGTATCATTAAGATGAAGAAACTAGTTTGGGATTATGTTTGGTATTAGGTTGAAGAGCATCTACAGTTTTTAAGTATTATTTAATTTTAAAAGAAATATACAATTCCGGCAAAGGATAATTAAATTGTCCCCATAAATAACTCGAACCTGGAACACGGATAAAATTGACATGACCTCTATCTCACATAAGGAACCACCTGAAATGTCAGATAAAGTCCTATGACCTTTATTTGTCACTTGTTTATTTGTGTATACTTTATATTCGGGTTTATCAATGTTCTCGATATCGAAGTTCTTCTGTTCCATTCCATTAAATTCTCTTAAATTTACAATTCCCCTCTATAAAATCTGTCTTGTTGAATCTTCCAAAGAAACACCATAGTAAACTTCTTTCCTAAAAACACTACCAAATCAGTATCAGTACAGACTGAGAAACATTGGGGTACCTGAATATCAGGAGGTCCGAGGAGAC
This sequence comes from Capra ibex, assembly GCA_006410555.1. Classification (NCBI taxonomy): domain Eukaryota; kingdom Metazoa; phylum Chordata; class Mammalia; order Artiodactyla; family Bovidae; genus Capra; species Capra ibex. Next base: position 19,120,655 of record SJYO01048061.1, on the reverse strand, counting down.
AGGTACTTTAAAGGGTCCGTTCTTATGAGTTCACCCAAAAGTAAAGGATGAGGACCCCTAGAAGAACTACATCCTTAGTTTGGGTACAGAGGACGTAGAGGAAGTGACCGTCCGTCTAAGAAATGGTGAGAGAGTGGATCCTCCGGACTTCTTTCCTATGTTAATAAATTTATTTTCCCTTTCTAGAAAGGTCCCTTTTATTTTGACATTTATTGACTCAGTTCTTGTAGGAATCTTTCATGTTTCTAAACATTCCGATATTATATTGTAATATTTTACTTTTATTTCTAGTCTCTATATTATTGTCCACTACATCTAGTGTTGTTTCCAAAACGTCAAAGAAACTCTTTCGGAGGACTCCACGAAACAAACTTACAACTATATTTGACTATTACGAAGCTCGTCTTTAACGACTTATCCTCTTCCCCGCGCTCTTGTTTAGTTAAAACATCCTAAATATCCTAAGAAGGTGTCTTCAAACTCCCGACCGAACCTAGTCTTGTCATCAATGTTTTCAACACTCTTTACAAAGTTTTAGACCCATATAGTAAATAAATATGGAACCTATACCTCCCATTCGGTTTTTTATTCATCAGACCCAATTCCGGTTCCAAAAAAAGGGAGCATTTATTGTATCTTCCGTGTCCATACACACCCTTGTCCTTAGTGACTTACCACTCTGGACTCTACTATTGTGACTCTCACCTTACCAAAATTCCCGTTTTTAAGTTCTCAAGTCAAAACTTACACAATACGGACACTACAGACGATTGGATTGTACATTTTTATATTCCTTTTGTAAACCTATAAATAAGAGTCTGAAAACCGTAAAGACGTTTTTCAAACCCAACTTATAAAATTTCTTCTCTAACAAGTCTAATATTCACCTTAAAGTCAGGTGACAATACCAGACCAAATGGATCAATTACTGTGTCTGTATCACTTTCCTTCTCAAACTTCCAGACACGAGATATCCTGAGTCGTTGAACCTCGTCCTTTTTATTTTACGTAGGTAGTTTTTTCGGGTTTTTGTCAGTCGAATTATCTTTCTTATTCATAACCCTTTACCGTCAAAAAGGTCTTAGATCTGCTTATTTCACGAAGTCCTCTCCTTACCACTCTAGTTAACTTAGTTTTTAACGAGTTTTAAGTTATTTCTTTTTCCATTTCTGGTAAACCGTACTGTTATATCTATAGTCATTTTATCTACCTTCATAAAAGTCACGTCTATACCCATGTGTTCTGAAAAACTTCATCTGTCTTCATCCCGGTCATCATATCGAGATATGATATCAAAATCGGGATACGATATTAAACTTTGAAGACTCACAACAGGATCCGTTATTAATTTCTTTAACTGTCATCTAATAAAAAATTATTTCTTCTCGAAAACGGTGTCGAAAAATAAAACCAGTTGTACAAGGTCATTTCTACTTGTAATTACGATGTCTTCTCTTACCCTTATTAAAGGTCCTGTCACATAAAATCATCTTTAGCTAACACGGTCTCTTCTCTAACGGAATATGTCTTTGACAACTTGGGTCTTCTTTCCATCGCATACACCACCATCCACCTCTGTCAAAATCTTCCTTTGATTTTAGGAGAAGACTAACTAACGTAAGAGAATCACTTGATTTTCCATTAGTCCTTTCCTACTTCCATCTCTTTCTGAGTGTTTCCTTTTGCCTCACAATTTCTGTATAAACGTCTACCCTATTACTTAAGAGTTCTCTTCATATCATTCAGTCCGTCGTCTCTACGAAGGGTAAATTCTAAACACTAATTTTTAAATCTCGATTAGGTCAGTCAACCTACCGTAGTGGTTGAGCTACTTGTATTCAAACTCGTACGAGACCCTCAACCGCTACCTGTCCCTCCGGCCCACACGACGTCAGGTACCCCGTCGTTTCTCAGCCTGTACTGTCTCGCTGACTTTCGACTTAGGTCAGTCGTAACGACACACTTAAGGAAGTCGAAACTCTTTTGAGAGACCATATCTTTATTTCATCCGTATCAACTTAAATATCAAATGTATCCTAAACCACCATTGGACCCCTCTTTCATCCGTTCTCTCAACTACTATGTATGTTGGTTAATTAAGATAACGACTTAGTACCTGAGACAACATGATCCTTCACTACTTTTTCCGTCCAACACTCAATGTCTCTAACGTTTTCCGCAGTCGGAGTGTTCAAACCTCTTGAATCACCCTACCTATTAATGTGGTTATTTTTATGAATTTCTTTACTTATATTACCGTATATTATGAACTATAACCCTAAACTACAACTTCATTAATAATCCTTTTCTAACACTGTATGTTGGTATACACACTACCGAATCTGCTTCATATCCTGTATTAAAAAACCTCCAATTATTGGACTCTGTAAATGGACTTCGGGTTCTGTAAGATTGAAAATTAAAAAAAATTAAACAGTTCAAATACAAATAGTTAACCAGGTTCTAATTAGTTGTCGTCTACTCTATTTGTAGAAATCTCGTAGATGTGAAAGAATACATGATTCCGTTAATGATCTCTATTTTCCTTTATATTCTGAGGAAAATAACTTCCTTAAAATAGAGAAACTCTACTTTTATTTCTAGTCCTTTTACCACTTCTTCGTTCTCCTTCTCCTTTAAATATTAAACCGATAAAATAATAAACAAACATTACTGGTAGAAAAGACCAATGGATTATGTAAATAAAACCAATGACAAAATTCAATAGAGAAGGTCATTCAATGTGTGTCAGTGTCTCATAGATAAAAAATTTATTGGAACGTCCACTTTTCGTTCTATTTGGATAATCTTTTTTGTCGATACCGTCTTTTGATTGGTATAACGTAACGATTATGTAAAAGATCTATAAAGTCATCTTGAAGATTTTTTATACAGTCTCAATTACATTAAACGTCAAAAATATGTTACAGGACTAGATAATTAGAGACTAAAATCTTAAAATAAAAACACAACTATTGTAAATAATAACTGTCACCTTCTTGTAATTATATATATTTGAAGACTAATATCCAGGTCTTAACACAGAATCTCTATTCCTGAAGATAACGTCAAAGTCTTATAACTACAAAATTACAACGTGTTATGTTCCATTGATATACACAACACACACACATATATATTATATCTAATTGTACATAATGTAATTAAGTTGTAGTGTCCCATATAAAACTAGTTTACACTCTTTTAAATTTAACATAATTGGTTTCTTTTAAGTATGATATGAAGTATGTATTGTACCAAGAGAAAGATCGTGTTTACTTATTTTTCACTGACAAGGGTATATCTCTTATTAACCTTATTAAATTTGTAACCTTATAAAATAAATCGTCTATTAATATACTGTCCCTGTACCATTCAATTACCCTCTTTTATTAATGATGATCTTTTTTCTTTTCAACGGAATTAATAGGCAACAAAAAAAAAAAAATTTAATAATAAAAAGTGGACTCAATACACTATCTATAAGTAGGAGACAAAACGAAACACCTACTATTGTAAAAGGTGTAGGTAAATATATAAGTCCTCTATGAAAAACTCGTCGAAAATCAACATACCGTTTTTATACTTTATTGGAGTTTATGTTTTCCGTAATGAGAAAGCATCACTGATAAAATGTCTTTTAGATCCATATATTTGGGACATTGTTACACTTCAGTCAACGTTTGGATGGGGACTTGGGGTTAGTTTTTTGAGGAACAGTGTTTACTTCGATACTAGTAGAAACGAAGACCCCACCGCCCACGACCAAAGTACTTTCTGAATTCTCTCCAGTGCGATCTCAAGTAAACCGTCTGGCACTCACCTCTGTCGTAACCTTGACTTCCTATTTCGATAATTTCAAAAGGAGAGTGACAAAGAATTAACGTAATGACCAACCGAAAAGAAGAGTGGTAAGACGGTTTAATAAAATAGCTGTGACATTGGGTTGAGATTCGGTTCCACCTAAAGGACACTTGGAATAATACGAATTCCAGACCCCGGAAAGTGAAAATACCCGGTGAAGATAGAAAGGATTAAATTTATACGAAGTTATTTTAAATCTTTCAATTCATAAAATGGAGTTTATCAATTCTGGTCAGGGAGAAGGGGAAGGAATAAGAAGAAGCGAGAAAAGGAACTCTTCCTCTTGTCACCCAGGACTCGTAAAACCCTGAGGTCAGTTCCCATTTAATGAAACCTCTGTAACTTAAGACCGAATAATCCCGTATTAGTATAACGAATATTAGTAAAGACACACATAAACCAATAAAGACCGGTTTTACGTTATCCTTATGGAAGATCCTTGTGTAACAGTGAATCTCGTGTCTAAATAGACGTCAACACTGTCTCTCTACGTCCATTCATATCAGATACGTAAACCTTAGACCTTCAAACATCCGTCATTTCTCTTTGTTTAGAACTTTATATGTCACGGTCTACGACGTTACCTTTCACATAGGTAAGTTGTATACATCCTAGTATTCGTTACAAAATCAAGAGTATTGACGTATCAATTTTACTTATAAGAGTAGACAGTCTTTGGATTCACATACATATATATATATATATATATATATATATATATATATTGACATAATAAAGGAAACACTTAATACTTATTATCTTAAATAGTCTAACATACAAACGTCCCGGTATTATAACTATTCGTTATGTATGTTACCATACACTCCATTTTAAAATTACTTAGAGGTGTATAACCTAACTTAGACTCGTATAGACTGTGTAGTTTAGAACTCCTAATACCACCAAGATGAGAATATCACGAATTTCTTTATTTTTAAGACACCTATTTTGAAGTTTATACATAGTTATTGAGTTACACATAATATATTTTTATTCAACAAACTTGTAACAATGAGTTATCTAATATCACCACTAAGAAAAATACACTTAATAATATTAAACGGAGTCTTATTAACCGGGACAATAACGGTTTAAGTCTGAATTTAACTTCTTTCATCCCTTTTGGTGATCTGGTAAGTCGATACTGGATTTAGTTTAAGGAATACTAATATGTCACCTTCACTCCTTATCTAAATTCCCTGATCTAGACTATCTACGGACTACTTGATACCTGTCTCCAAGTACTGTAACATGTCCTCTGTCCCTATTTCTGGTATGGGTACCTTTTCTTTATGTTTTTTTCGTTTGACCGACAGAACCTTCCGGAATGTTTATCGAAACTTTTCTTCTCTTCACTTTTCGTTTCCTCTTTTCCTTTCTATATCCGTAGACTTACGTCTGAAGGTTTCTTACCGTTCCTCTCTATTCTTTCGGAAGGAGTCGTTAGTTACGTTTCTTTATCTCCTTTTGTTGTCTTACTCTTTCTGATCTCTGGAGAAGTTCTTTTAATCTCTATGGTTCCCTTGTAAAGTGTCAATCTTGACCTGTACCTTATTGTCTGACCAAGGTTTATCCTTTTCCTCATGCAGTTCCGACATATAACAGTGGGACGAATAAATTTAAGATACGTCTCATGTAGTACTCTTTGCGACCCAACCTTCTTCGTGTTCGACCCTAGTTCCAACGACCCTCTTTATAGTTATTGGAGTCTATACGTTTACTGTGGTGGGAATACCGTCTTTCACTTCTCCTTGATTTTTCGGAGAACTACTTTCACTTTCCTCTCACTTTTTCAACCGAATTTCGAGTTGTAAGTCTTCTACTTCTAGTACCGTAGACCAGGGTAGTGAAGTACCGTTTATCCCTTTGTCACCTTTGTCACAGTCTGAAATAAAAAACCCCTAGGTTTTAGTGACATCTACCACTGACGTCGGTACTTTAATTTTCTACGAATGAGGAACCTTCCCTTCAATACTGTTTGGATCTATCTTATAAGTTTTCGTCTCTGTAATGAAACGGTTGTTTCAACACAGATCAGTTCCGATACAATAAAGGTCACCAGTACATACCTACACTCTCAACCTGACACTTCTTTCGACTCACGACTTCTTAACTACGAAAACTTGACACCACAACCTCTTCTGAGAACTCTCCGGGAACCTGACGTTCCTCTAGGTTGGTCAGGTAAGACTTCCTCTAGTCGGGACCACAAGTAACCTTCCTGACTACGATTTCGACTTTGAGGTCAAGAAACCGGTGGAGTACACTTCTCAACTGAGTAACCTTTTCTGAGACTACGACCCTCCCTAACCCCCGTTCTCCTTTTCCCCTACTGTCTCCTACTTTACGGACCTATCGTAGTGACTGAGTACCTGCACTCAAACTCACTTGACGCCCTCAACCACTACCTATCCCTCCGGACCGCACGACGCTAAGTACCTCAGCGTTTCTCAGTCTGTGCTGACTCGTTGACTTAACTTGACTTGACTTATTGTTTCTTTTTTATATTTTTCTATCTTTCTTCTGACCATCTTTGAAATTATGAGTTTGAGAACATAGAGGTGTTCTTGGATACTTAAAATAACAGTTTTAAGTACTTTCTTAAAAAGATTAACTATTACTTTTATTTATCGTTGGTTAATGGAGAGAAGTCTTTGTAAAGACGTTTTAGGAACAGTATGTTTCTACTATTGTTCCCTATACGTTGGTTTATACAAACCCTATTTTTTTATGTCTAAATACAGTCCATCAATTAAATTATTTTTGTGATAATAAAAAGAGACCTAAAACATTATAAACACCATACACCGTGAAGGTCTCGAAGGGACCACTAAGTTTACCATTTCTTAGACGGTTATTACGTCCTCTGGGCCCAAGTAGGGACCCAGTCCTTCCAGGGGACCTTTTCCCTTACAGATGGGTGAGGTCGTAAGAACGGAACTTTTAAGGTACATGTCTCCTCGGACCACCCGATGTCGGGTACCCCAGAGTTTCTCAGGAGTTTTGTCGTAAACAACACAACTAGTGACAAAGGAGGACCTATGTGAAAGAAGTAAACGAAGTCCCGTGTTGTGAGAGTACAAAAAGAAAGATAGTATCAAAGTTATGAAAATGAAGAGATAAAATATGGGTATGGAAAACTTTAAATTATAAAGTAGAGTCTCGACCTAACCACGGTTGTTTCATTGTGTCAATCATAATGTTTGTTTCAAAGAGACGATCGGACTCGAGAGGATCTTTTGTCTGAGGGGATGAGTTGGAGGATGGGATTCGTAGTGTTTGTATTATAAGAAGTTTGACTTAGGGACTAGTAAAGTGGTGTTGGACGAGGAATACGTCTGTAGATTAAAGTGAAACGTCGTTAAGGAGAGATCGACATAGAACAAAACATAGAAACGTATCTGGAACTAAAAAAACAACATCATAGAGATTGTGTAGTACGTAAGAAAAGGGAGTTTTGCGACCACAAAAGTAAGAGAAAAAGACCTTATGAGAAGGGGGTTTAAATGTCCAATGAGTCATGGAGCGTTTTAAGTCCAGTAAAATTTATGGTGGAAGAGTTACTTCAGGAGAACCTGAGAAATTTTAACTTCCAGGATAGGATTGTCATGAACCAAGGAAAAAAGGAGTAGATTATGGAACACACAATATAAATAAATTAAACAAATTTATATATAGAATAAATATCTAAATAAAAAATGTATATAGAGGAGAGTAATCTTACCTTCATCCTCACAAAAAAAGAAACAGACTAACAAAAAAGTTAATGACTGAAAAGTTATACATTTCAGTACGGGACGTGTATCTTAAGGAATTAAAAACTGATCTATAATCAATTCAAATTTCATGACAAATAAATACATAAGGGGGTTTCAATAAAATAGTAACATGGGAATAAAATTTCTACTTGGAGTTAAAAGTTTTCCATCTTTCGATAAATTTTGGAAGTGTTACTTACTTAGCTCCATCGGTTATTTATAAGGTAAATAAATGTACTACACTAAAAGTATGTAAAATATTCTAATCTGTATATATTTATTAGTAATACTATAGTCTTACCGTTGTCACCTTTTTAATTTATAGTTAGTCTCTTTGTATACGTCAACTACTTAAATAAATATATTGGTATATTTTTGTTTTATATGTATACAATACTGTGATCGTAGGTACGTTTTTTTGGGTATTTGGGACCAATAGAGTCCTATATTCTTCTTAAAGTGAGAGTAATAAGTACCTTTTGTATAGACTTTCCAACATATTCACCCTGATTACGTTTTGAACTCTAGGTTACGTCCGAATAAAGTTACGAACTGTATGTTACATAAATTAATCCTTTGAATTTCTTTTAAATCTTAAATAAAGATTAAACACTATAAAATAGGAATATTCTAATTTTATATGTGTATTTATATAGATGTGGACTAAATTATATTGTTTTTAATTGAGAGTAAAGAGATCCGTCAATAAGGGTTTCCGTTCGTATAAGTGTAACAAAATTAAATATTTAAAAAAAAGGTAAACCTTTGAAAAGATTATAGATAAAGTTATATGGACAAGGATTATACGTGGAATTTTACTACTAAATCGAATGTACTTTTATAAGAAGGATTTTTTGAGTAAAAATTTTTTAGGAAGGTTAAAAATGTAACTAAAAGTTATTATAGAAACCTTTCTTATAATAGTTATATAGTTACTAATTATTCAGATATTACATAATGATATTATTTATACTTCATACATCACTAAAAACTTAAAATACTATAAATTATTTCATCATTATAACTAATAATTAGTTACTAATTACTAAACACTTTATTGTATGTATTATAATATCAAACGAATAGTTTGACACCCTATATAAATAAAATAGGAGTATTTTAATTAGTCTAAAGTGGGAAAAGGACAAAGTCTTGAAGAACACGTTAATGTCTTTTATGATTGAAAGTTTTATAGTTTAGACCATTTTACGTATGTATTATAACGGATCTGTACTTATAAAAACTTGAAATAAAGTTAGAGACCTCAAATACTTTGATGAGTTCAAAAAGTGAAAACATATGGTTAAATCGTAAAACACTAAAAAGTCTTAATTACGTAGAACAGAGTGAGAAGTTTAAATACATCCATAACTGTAAATATTATAAGGAAATAGTACAAAATCAAATATAACTAATAAAGGGGAGGAAATAAGACGTAAAAATAAACTTTGTGGAGAAAATAATACTGTTAAAAACAATCTCTAACAAAACTAATGATTGTATAAAGTTTCGTGGTTGAAAGTTAAAGTTATTGTAATTAGAACAAAAACAACGATAAATAAAGTGAGTATAGACTATCAGAAATAGTAAAACCAGGTCACTAAGTTAAAAAATTTTTAAAAGTACATTTATATGTCTCACGATAAATAAAGGAAACACAATAACCATGTGGACACATATAATCAAGAGAACGGGTGAATTACCGAATTTTATTGTTTATAATAGAGTCTCGTACATAACTAGTGTTTAGGACGAATCAAATCCACCGATTTCCAGAGTTCACTTTAACTTCAGTTCTACCATCGTCCCCGGTAACAGAGACTATCTCCGTAATCACTCGTACTAGACGAAAATTCAGGGATTCTCAACAACAGACCTGAGTCAAGAACCCAACCCGTCACTTAGTCTGGGAACGAGGGAACCGTATCGACATTCCGTCGAATGTTGTACGTAGAAGTTACCTTATTGTGTTGTTTTCCCTACCAATCTTCCTTCGGTAACTTAAAAAATTAGATGTAGAGTCTTTATTATAGTGAAAACAGTATCAAATCATAATTCTTCTCTGAGACATCCGGATCAAGTGTGAGTTTTTGTCATAATAGGCTACAGTACTTGTGGTCCTCCACCCTTAGAAAATCCCGGAAATAACTTCACGGACGGTATGACACAAAAGAAGTAAAAATGTAGATAAGAAGTTGACCGTAAGTTGAGATATGTAGAATATTAACTGGATTCCTAATAAAAAAATTATAGTTTACGATAAACAATTATAAAATATAAAATTTAATCAATATATCCTAAAAATTTGTTAATAATAAACAAATAACAAGGATTCCAAGGATTAAATATCAAGTTCTTTCGAGTTGGAGTTTTAACAAATACCAAGAATAAGAAGTAAAGAACAAGGAGACAGTAAGTCATATACGGAGGAATACCGAAAATATCGTTAATTCATATAAAATATGACAAAATCAACTATCTAAATATTCTGTAATATTAGGAGGAACAAAATTTTATTATGATTATTTAGATTTCATAACATTATTTCAATTTATTGTGAAATATTGGGGATTTGTAACTCGTGAAACTTTCTCTTTGGGAATGTTTTACGTGGTCATGAAAGTTTAACGGTACACAATATCCCGCACTAAGTTTCAATGACCTCGTGAAATAAAGAAAATTTACAAAGTTAAACCTTAACTTACTTTCTCCTAAATTCTTATATAAATAATAACTTTTTTATAATGTATATATTAGAGTTTTGGATTTATTTTTCATTTCTTACTTGTTTTGAAATTATGTACTTAAGTCCTATGAAAAACGATTATAGATAATCGAAATCTTATTTACGTAAAAGTAAAATTTGTAATGAGATTGTAAAATGTATATTTCTCTTAAAAGATCGGTAGGTCACTCCATCTCTTTTATGTAAAAATTGTTAAAGAGGTTAAAAAAAGACTTTTTACACAAACATAACGGTATAGTAATCCTTATTTTCCTTAACATACACAAATTGTGACGATTAAAGGTCACTTTAGATCCTATAAAATTTACGTCCTTATTAAGAAAAAAAAATTATATTCAAATAAATAAAATTAACCTCCAATCAATGAAATGTCATAACATAACCAGACAGTGTCCATATGTGTACAAGGGGTAGGACTTGGGGGGAGGTCGGAGGGAGGGGCATGGTAGGGAGACCCAGTAGAGTCATGTTTAGTTCGTTTTTTTTTTTTTCACCATAGAAACCCACACTTTATCCAACCCTAACTAAGTCAAAACTGATTTTCGATCTGATTTGGTGTGTCTTCAATCTAGATATTTGATAATTTCGTCGATCGGTTTAAACCGTCCGAAGTGACTTTTAAACATATGTCTTTGTAGTGAACCTAAAAAAAGTACAAGAGACGTCTAAGTTAATATTATTTTAAAGGGGGTTTTATTCTATTAAAATGAAAAACGATTCATAGAGAAACACGTCGTGTCAAAGATTTTTTTTTTTTTTTTTGACTCCTAAAACTTCTTTATTTATATGACTCAAAAACCAATTACTACTATTTAACTCGTATACGATAGAAGAAAAAAAGACTTTGAGATGACTTCCCTTCTCATATCTGTCCCCTTCCCTTTCATAATTGTGTGTTAAAATAATTTTAACTTGAGAAATATAACTCTATTAACATGTAAGTGTTCGTCAACATTCTTCATTATGCCTCTCTGGGACACGTAGGAAATGAGTAAAAGAAAGTATCATTGTGAAAGAGTTTGATAATTCAGTGTTATGGTGTTTGAACGAAAAGAAATGTAGTTCTTTGGAAGTATAGTGGAAAAATATCTAGGTAGGTGAGGAGAGGGTGGGAGTGTGGACTGACTTGGGGACTGTGGGTGACTAGACAAGTGGTGAAAATATTAAAACAATAAAGTTCTCACGGTCTTCTTAGTATGTAATAGTTTGAAAACTCCGACGAAAAAAAGTAAGTCACATCGAGAGATGTCTAAGTAGTTTCAATAACACATATTGTTGTAAGAGAAGGAAAACAATCCTCATAAGGTACCATACCTAATTGGTGTCGAAACAAACAAACAAACAAACAAATTCGTGGGTAAATAACTTCTTGTAGATCCATAAAAGGTCAAACTCCGTTAACATTCTTTTTTTTTTTTTTTGAAGACATCCGTAATTACATGTGTCCTTAAAACACTTGTATAGTTATTAAGAAACACACACACACACACACACACACACACACATGGAACACAAAAGAGAATTACACACACATAATCAGTGAGTCAGTGCAGTCTGAGAAACGCTGGGGTTCTAAGGTCAGGTACCCTAAGAGATCCGTTCTTATGACCTTACCCTTCGGCAAAGATTATCTTCAGAGAATTACCCCAACACACGTCTAGTTGTCTACTCTCTACTCTTTCTTCTTATAGTAGGGGAAAGACGGATGACCTGACTAGGAGGACGTAGAATTTATAAGTGGTTTGAGACGTTTTCTCTCAGGAGACTCAAATCGTCAGTTAACTTAAACTAAGGAAGATTATAAAACAATCGAGAAGAAGGTAAGATAGAGTAAGAAAAGAAAAGAAAAGAAAAAATTAAGAACGAGGTTTCCCAACGTAAAGGATTGTTTCATCATCTTGTCTTCAAAATAAAAAGAGTTATATGAAAGTCCCTCTGACTTCACTTGATTCTATAGAACCAGTTTTTTATTAGTATCTCATTTCTTGAAAATCTTTAATCTTTTGGATTTTAATCTAAAAACTAGTTTGGTCATCGTGTAAAATCTTAGTCTGTTCTTCATACAGAAGGGACTAGGGTATAAAATCTTCTGGGGCAAGACCGAAACACACGTACAGAGTCAGTGAGTCAGTACCGACCGAGAATCTCTGGGTAGCTCACATCGGGTGGTCCGAGGAGACAGGTACCCTAAGAGATCCGTCCTTATGTCCTGATCCACCGTAAGGGATGGGGTCCCTTAGAATGGTTGGGTACCTAATTTGGACGTAGAGGACGTGACCCCAACAAAACCGAAAGTCAAGTCAAGTCAACAAGTCAGCACAGGTCAAGAAACACTGGTGTACTTGGCGTCGTACGGTCCGGAGGGACAGGTAGTGGTTGAGGGTCTCAAATGGGTTTGAGTACAGGTGGCTCAGTCACTACGGTAGGTCGGTAGAGTAGGAGACAGTAGGGGAAGAGGAGGATGAGAGTTAGAAAGGGTCGTAGTCCCAAAAAAGTTTACTCAATCAAGAAGTGTAGTCCACCGGTTTCATAATCTCAAAGTCGAAGTTGTAGTAAGGAAGGTTCCCTTGTGGGTCCTGACTAAAGGAAATCCTATCTGTCAAACCTAGAAGATCGTCAGGTTCCCTGAGAGTTCTCAGAAGAGGTTGTGGTGTCAAGTTTTCGTAGTTAAGAAACCACGAGTCGAAAGAAATATCAGGTTGAGAGTGTACGTATGAGCTGATGATCTTTTGGTAGCGGAACTGATCTGCCTGGAAACAACTGTTTCATTACAGAGACGAGAAATTATACCACAGATCCAACCAGTATTGAAAGGAGGGTTCCTCATTCGCAGAAAAGTAAAGTACCGACGTCAGTGTTGGACTTCATTAAAACCTCGGGTCTTTTTATTAGTCGGTGACAAAGGGGTAGATAAACGGTACTCATTACCCTTACCTACGGTAATAGAATCCAAAGACTTACAACTCGAAATTCGGTTGAAAAAGTGAGAGGAGAAAGTGAAAGTAGTTCTCCGAAAAATCAAGAAGAAGTGAAAGACGGTACTCTCACCACAGTAGACGTATAGACTCCAATAACTTTAAAAAGGGCCGTTAGAACTAAGGTCGAACACGAAGAAGGTCGGGTCACAAAGAGTACTACATGAGACGTATATTCAATTTATTCGTACCACTGTTATATGTCGGAACTGCATGAGGAAAAGGATAAACGTTGGTCAGACAAAAAGGTACAGGTCAAGATTGACAACGAAGGACTGGACGTATATCCAAAGAGTTCTCCGTCCAGTCCACCAGACCATAAGGGTAGAGAAAGTCTTAAAAGGTGTCAAATGACACTAGGTGTGTCAGTTTCCGAAACCGTATCAGTTATTTCGTCTTTATCTACAAAAAGACCTTGAGAGAGCGAAAAAGGTACTAGGTCGCCTACAACCGTTAAACTAGAGACTAAGGAGACGGAAAAGATTTTGTTCGAACTTATATACCTTTAAGTGTCAAATGTATAACGACTTCGGACCGAACCCCTTAAACTCGTAATGAAATGATCGTACACTCTACTCACAGTAACACACCATCAAACTCGTAAGAAACCGTAACGGAAAGAAACCCTAACCTTACTTTTGACTGGAAAGGGTCAGGACACCGGTGACGACACAAAAGGTTTAAACGACCGTATGACTCACCTCGTGAAAGTGTCGTAGTAGAAAGTCCTAAACTTTGTCGAGTTGACCTTAAGGTAGTGGAGGTCATCGAAACAAGTATAGCTACGAAGGATTCCGTGTGAACTGAAGTGTAACGTCCTACAGACCGAGATCCACTCACATTCACTAGTGTGGTAGTACTAATAGACCCAGCACTTCTAGAAAAAACATGTCAAGAAGACACATAAGAACAGTAGAGAAGAATTATAGAAGACGAAGACAATCCAGGTATGGTAAAGACAGGAAATAGCTCGGGTAGAAACGTACTTTACAAGGGAACCATAGAGGTTAAATTAACCGGTATTAAGAGGGGTGGTCTACTTCGAAAAGTTACTCGTTTCAACACGATGGGTATACGGTTCTGAGGTGAAGTTTGTAGGGACTTTAAGGGACGTGTTTACCGATACCCTACTCTACCGACCTACCGTAGTGACTGAGCTACCTACACTCAGACTCACTTGAGACCCTCAACCACTACCTGTTCCTCCGGACCGTACGACGTTAAGTACCCCAGCGTCTCTCAACCTGTGCTGACTCACGGACTTGACTTGACTTGACTATACCTAGAAGTAAAAAAGAAAAAGGGGGTTTGGGGTACTTTTAAGCACTGACTTTGATTTCCTACAAATAATTACCATCGTCCTGATATCTGATTTAGTCTTGTAAAGGTTCTATAAGTTTATTTTATACTCCTACTACTTGTTTTGTACAGACCATCCGAGTCAAATTCTTCGTTCTGAAGATAGACGTAACATTGTCATCTTAAATACCTTTTTTACTGTTTCTCCTTTTTTTTCTATTTTTACTAATAATACTATTATGTTCTTTTCAAAGGTTCAGTCTCTCAGTACCAAAAGGTCTAACTATTAAGGATAGTATTTGAGTCTTTCGACGTCCTTTTTTTTATGTAGGGTTCTTTAAAGTAGTTCTTATAGTCTTGTAAACTGTCTGACTCTTTTAAGACATCCATAATTATAAAGTCGTCCCCACCTCCTCCCTTTTGTTAGTGTTTCCCGTTACCTTCTTTTTTACACGAACGCAACCTTAAGAGTTGTCGTGTCCTTCGATTCTTTCTACGCACTCTTGTCTTATTTTCAAAGTGTATATATATGAATCTTTTAAATGGAGAACATTTCATGAGGAATCGTTAGATCATCTCCTGTACGTAACCATTTGTGCCTATACATGTCTCGTATTTTTGAAGGTTAGGATTTTTATAAAAGAAGAGTGTCACTACTACTTCACTTTAACGTCCTTCTGTCAAAACGTCGTATTAAACTCTCGGTGGACAGATTTCCTGTATGCAAAGGTGTACATTTATAAAGTCTTTATTTGTAACATCCACGTAAAATGTTATAGGACTTGTTCTCCTAGAGTCGGAGCTTATTGATCGTCTTCACATCCATTGTGTAATTTTCGAGTTTACACGATACCCCTTCCACCGGAGAGAAATTTTCTAGAAAAAACAAATCGTAAGACCTTTTGTGACTTAACTACTCGTCCGTGTCGACGACTTTCCCGAACGGACCACCGAGTCACCCTTTCTTAGGTGGACGTAACGTCCTCTGTGCTCAAACTAAGAACTTAGTGATTCTGGGGGACTTTCTCCCGTACCGTTGGGTGACGTCATAAGAACGTCGCTTTTAGGGTACCTGACTGCACGGACCGTCTGATGTCAGGTACCCCAGTGTTTCTCAGTCTGCGTTGACTTCGATGACTCGTGTGTGTGTGTGTATCGACGACTAGACATTCAGAATCCGTCTCGAGAATATTATGTTCACTTCACCAGGTCAACACAGGTTGAGAAGCACTGGAGTACCTGACATCGGACGGTGTGAGTAGACAGGTACCCTAAAAGGTCCGTTCTTATGACGTCACCCAACGTTAAAGGAAGAGGTTAATATTGTGTTTGGAAACGTCCTATTTGATTTACATTAAGTACAAGATGATGGTAACAAGCCATTTAATTGAGAATAACATGGAATAAAAAACTGTAACTTATTCTTTTGTAAAAAATACTTTTTATAAATCTCACACTTTGTTCAGGTTCCTCTCTAAAAAATGTGACGACTTAAAATTTGAATTGTTTTAAATCTGTTTTCAATTTTCCTAATATAATATGAAAAAGGTATAAAAATAATGGAAAAAACAAGAAGAAAAAGAAAGGAACTCTAATGTATAAGAAGACAGAGAAATCGAGAGCACGAACTTTTTATCAAGATACATCAAAGTATAACAATGACTTCGTCCTGGTTGATATTTTCGATTAATAGTTCAATTAGACTGTTCAATTATAATTATTATAGATGTCAGTACATGATCCATAGTACGATGTGTATTTGACACTACCAATTAAAATTCTCAGTTGAACCGATTCGGTGTTACGGGTTCACACACTACTTTATAATAAGACCTATAAAGACATTACTGCAAAAACCTACTTTAATTCGTCCCGTTTCCGATTGTCTCAAACCGGTTCTCTTGTATGACCAGTATCGTTTGTGGGAGAAGATTATTGTGTTCTCTTCTAAGATGTGTACCTGTAGTGTTCTACCAGTTATAGTTTTATTTAACTAACATAAGAAACGATAGTTTCTACCTCTTCGAGATATGTCAGTCGTTTTTATTCTGACCCTCGACTGACACCGAGTCTAGTACTTGAACAATATCGGTTCAAGTCCGAATTTAACTTATTTTATCCCTTTTGGTGATCTGGTAAGTCCATACTGGATTTAGTTTAGGGAGTACTGATATATCACCTTCACTTTTATCCAAGTCCCTAATAGACTATCTGTCTCACGGACTTCTTGATATCTGCCTCCAAACACTGTAATATGTCCTCCGTCACTATTTCTTGTAGTGGTTCTTTTTGTTTACGTTTTTCCTTTTTACCAATAGACACCTCCGGAATGTTTGTCGACACTTTTCTTCTCTTCGTTTTCCGTTTCCTCTTTTCCTTTCTATATGGGTAAACTTACGTCTCAAGGTTCTTGTCATTCCTCTCTATTCTTTCGGAAGGAGTCACTAGTTACGTTTCTTTATCTCCTTTTATTATCTTACCCTTTCTGGTCTCTACAGAAATTCTTTTGATCTCTATGGTTCCCTTGTAAAGTACGTTTCAACCCGTATTATTCCTGTCTTTACCAAGTCTCGATTGTCTTCGTTTTCTATAATTCTTTTCCACCGTTCTTATGTGTCTTCTTGATATGTTTTTTTCTAGAAGTGTTTGGTCTATTGGTACTACCATACTAGTGAGTGGGTCTCAGTCTGTAGGACTTTAAACTTTAGTTCACCCGGAATCCTTCGTAGTGATACTTGTTTCGATCACCTCCACTACTTTAAGGTCAACTCGTAAAGTTTAGGATTTTCTACTACGACACTTTCACGACTTGAGTTATACGGTCGTGTAAACCTTTTGAGTCGTCACCGGTGTCCTGATCTTTTCAAGTCAAAAGGAAGGTTAGGGTTTCTTTCCGTTACGGTTTCTTACGAGTTTGACGGTGTGTTAACGTGAGTAGAGTGTGTGATTGTTTTTATTATGAGTTTTAAGAGGTTCGGTCCGAAGTTGTCCTGTACTTGGCACATGAAGGTTTACAAGTTCGATCTAAATCTTTTCCGTCTTCTTGGTCTCTAGTGTAACGGTTGTTGGAGACCTAGTACTTTTTTCGCTTTCTCAAGGTCTTTTTGTAGATGAAGACGAAATAACTGATACTGTTTCGGAAACTGACACACCTAGTGTTGTTTGACACCTTTTAAAACTATCCCTACCCTTATGGTCTGGTCGACTGGATGCAGGAATCTTTAGACATACGTCCAGTTCTTCGTTGTCAATCTTGGTCTGTACCTTTTTACCTGACCAAGATTTAACCCTTTCCTCATGTAGTTCCGACATAAAACAGTGGAACGAACAAATTGAAAATGTGTCTCAAGTCTAGTCAAGTCAAGTCAGCGAGTCAGTACAGGTTGAGAAACACTGGGGTACTTAGCGTCGTGCGGTCCGGAGGGACAGGTAGTGGTTGAGGGCCTCAAGTGAGTCTAAGTGCAGGTAACTCAGTCACTACGGTAGGTCGGTAGAGTAGGAGACAGAAGGGGAATAGGAGGACGGGGGTTAGGGAGGGTCCTAGTCTTAGAAAGGTTAATGTAGTACGTTTTACGATCCGACCTACTGCGTGTTTGACCTTAGTTCTAACGGCCCTCTTTATAGTTATTGGAGTCTATACGTCTACTGTGGTGGGAATACCGTCTTTCACTTCTCCTCGATTTTTCGGAGAACTATTTTCACTTTCTCCTCTCACTTTTTCAACTGAATTTTGGGTCGTAAGTCTTTTGATTCTAGTACCGTAGACCAGGGTAGTGAAGTACCGTTTATCCACCCCTTTGTCACCTTTGTCACTGTCTTAAATAAAACCTCCGAGGTTTTAGTGACGTCTACCACTAACGTCGGTACCTTAAATTTCTACGAACGAGGAACCTTCTTTTCGACAGTGGTTGGATCTCTCGAACAATTTTTCGTCTCTGTAATGAAACGGTTGTTTACAGACAGAACAGATTCGATCCCAAAGAAGTCCTCAGTACATACCTTCACTATAAACCTGGTACATCTTTCGACTCGTTTCTTCTTAACTACGAAAACTTGACACCACGACCTCTTCTGAGAACTCTCAAAGAACCTATCGTTCCTCTAGGTTGGTCGGGTATGATTTCTTTTAGTCAGGGCTTATAAGAAACCTTCCTGACTACGACTTCGACTTTGAGGTTATGAAACTGGTGGACTACACTTCTTGAGTGAGTAAACTTTTCTGGGACTACGACCCTTTCTAACTTCCACCCTCTACTTCCCCTGCTGTCTCCTACTCTAACAACTTACCGTAGTGGCTGAGTCACCTCTCCTTAAACTCACTTGAGGACCTCAACCATTACTTGTCCCTCCGGACTGGACGATGTAAGGTACCCCAGGTTTTCAACCTGTGTTGACTCGATGTCTTGACTTGATTGACTTGTGTATTTAGCAACCCGAAACTCATTTAGTCTAACGAGATGTATACACCTATCCGGAGAAGATCGACAAATTTTAGGACTTATAGCACTTGTTTAAGGGTAGGAGGAGACTCGTTTTCTCTTAGGACAGTCTCCGGAGAGAAGTCCAAAGTTGATGTACTCGAGACAAGTCAAGTCAGTGAGTCACCACAGGTAGACAAACGCTGGGGTACCTGACGTCGTGTGGTCCGGAGGAACAGGTAGTGGTTGAGGACCCCAAATGGGTTTGAGTACAGGTAACTCAACCACTATGGTAGGTTGGTAGAGTAAGAGACAGCAGGGGAAGAGGAGGACGGAAGTTAGAAAGGGTCGTAGTCCCTGAAAAGTCTATTCAGTCAAAAAGTGTAGTCCACCGGTTTCATAACCTCAAAATCGAAATCGTAGTCAGGAAGACTACTTATAAGTCCTGACTAAAAGAATCCTACTTGACCAACCTAGAGGAACGTCAGGTTACCTGAGAGTTCTCAGAAGAGGTTGTGGTGTCAAGTTTTCCTAGTCGAAACCACGAGTCGAAAGAAATATCAGGTTGAGAGTGTAGGTATGTACTGATGATCTTTTTGGTATCGGAATTAATCTACCTGGAAACAACCGTTTCATTACAGAAACAAAAATTATATGATAGATCCAACTAGTACTGAAAAGAAGGTTCCTCGTTCGCAGAAAATTAAAGTACCGACGACAGTGGTAGACGTCACTAAAACCACGGGTAATTATTTCAGAACAGTGACAAAGGGGCAGACAAACGGTACTTAACTACACTATGTTATAAATAAAAAGAGAAAGACTTAAGTGAGACACAACTGATGTCGACTTTAAATAAGTAAAAATATCGACTCATTATAGGTAACATATATACATGGTGTAGAAACCATAGGTAAGTAGGTGACTACCTGTGACATATAAATGTGTATATATATACATTAGGTCTTTTTATCATGACTACTTCCTTATCATGACGTACCTTCCTTACCTCTACATCTGCATCGTTTTCATGAACACCTGTGTCTCCCCCTTTCTGTCATATTCTGATTAACTCTTTCATCATGACTGTATATATGTGATAGTATATATTTTATATATTGATCATTCTTCGACGATATATTCTCCCTCGGGTCGGACCGTGAGATACCCCTGGATACCCCAACCTTACCCTCCCTTCTCCCTCCGAGTTTTCCCTCCCCTATATACATGTCAACTACCGTCTTTAGTCGTGTTGTATCATTTCATTAATAGGAGGTTAGTTTTTTATAATTTCTTTACTTTTTTTTTTTTTTGTTGAAGTCGAGGTCATAACTGAGACTCAGAGGTCCATTTAATGGAAACCTGAAAGGACTCAGAGGTCGGATGACCAGAGATGGGGGGTGGCGGTGGGGAGGTGGTGGGGTAGTCTGTAATATGAATGGTTCGGGGGTATTAATTTATCAATTAATGGATTTTATTTAGAGAAGAATACATATATGTGTATGGAAAATAACTAATACAAAGAGATCTATTGGTGATGATTATTTGGTTAGACAAGAGAGAGAGAGTTTGTCTTTGTGTGTGTGTTTTAATATATAATCTAATAAATTAACAAGGGTAAAATACCTATTCCTCTGACTCCAAAATAAACGGGTCATAGTATGTAATTCATCGAAAGGGACCACGGAATTAGGTATTTTTTAGACACACCTTACGTTCTCTACACCCAAACTAGGGACCCGGTGTTTCTAGAATTAAAGGATGGAAACGTAAGATCAGGGGACACTACTTTTTCTGTAGGAAAAAAAACCACAATCAAGTTCTTTTAGGACATCCGGAAGTATTTTGGTAAGTTGAAGTAACAGAAACCGTAATCACCAACTCCGTATCTGAACTTAATGGAACAAACGGGACCTTTACTTGGTTCTAGTAAGACACCAAAAACTCTAACGTAGGTTCATGACGTAAAACCTGAGAGCAACTGATACTCCCGATGAGACAAAGATGATTCCCTAAGAAAAGGTGTCATCATCTATATTACCAGTAGACTTAATTTAAACGGGTAAGGGTAGGTAAAGTGAAGTGATTAAGGATTCTAAACCTTCAAGTGAGAACGGTAGAGGACGAACTGGTGTAACTTAAATGGAACTAAGTATCTGGATTGTAAGATCCAAGGATATGTCATGAAAGAAATGTCGTAACATGGAATGAAAGTGGTGTTCTGTGTAGGTGTTGACTGACAGTAAAGACGAAACCGGGTCGGTGAAGTGACACCTCGAATCATTAACGGGAAACGAGAAGGAGTCATCGTAAAACCTGTGGAAGGTTGGACCCCCCACCCCGAGTAAAAGATCACAGTATAGAAAAACGGAAAAGTATGATAAGTGTTCCAAGAGGACCGTTCTTGTGACTTCACCATATCGTAAGGGAGGAGGTCACATGGTACAAAACGGTCTTGAGAGGTGATACTGAGCAGACAGAACCTACCGAGGTGTGTCATACCGAGTATCGAAGCAACTCAATACGTTCCGGGAAGTGTTGATGTTCCGACACTAGTACTTCACCTTTTATATACTTACATTTACACCGTATTTGTATATTTTCATTCAGTGATTTTACATTTTACGGATTGAAAAATACTCATATTTGTTAGTATCTAACTATGAAAGCATGGATTTGTGTCGTAAAAACAAAAATATAAACGGTTGTTATCTCGATCTTTTTCATTTTACATTTGATAAAACTTATAAAATTTTACAAATTTAATAATTTAATTACTTGTAATTATCACTAAACCTCTATCTTCTTTTGTATTCATCTAATTTTTGTTATTTAGGTAAGTGTGTTACGATTCCTTGATAACAAATAGTAAAAAAATTAAATTCATAGTAACTAAATGTTACACCATAATTAAAGACGACATGTCGTTTTATTGAGTCTATATATATATAAGAAAAAATATAATAAAAGGTAATACCAATAGAGTCTGACAACTTATATCAATGGACACGATATATCATCTTGGAACGACAAATAGGGAAGATATACATTATTAAACGTAGACGATTGAGGTCTGAGGGTTAGGTAGGGAGGGGTTGGGGGTGGAACCGTTGGTGTACAGACAATAGATACAGACACTCAGACAAAGACGAAGTATCTATTAAAGTAAACACAGTATATAATCGAAGGCATATACTCACTATACTATGAAAAGAAAGATTGAAGTGACTCAGACTATCAGAGATCAACGCAAGTCCAACGACGTTTACTGGAACAAAACAAAAACCAAAAACGAACACCAATTCATTACCGGGTAACATATATACGTGGTGTATAAAAACTAGATAAGTAGACAATTACTTGGACCTCCAACAAAGGTCCAAAACCGATATCACTTATCGCAACGACACTCATATACCCACGTAAATGGAAAAATTTAACCTCAAAACAGACTTATATACGGGTCCTTACCCTAATGACCTAGTAAACCATTAAGATAAAAATGAAAAGACTCCTCGGAGGCATGACAAGAGGTCAAGAGACGTGGTTGAATGTAAGGGTGGTTGTCACATCCTCCCTAGAGTAGTATGGGAGAGATCGTAAACAATCAAAATCCGAAAAATTACTACCTGTAAAACTGACCACACTACACTATGGAGTGACATCAAAACTAAAAATTATAAATAAAGTAAGAATTTTTATAAACTTTAAATTATAGGTTATAAAATATAATTCCTTTATAACCAGTGATTGAGAATTATGTATTCGCATAAGAGTAAAATATTTTATTGGAAGTTTTAATCCTAATAATAACAAAAAGATAATATAGTCATCGGAAAACACTGTCAAATAAATTGAAGTAAATTTATAAATCTGTGAATCTAAAGACCGAAATCTATAAATCTAAAGATATAAAAATGTACAATATATATTACGGAAAAACTTGTCAAAACATATATCATAACTTCTAGGAAACACGTCACGAAATAAAAGAATTATGTTTAAGAGTATTGACTTCTATGTCTAGTTTATAACAGACTCTTTTTTTATTACGAATTTTCAATAAATACTTTAAGGGAAAAAATGAATAGAGATTTAGATATACAAAATTTATAATTAAACGAATGTTTATATTAAATGATAAAATACAAGTCAAATTTTGTCTTATAAAAGATACTACACTAACCGATAAAGGTGAATCTTTGCGTTATTTAATACAGTAAAATTTAACGAAATTACAATATACTTTTTGACTTTTATAATTAAAATTAGGACTAACTTAAAACACTGTTTTAATGTTACGGGACTATTTGGTTGTCATCTGATTATAGAATTTATAATCAAAACGTTAACAACTGGGTAATGATATCAAATTAAAAAGTCTCCTTTACTTCATGGGATTTTGATAGATTAAAATTTCACGGTTTCGTCTTATGATACTTTGGTTTACGTCGAAAACACATTACTACCTACGAAATTTCGAGGAAGGAATTAACACTATTAAACCTTGTTTAATCCCTCAGAATATTACTCGTTATCAGATCAGTGTATCGAGAATTCTCACGATTTAGTGACTCGTTCCTGTAAACGACTCGTCCTGAGAGTCCAGACCCTTACAAATCAATTGTCTTCCAGTTTGATTTTACTGACAAAAAAAGAAGGATTACGATAATGTCACCGAGTGAAACGAAAACACTTACAATATTAACTCTAAAATGAAAATTTCGTGTTTTGTTATATAACTACTGTAATGAGACATTAATGTCTTAATTATATTAAAGAGATTGTTGTAAGAGATAATTTTAGTTTAACGACAAAACGTAACAAAGTCGATTGAAGGTCATATTAAAATAAAACTCAAGAGAACTAGGTATGATCACGAGAAACTTACGAAACAAGATTTATCGTTATCCGTAAACTGTCATCATTGAGTAACCTCAAGTCATTTCCCAGTTCCTAAGATCTCCCGTCGAATCGTCCACCCTAAGGGTGACGTTTACTCAGATTTTACTCTACAGTATGTCTTTCACGACAGGAGTGGATGTCACATTCGTCAGTCGTCTCCAAAATAATTTGACTTATAGAGTTTTCTCTAAACAAAATTTCCATATATGGGGACATGAGTCCTTTGCATATAGTAGTGACTAAAGAAATAAGATCTTCACCTAATAAAAATTTATTAGATTGATAAACGATATAAGATCCGATGACTTACATTAAACGATTGGTTTATGTAAGTCTTTGGAAAACAATAAGTGTTTAATATTTTTTATTAATAGACCTTTTTTTCTTGTCTAGGTTTCGAGATTTCGTCCTACTTCTTTATCTCTGAACTGTCTTAGTTCGTTCAATTAAGTTTTACATGTGTGTGTATGTACGCGTGTGTGTGTATGTGTGAATTTAAAATCAAACCTTCAGAGTCTAGTCGAATATTACTTAGACAGATATTTCTGGTCAAACGATATTAATAGGGTACTGAACTTTACGGGAATAAGTCTTTTCCCTATTTCCCAAAGTACGATCGTTTTTCACAAGAGGTGGAAAGTGTACAATTGGTAAATTGGTTTCTCTTTCATTAAAAGAGAAAGAGGATGTACCTCTCACACTAGAAAAACACCAATCAATAGTCAACACTCCCGAAGGGACCACCGAGTCTGTCATTTCTTAAGTGGACATTACGTTCTCTGAGTCCAAGCTAGGGACCCAGTCCTTCTAAAGGACCTCTTTCATCACTGATAAGTGAGATCATAAGAACGTACCTCTTAAGATACCTACTCCTTGGACCGTCCGATGTCAGGTACCCCATCGTTTCTTAGTCTGTGCTGACTCGCTCATTGTGAAAGTGAAAGTAGTCAAAACTTATGTTATTAAAACTCAATAACCACTTCCAAACATGTTACGATCCAAACGACATCAATCTTTGTTTCCTTTCTATAAAACTCTTTTATTTAAGTATGAATAATGTAATACTTTCTATGTAAAAGTTTATATATAAGATTCTTATTTTAAAAACGGAAATCTCTTAACGTCACAAGGTCCTAAACGGACCTCTTAGGGTCCCTGTCTCCTCGGACCACCAGACGGTAGATACCCCAACGTGTCTCAGACTGTGTTGACTTCGCTAAATCGTCGTCGTCGTCGTCGTCGTCGTCCTAAAGAGTAACTTACAGAAACATTAAACAGATTAAATATTAAAAGTAAGGAGTTTTACTTGAAAATTCAAATATAATTACTATTCAAGTGTCAACTACCCTCATATAATTGAATGTAAACCAATTGACTTCTTGGGTAAGACTATTTAAAGATTTTGATTCCTTGACACATACTATTTAACCTCAAACGATGAATATCGTATCTCTCTTTTGAACGAAAGTTTAAGTTTACAGTTAATATTCTACTTATTGAAGAACCCTAGATTTCATGTTCTACTAATGGTAGTAATTATTATGACAAAAGTCTTTACTATGTTTACTTGGATAAATGTTTGTCTTTGTCTGAGTGTCTGAATCTTTTACTCAAATAACAACGCCACCTCCGCCCCCACCCCTCACCCCCTTTTACCCCCTTCCCTATCAATCCCTCAAACCCCACCTATAAATGTGTGACTATATTAATTTTATTATTGGTTGTTACTGGATGACATATCGTATCTCTTGAGACGAATTACAATACACCGTCGGACCCACCCTCCCTCAAATCTCTTCTTACCTATGTACGTATATATACCGACTCAGGGAAACGACAGACGGACTTTGATAATGTTGTACTTATTAACTAATATAAGATTATATGAAAAATTTTCATTTTTACATATAATGTTTATATATATAAGGTTATACTTTATTTTTATCATTATTATTACGATAAAAATACGAACTTTAAACAATTTCCACATATAGAGTACACAAGAATGGTACATGTGTACTTTTTATCATTTTTTTTAACCCTCGATATACTCCAATATCTATATAATTAATGGAACTGGTACTATTAGTAAAGTTTTATGTATCCATATAGTTTAGTAACGTAACATATGGAATTTTTATACGTTAAAAATAAACAGTTAATTTGGAATTATTTCAACCCTTTTTAATTACCGTCAGAAAAGGTGGAGATAAGAATAAAAAAAAATCAGATTAAGTAGATCGGAGTTATTTTATTTAAAATTAAAGATTATTGTACTTTATTTTTATACACGCACGACATAAACAACTAATTTCATTCACTGAAGTCAGATAAGACGGAGAAACTAATATGTAAGATGTACATCCGTCTGTATATACTGAAAGAGAGTAGGTCAGACTCCTCCACTTTTTAATAAACGTGACATCCCATAGTGAAAAAAACTATCGTGTTTGAATGAGTCTAATATAAACCCTTTTAATCTCTATCTTTGTATATTAGAGGTAATCATTTGGATGAAAAAAAAAAGTGTCTTCAAGCATCAACAAAGTAGGATAAATTTAGATAATGAGAACTTATGAAGATCCTTCTATGTTCCTCGTTAGTCAAGAGAGAAACGGATGAATATATTGTTCGTTTAATTAATCGTTTTAATAATAAAAATTAACGAAATATTCAATATTTTTTATACATAAATACCACAAGATCCGAAAGTCCTCCATCATCAATTAAAAATGCAAAAAACGAAGATAATTTTATTTGTTATTTTCTCTCATTACTTTTATGAAATTTTAACTCCCTTTTAGTGGGTATTAGGTTATGATTGTAATCAACTGTGAACTGTCTTAGTACAATTTAATACACACTATAAAATTAATACTCTATATTTCTCTACAGTATATCAAAACACAATAACGTCTATATGAACACGATTGTGAAGTGAATGTCACAAAAGAAAAAAAAAAAAAATAACGTAAGAATCCGATCAAGAAATGTAACTTTAGAACCTTTACTTTGTAAACAGTAAAGGAATTGTATTTTGATTGAAGTTAATACTTCGTTATGAAAAAGAATTTTGGACGTTTATAAATTTTTTATGTATAAGAGAGTTTAACGAATAAAAGGTGCACATACACACACACACATACACACCGCATACACATATGTACATATACCGAAATGTGTGTGTGACCAGTATTTTGTAAAGAAAATTTCTACAATAAATATGCTTAAAAAATTTCATTCATAAACGTAAATATACACACGTAGAGGTAGTAAAAATACTGAATTGTGTTTCAAAATTATAAACGGATCTAGAAACAATCGTTTTCTTTATTTTTCAAATTAGTAAGCAGTATTATCCTCAGGTAAATAACATAGACCTACATGAGAACAGTTTTTTTTTTTTTTCTTTCTTTACCGTCAAGAAACTTTAGTTGATCGTTCTTAACATCTCCCATACTCTAAAAATGGAATTACGTTTGAGTGTTAAATAGAACGGTGTCAAAGTGTCTACTATCATCTTATGAACACTGAGGACCGAGTTTCCGTTGTTGTACTTTCTGTCATACTTAAAGTACAAAAGTAGACAAAAAAGAACAGGGGGTCAAGGGTACTATCCTTTACGACTCCCCTTGGGTCCATCAACGACGTACGTGTCACCCAAACATAGTGTCCACCTTTTGGGACACGTATCCTTTGGAGGTAGAATTTTCCCCCATTGACATTGACAGAGGTTAGAAACCAGACTTTCCTATACTATAGAAATATTAGGACCAAACCTTTGTAGGGTCCTCTTTGTGACAGAGATTGAAGTTTCCGGAATATATATACGACGACGACGACGATTCAACGAAATCAGTACAGGTCGAGCCACGTTGGGGTATCTACCGTCGGGTGGTCCGAAGTGGTAGGGACCCTAAGAGGTCCGTTCTTGTGACCTCACCTAACGGTGAAAGAAGAGGTCACGTGCTTTCACTTTTTATTCACTTCAGCGAGTCAGCATAGGTTGAGAATCGCTGGGGTACCTGACTTCGGACGGTCCGAGGAGACAGGTACCCTAAAATGTCCGTTTTCTCGTGACTCACCCCATGGTAAAGGAAGAGGTAATATATATACTGATAGGAGTTTGTCGTCAACTCTTATATCGATAGTTACGAAGTGTTTTATATGTGTACGTGTTCTTAGAATAGTTCTTAAGAGTCGAACCTTTGACGAACCACCAGGTCACCAATTCTTAGACGGAAAGTTTCGTCCCCCAAACTCAAATTAGGGACCAACCCCTCGATTTCTAGGGTGTACGATACCCTGTCGATTCGGGGGTACGGCGTTCATTCGACCCCTGTGTCGGTTTTAAATTAATTAATTAATTAATTAAATTTTTTCTTAATAGAAGTCAATAGAATATGTATAGTAACGTATATTAGGTGTTTTGAGTGTTTTGGAAGTTTTAAACTTACAATTATTCAATGAGAGTCATCTACTTGGTTTCGGCGTTAAAGTGTTCGATCCGGTTCATTTCCTCAGTCTTATCTCGTTAGAAATGACTAATTCCAATATTTACAAAAGAAGTTATTGTTTAATCTAACACTCGAGAAATATATTTTTTTGACTCAAATTTGTGACAACATTAAGAAATTCCCATTTTGTCATTTGGACCATGAATGATTGTAGATTATCATTTACAAAGAATAAAAGATAAAGAGTCGTAGTTTATGAAACCTATTTACGGGTGGAGATGTGACTCACTGGGCCATCTGACGGTTGGTGGTCTGGGTGTACTTCGTTTTTACGTATCTTGTCATTGACCGTGACAATGTCAATTCCCTATACAATTCGTAAACAATAAAATTAACATTCATACACAATATGATTAACATTCATAAACTGTAATTATTTTAACTAATTTACGATGTACTACAGTACGAATTTTTTAAATACAACTTAAACAGTTTAGAATTAAGAGAGACTTCAAACTCAACTATTAAACGATAATGATAAGTTTTAAGTTTTACACGATTAACTGTTTCTTTAAGAAAAAGTTAAGACCAGAGAGTTGATAGGTCCAAAGGAGAAATGTTCGATTGTTATAATAATTACTAGAATAGAAGACCTCTTTAAAATACAAATATATTATTTTATATTCGTATAGGTCTTTATACGTTCAATTAGGAAAGAGTAAAATTATGTTTAATATCGTTCGGTATGGATCATAAGAATAGAACGAAAAAAGTGAATTCATGTGGAGATTCTCTAGTAAAAGGTAACTTGTGAATACCTCTAAAGAATAAAACAAAATGTCGAGATATCTACCCCTTTGTCACCTTTGTCACAGTCTGAAATAAAACGCCCCGAGATTTTAGTGACGTCTACCACTAACGTCGGTACGTTAATTTTCTGCGAATGAGGAACCTTCTTTTCAATACTGGTTGGATCTATCGTATAAGTTTTCGTCTCTGTAATGAAACGGTTGATTCCAGGCAGACCAGTTCCGATACCAAAAAGGACACCAGTACATACCTACACTCTCAATCTGACACTTTTTCCGACTCGCGGCTTCTTAACTACGAAAACTTGACACCACAACCTCTTCTGAGAACTCTCAGGGAACCTGACGTTCTAGGTTGGTTAGGTAAGACTTCCTCTAGTCGGGACCCTAAAGAAACCTTCCTTGCTACGATTTCGACTTTGAGGTCATGAGACCGGTGGAGTACGCTTCTCAACTGAGTAACCTTTTCTGAGACTACGACCCTCCCTAACCCCCGTCCTCCTTTTCCCCTGTTGTCTCCTACTCTACCGACCTACCGTAGTGACTGGGCTACCTGGACTCAGACTCACATGAGGCCCTCAACCACTACCTGTCTCTCCGGACCACACGACACTAAGTACCCCAGCGTTTCTCAACCTGTACTGACTCGGTGACTTGACTTGACTGATACGGTAAAATACCTAAATATCACTGAGATTTGTAAAAATAACTATCTGTAATTCTATTAAAGATTATAAAACGAAAATATTTGTTTTATCATTACTATTTAACCGTTCATGAGTTAAACCTAATATTATACAACTCATTATTAAATCTTTCATTCTTTGTCTTACCATCAGTTAAGACAAAACACGAAAAGGATGACACTCACTTTGTCTAGTATAATTAAATGTATTAACTCTCTATAAACATAAAGGTAAAGGAGAAACCTAGTAATAAATACATGGTGAAAACTTGTAGATGAAAGAAAGACTACACCTTTTGAGAAACATATAACCTCTTACATCAGAAAATAAGAATTAAGTCAACGTGTAAAGAAAAACAAAAAAGGTATATGGAAGACATAATCAAAAGATCCCGATAGTATTGTCAAGGTATTTGACCCATTGAGTTTTGTTGTCCTTCTTTTAAAAAAACGTCAAGACCTCCGACCTTCGAGGTTTAATTTTAGAGACGGTTAGGCACACAGAAACCTTGTGCCCCTCCCGTAGGAACGGAGAAGGATTAAAACTTTACATAACACAGGTATTAAAGATATTTAAATGGTACGGGTACACAACGTCTCACTATGAATGAGGGAAGAAAGTCTCATTTTCACCATTAAAGTACATATGAACAGGTTGATCTAAGGAAGAGGAGATTCACAACATACACTGACCTAAGAGTTGTTTCTCGTATACATCACCCGAGGTAAAGACACAGACTTGTACTTCTGTAATCCGTCTACTAAGAAGTACCAGACAAAAGAGGAGAACGTCGATCTTTTACTTACACATTTTAAAAAGACTCCCAAGGTGTCTGAGTCGTGTTCGATTTAGGAGTGGGAAGGGACCAAAAGGGGACATTCCTCCATACACTACCTCTTCACCCTGTGACTACACACCTTAGCTCTCTAACCTCATGTGTCACTATTTGTCTCTTTAACACTCGTGTCTAGATGGACTTTAAGATGTCGATTTCCTCTACGTACACACGATTCAGTGAAGTCACCACAGGCTGAGAAACGTCGGAATCCCTGACATCGGGTGGTCCGAAGAGACAGGTGTCCGAACCAACGCAAAGGATGAGGTCCCCTAGAAGGACTGAGTCCCTACCTTGAGTTAGAGAATACAGAGGACGTAACCGTCCTCTCAAGAAATGGTGATCGCGGTGAACCCTTCGGGGTTGATTTCCTCCTTCGAGGAAGTTTAACTAGACTCCCTTGGATATAAACAGACGGACTTCAGAATATGCATAATTTGGGTCGTGCAACCACTACGACTAAGAGAAGTCCTATGTAGCTTGGTTGTGTAAAGGAGACACAGGTACTTAATTTAACCTAGGGACTATAGAATCAGGTAACATACACACACACGTGAGTCAGTACGGACTGAGAAACGATGGGGTACCTAACATCGGGTAGTCCGAGGAAACAGATACCTCAAAAGGTCCGTTTTTATGACCGTACCCAACAGTAAAGATGAGGTCCCCTAGAAGGACTGGGTCCCTAGCTTAGTCGTAGAGGGTGTAACCGTCCGTTTAAGAAATGGTACCACGGTGGACCCTTCGGGTAGAATCAGGTAGTCCCCTGACATTGTTTCTTGGTGTCCGACACACAGAATATTTGTTCTCTTTAAATAAAGAGTCTCAAGGTCTCCGACCTTCAGACTCTAGTCTCACGGTCGGACCAACCCAGACGACTTCCCGGAGAAGAACTACCGGAGAAGGAAACAAAGTGACACAGAAGTGTACCATCTTCTTC
This sequence comes from Capra ibex, assembly GCA_006410555.1. Taxonomy (NCBI): domain Eukaryota; kingdom Metazoa; phylum Chordata; class Mammalia; order Artiodactyla; family Bovidae; genus Capra; species Capra ibex. Next base: position 19,088,963 of record SJYO01048061.1, on the reverse strand, counting down.
GTTCTCCTGAGAGACCCCAAAGAAGATAATATATTTCCGTAATTAGGACAAGTACTCTAAATACTCCCGAGACGGGAGTACGGAATTCGTAGTGGGTTTCTAAGGTGAAGGATCATGGTGACGTAATCATCAATCATAAAATTGTATATTTAAAACCCCTCTGTGCTTATGACTCGGATACTGTAGGTTGTGTCAGGTAACTCTTAATATTTCTTTCGAGTACCTCCACTATTCATATGTACCTTTCTTACCGTAAGAGAGTGTCAGATACAGTATGTACATAATATATTTCCTCTTTGACATGTTTCGAGTTATCCTAATGACATAATTATACCTTCACCAATGATCCCTAATCTTAAAATCATGAAACAGACTTCAGGTACCCCTTGTCAAAATTATTAGACTATTTCTGTTTAACTTGAATCTCAGTTACTAACAGATATCAATTATTCGAGTTTTACAGTCGAAGAGGGACTGTATGTTGTGTACCATCGACTCTCTCTACTCTTATAATCTTACGTATATAATATATCCTGGATTAATCGGTAGAGAATTTAATAATATTTTTCTTGAAGAGTGGTTAAAAAGTTGATTAATTAACCACTCCTCTTACGTTATATATGACGATTAAGAGACATCGAGTCCCTATTACAATTCTTACGACTTTACTTTTATCTAGGGAACTATAGTTACCCTTTTCATCCCAGTGTCTTCTTCATCTCCGGTTTAACATTACTTCATACTCCCCAAATATCGGAGGGAATATAAACTTCACCATCTTATAAATAACAACTAACATGTCGTACGTACAAAATTAGGGGACTGTTTCGTGATTTTATAATTATTTTGTTTTTGTACATATTTCATATTTCATATTATACTTTATATTAACTAGATTATAGTTCGACCTGTCTTCCTATTTTCCTTGTTTTCTGTCTACCTTATTTATTTTTTGTTTATCACATTACCTTGTTAATTAGGATTATAATTCTTGTAACTATTATACAATTTGGTTTTATATTACTTGTAATTTAATTTTACTCTAATTTTTAAGACGTAAACGTGGAGAATAGGACATCTTTTACACAAAACATCTGGAGGAAACTAAAATGATTGTTGTAAAGGATATAAATCTGTAGGACTAGACTAGGGAAACCACCTATTGAATTACTAACAGTGGGAACTGGTACTGGACCTTTATTTTTACTTCAGATGTCTTTTAAGGCTAACATTGTGTCCAATAAACTGATAAAGAAACAATGTCACATCGTATGAGGTAACTTATCCTCACAGATACAAATTTTTTTTTTTTTTTTTTCTACAACATTTCTTCTTATCGTCCGGGGTCCTTACTCATATTACATCAAAACCCACAATACAATTCCAGTCTTGGAGAAGACGAAAATTAATCATAGACAAATTTTTAAAGGACCTAGAAAAAGGAAGATCGGTCTTGTATTGTTGACCATAAACTGAGTGGGACGACGGAAAGTGGAGACACTTTGACCTGTTTTATATACCAAGTCAACAAAAGTTCGTAACACATTTCTTGTCGTTTTTCGAAACCAGGAACTCTTCTCTTTTTTTTCTCAGTGTGTTTGTAGGGTCGGAAAACGGACTCCTTCCACTTCACATTAGACTTTTCTGACCATAACACCCGACGGTTTCGTCGACTTTAAACGACTAGTCCATCTACTGGTCACCGTCGACCCGTGTCAGACTTACCTCTAAACGTATCAAAATGTCAAGTTCCAATGTTACAGAGACCTGTTTCCGACTTTCTCTTTTTTTCTTTTTAGATTTATTTTACGATTTCTATCAAGTCATTAAGTTTCTTTTATTAATCTTTCTTCTTTCTACCTAAAATTTTCTTTATCTCCATTTCTTTTTTTTTACTAAATTACCTTTAATATAATTTATATTCTCGAAAGGTTCACCGTGTCACCATTTCTTAGGAGGACAGTTACGTCCTCTGTTTTTCTTTACGTCCAATCTAGGGACCTCGTCCTTTACCGTTGGGTGAGGTCATAAGAACGGACCTTTTAAGACACCCGTCTCCTCGGACAACCCGATGTCAAGTACCACGGTGTCTAAGCCTGTACTTACTGGTTGACTCGTATAATTTATATTTACATGATTCGGGAGGTGTTTTTCCATTTTCAACAGTTTGAACTATTTTCTCGTTCTAGGTCAAAAGAAGACAGAGTCTCCGTTTTTCTATCCTCTTTCCATTTTTATGTCCCTCTTTTATATATTACGTCTCAGTTGTCTTCTTTTCACCACATCGATATTTGTTATCGTAATTCTCTGTTCTCTCCTGTAGAAGATTACTTTTGTTGAGTCACATGGGTCTTTCAGGTTGTCAAGATTTTACATACATGTATTATGGTCTCGACATTTTTAGCAGTCTGTTTTTGACTGTTTATATTTAACTCTTTATCACTGAAGGGATCATCAGTTTACCGATTCTGAGGTACGAGGGTCATGTCACCCGTGGTCAAGCTAGGGTCATGTTCCTTGATCTAGGGTGTATGGTGTTGACTCTCTAACTTACGACGTCGATTTTCTCTAGGGAGTACGACGTTGGATCTGGAACACGTCTGTTTCTTTATTTATTTTTGAAAATTTTTTAGTGAATTTTAACTTTTTCTCTATTTTTAGTGTTAGTGTCGACCTTTGAAATTGTAGTAATTGAATCATTCAGTACCTTTTTTAGTTCGTTCTTATTTATTGAGTCGACTCGGGACGGGGATCGTATATTTGATTATCTTACACTCACTCAGGTCTCTGGTTTTAACGAAGGTGTATAAACAAGAAAGAGTACATATCCGATAGACTCGATGAATTTACCGTGTTGGTATATTTAATTTCGTAAGCATTATTTGACGTTTTGTACCGGCCTAGGGTAAAAATTTTATATTTGTATTAGTCAAGTCAAGTCAAGTCAGCGTGTCAGTACAGGCTGAGACGCTGGGGTACTTAGCGTCGTTCGGTCCGGAGGGACAGGTAGTGGTCGAGGGACTCAAGTGAGTCTGAGTGCAGGTAACTCAGTTACTACAGTAGGTCGGTAGAGTAGGAGACAGCAGGGGAAGAGGAGGACGGGGGTTAGGGAGAGTCGTAGTCTCAAAAGAAGGTCACTCAGTTGAGAAGCATACTCCACCGGTTTCATAACCTCAAAGTCGAAGTCGTAGTCAGGAAGATTACTTGTGGGTCCTGACTAGAGGAAGTCTTACCTGACCAACCTAGAGGAACGTCAGGTTCCCTGAGAGGTCTCAGGAGAGGTTGTGGTGTCAAGTTTTCGTAGTTAAAAACCGCGAGTCGAAAGAAGTGTCAGGTTGAGAGTGTAGGTATGTACTGATGACCTTTTTGGTATCGGAACTAATCTACCTGGAATCAACTGTTTCATTACAGAGACGAAAAACTTATACGATAGATCCAACCAGTATTTAAAGGAAGGTTCCTCATTCGCAGAAATTTAAAGTACCGACGTTAGTGGTAGACGCTACTAAAACCTCGGGGGTTTTGATTTGAGACTGTGACAAAGGTGACAAAGGGGTAGATAAAGGGTACTTCACTACCCTGGTCTACGGTAGAATCAAAAGACTTACAACTCGAAATTCGGTTGAAAAAGTGAGAGGAGAAAGTGAAAGTAGTTCTCCGAAAAATCAAGGAGAAGTGAAAGACGGTATTCCCACCACAGTAACGTATAGACTCCAATAACTATAAAGAGGGTCTTTAGAACTAAGGTCGAACACGAAGAAGGTCGGGTCGTAAAAAGTTCTACATGAGACGTATATTCAATTTATTCGTCCCACTGTTATATCTCGGAACTACATGAGATAAGGACTAAACCTTGTTCAGACAACAAGGTACAGGTCAAGATTGACAACGAAGGACTGAACGTATAAAGAGTTCTCCGTCCAGTCCACCAGACCATAAGGGTAGAGAAAGTCTTAAAAGGTGTCAAATAACACTAGGTGTGTCAGTTTCCGAAACCGTATCAGCTATTTCGTCTTTATCAAAAAGACCTTGAGAGAGCGAAAAAGGTACTAGGTCGCCTACAACCGTTAAACTAGAGACCAAGGAGACGGAAAAGATTTAGGTCGGACTTGTAGATCTTCAAGTACAAAGTGTATAACAAATTCGGACCGAACCTCTTAAAACTCGTAATGAAATGAAAGTACACTCTACTCACGTTGACACGCCATCAAACTTGTAAGAAACCGTAACGGAAAGAAACTCTAACCTTCCTTTTGACTGGAAAAGGTCAGGACAACGGTGACGACTCAAAAGGTTTAAACGACCGTATTGTATATATAAATTTAAAACGTACGGTTTATTTGTTTTATTGTTATCGTATATAAACTTACAACAAGAGACACAATCAGTGAGTCGACACAGATTAAGAAACATTGAGGTACCTGACATCATCGGACGGTCCGAGGTGACAGGAACCTTGAGAGGTCTGTTTTTATGACCTCACCCAACGGTAAGGGAAGGGGTCCCCTAGAAGGACTAAGTCCCAAGTTTTGGTTCGACAGACGTAATGTCCGTCTAAGAAGTGGTAGACTCGGTGGTCTCTTCGAAGATGATTAAACTAGATTTATTAATTAAAAATATCATGCTATCTGTGTTGGTGATATCTTATGTGTCATAAAAGTTCACATACAACTACTAAGTATTTCTGTCTCACGGAAATACCTAATCTATCGTTAGCACTTTTTAAAGTATTTGGACGTTACGATGGTTCATTAAAAAGACTACTGTTAGTTTAACTATATCTGAATAAGAAGTTCTCACTTCCAATGGTCACACAAATGTGGCTTATTTTTTGATTATGAAATAGGTATTACCAAAACCATCTACCATTCCACTTGTATATAACCTAAAGTCTTGTTTCCTCGATTTAAAATTTTGAATCCGAAGTACTCTTAAACGTCTTCTACTTCAATTTTCATACAACACCTTTAGGGGGTTCTTAGGTCACCAATCCTGAGGGTCTCGAGTGACGGGTTCCGGACCCAAGTTAGGAACTAAGTCCTTGATTATATGGTGTTCGACACACCGTGTCGGTTTTTTTTTTTTTTCATACAACACCAAAATTAAACGTAAAGATCATTCAAAACTGTTATGTACAAAGAAATTAACAAGTAAAGAAAGAGGATAAGTAACAGTTAACGTAGGACCCATAAATGAAAATTTATACACCCTTTCAAATATGTAAAATCGAATAGAAATCTTCAAGAAATATAGTTTTCATAGAAGATAACTATAACATCCGACTGAAAACTATATATCTTTATAAGTCAAAATTACATTTCACTTTCACTTCAGCGAGTCAGTACAGGCTGAGAAACANTGAGGGTCTCGAGTGACGGGTTCCGGACCCAAGTTAGGAACTAAGTCCTTGATTATATGGTGTTCGACACACCGTGTCGGTTTTTTTTTTTTTTCATACAACACCAAAATTAAACGTAAAGATCATTCAAAACTGTCATGTATAAAGAAATTAACAAGTAAAGAAAGAGGATACGTAACAGTTAACGTAGGACCCATAAATGAAAATTTATATATCCTTTCAAATATGTAAAATCGAATAGAAATCTTCAAGAAATATAGTTTTCATAGAAGATAACTATAACATCCGACTGAAAACTATATATCTTTATAAGTCAAAATTACATTTCACTTTCACTTCAGCGAGTCAGTACAGGCTGAGAAACACTGTGGTATCTGACATCGGACGGTCCGAGGAGGTAGGTACCCTAAAAGGTCCGTTCTTATGACCTCACCCAACGGTAAAGGAAAAGGTCCCCTAGAAGGACTGGGTCCCTAACCTGGACCCAGATGGACGTAATATCCGTCTACGAAATGGTAGATTCGGTGATCCCTTCTAGTCAAAATTACATCAACATATGTATTATCCGGAATACAAACAGATAAAATACAGAGAATTCTTTAAGATTCGATGAAGTTATATTTATGTAATAAGATATAGTACACGGCTTTCAAATTTCAAAATGAAAAATTAACATTTATTGACCGCAACACCCCACGTTCACAAACACAGATATAAACACACGTGCACACACAAACACATACTACATTCGATCAGACAAGAAAATAGGTAGTCAAACGTCACAGTCACGACGGTGTATATTTTGTTCACACGTACAAACCGTGACGTCATAAAAACTTGTTAATAACCCTTATAATAAAATTAATAGTAAAAGAATCTATGACCTTTTCCTTTGCCGTTGGGTGAGGTCATAAGAACGGACCTTTTAGGGTTCCTGTCTCCTCGGAACATCCGATGTCAGGTACCCCAGCGTTTCTCAGTCTGTGATGACTGGTTGAAGTGAAAGAAAGAAAGAAAAGAAAAGAATCTTGAGTTATTACTTATTCCTCGAAGGGACCACCGAGTCACCATTTCTTAGTAAGACAGTCACGTCCTTACGGTCAAGTTAGGGACCCAGTCCTACTGAGGGACCTCATCCCTTACCGTTGGGTGAGGTCATAAAAACGGACTCTTTAGAGCACCTGTCTGCTCGAACCACCCGATACCATCTGCGTCAACGTTTTCTCAACCTGTACTGAACAGGTGAGTTGTTGTTGTTTTTATTACTGATTAACGGATTTAATTCCGAGAATCCTGAAAACATGACTAAGTACAAATATAAGACTCATCAGAGGCACTGAACGTAACCTTAAACGACTAAGAAGGTGTAAAGTCGAAAAGACAGTCTACATAATTATCGACTTTTAAGACGCTAGTATCCAAGTCTTCATACTCTAGAACTGGTTCCCTTACCCTCTTCTCTTTTACTTTATTCCTCTCAACAAGGAACACCTGTCTTTCTATGTACTGAAACTGACAGGGACATAGAGACACCGTAAGTATTCTAGTAAACTTCCACATAAATCTCATCTTTACAGAGACATACTCAATTTATACTCATCAGAGGTCTTTTCTATTTTAACATATCTATAATGACAGAAATTTTTTGATTCTTAAACTGTTTCAATCTGATAGGTCCAGTAAAGTCCATTTAAAGTCAATCATTGAACCTTACCACACATAAATATAGTGAAAAACTTTTGAAATACAGTGTCTAAAATTTTATATTTCTGAAAGGATTCTTATGACTTAACAGTATCTCCGATATTGGTCTATTACTTCGTCCTGATGATTCAAGATAATAAGTACTTTTAAGAGACCTTCTCATTTAAATCTTTATTGTGTAAAGTTGAGAAGTCATGTCAGGATTTTAATCGGGTGATGTTAAATCTCCATCTCGTTTTGGGTTCTATTTATGTCAGAAACAACGATTGTTTACTTTAGTAATTGTTACGGACAATTGTTACGGGTATTACTTTCTGTTTTAATGTGAAACCTACACCCCCAGACTCTGTGAACCTAACTTTTTCGATTTAAATCTACTCTTACTTCATCGATCTAGGAACTGGGTCTTGACTTGTGACTTATATAAGAAAGTAAGTGTTATCTCTTTGTACACCAATTTTCTTGACGTCGAGTTAACAGGAGGAGTTATTTTTGATAAAGGTTTTCATCTTTTAATTTGACGAACTAATAAATATTGTCTTCTACACTTCTGTTTTTCAAATCGTTTATTATTCCTAATCGGGAAACCACCTTCACCGATTACAATTATCTGAGGTCTTCCCCTCTGAATTGATTATCACAGTGATAGTGTGAAAATGTAACAAAAATCACTGTTCACAATAACAACGATTGTACCTAATAAATGAGTCAGGGTACATAATTCATAAATTTATCCAGGAAGGTTAATTGACTTTTTTTAACACAACCAGTCCACCATAAGTGTATAAGTAATATAGTTGTTTCATTGACTTCGAATTTCTCCCAAGAAATGAAACCACATACTAAAACGTTTTTTTCACTACTTAAGACTTAAGTCTAGGTCCGACTTACTGAGTTCACTGACTGAAAGATAGTGCTACGTAAAAACTTGGAAGAAAATGGATTCCTTAGTATTAAAGTTATAAATTAAACGGTAAATTATAAAGTCAACATGTAAAAAGTCGCATGTTGACTTGTTACCTCTTTTTTTTATTGGTTTCAGAAGTTTCTGATAAGTCATGACTGAGACTCGATTGTTATCGAGGATACTTGGGATTTAACGGTGAAACTTGACGGTTAAACTCACTCTCAAATACCCGTGGTCTTTTATTTTCAATAAGATTGTCTCAAGTGGAGTACAACCCTCGTTATCTTAAAATTTTTTGTGACACTAATGAAGAGTCGAGAACCATAAGGAAACCTTAAAGTTCACTGGTTTACGGTACACTCGAAGGTGAGATACCGTACTCCTGATACAATTAACTTACAAGGTTTACCTTTCAAGGTCTCGAGGTTGAAGGATGTGTTTATCATTTAGTTTAAATTTACAATGTAGGGACCTCTATAATACTCTTTATCATGAAGATATTTCGAAAGTTTCTACTTATACTCTAATAAGACCAGTGTATAAGCACATTAAAAAGTCAAAACAGTCACTTTTTCTGATTTCGTAGAACATCTTATATCAACCAATGACTCATATCATAATTACTTAGTACAAAGTAAACGACGGGGTTTAGTTTACTTGCCGATAGGGATCCGAACTCAGAAACCACAACAATTTTTTACAGACATAAAAACCTCTTATCCCTGGAGATCTTCAAAAACGTACTGTTCTGGTAGTGATGTCAAAGTATCACAAAATAATAATACATTCAAAGGGATGAGACATTAAGTGACCCAAACAACGTTTTAATAATTGTGGAAGGGGAAAGATGACTTGTAAATACAAGAGGTCGTACATATGTGATTATATATAAATCTTTTCACATCCACCAAACCTAAAGAACTATTTAGTACATACTCTCCTTGTTCTTAATATATGGTAAACTTTTTCTTCTTTAAAGGATCCCTAGGACATCCGACCCAGTATATCTCTATATCTGAGATTTTACTTTTTCTTTATCGACAATATTAGATATGGACGATATTTCCCTTATATGAGGAAAGGTCAAGATAAAAACTAGTAAACCTTGTTTCCATGACAAATCGTGTAAATCTAAAAAGTAATTATTAATAAGTATTTCACTTAGTTTTTCAATTCTCGAAACTCACCCTGGAACTTTTTGACTTCCGATCTTTATTCATCCCCATACTGTTCTATGATAAGACCCACAACAAAAGTGACTTCGTCTCCTAAGTCCCTTACCTAATTTAAATTCTACTTTCTGCCCAACTCAAATCTTAACTTAATGAGTTCTTTTACATCTAAATCACAGTATTTGTAGTTTTTCCCGTAACTTCAGTACCGTTATTTGATCTAGAGATTACTATTTCTTACATTTTTTTCTTTATCTTCCCCCACTCCTTATCTATGAAGATGACTTAGGACATCTATTCCTTTTTATTCAAGGGAAAATAGGAAGACTTAAGAATCGGTCCTGGGATATCATTTTCTGTCTAATTATTCCCTTTTCGGTTCTCTCCAAATAATCGTACATATGTAGCACACATGTACCCTCAATGTTTACCCTTTTATTCCACTGAACCTTAAATCTAAATTTATGGTAGAATTCTCCCGTCTCTTCCTTCCTACATACGGAGAATCTTCTCTTATAAAAAAAGAATTCTTTCTATTTGCCCGGGAATCTTCTTATCTACCCTCAATCATATTAAATACTGTTTTAGATTGACCCACACTACAGGTAAAAACCACAGGAAAGAGTACTCTACTCAGTCAGAAGGGACCAATCACTTTAAGGGGTCTTCTCCTAAATACCGTCAACTCAAGAAAAACCTTCTAGACAGAGATCCATCTGGTTATTCCCGTCGAGTCTCTTTCGGAGAGGGACGTATACGATATAGGTCCACAGGGACACAGATGTTTACACCATTTATCGAAGTCAGCATAGATTGAGAAACACTATGATACATGACATCGGACGGTCCAAGGAGACAAGTACCTAAGAAGTCCGTCCTTATAACCTCACCCAACGGTAAAGGAAGAGGTCCCCTATAAGGGTTGGGTCCTTAGTTTGGGTCCAGAGGAAGTAATGTCCGTCTACGAAATTGGAGACTCGGTGGTCCCTTCGGGGCTCATCTTCATCATCGAATACTGTAAAGACGATTTTTGTCTACTTTTTCGATCTATTTTGTGATTTATTGAATTACTTTCAGTAGTCCATTGACACGTACGTCTCTCCTAATCGAGCTGATTTTAAGGTCTCTCTCTTACGAAGAGTGTTCACTCGACTCTTAACGTCTGTGAAAAGGGGTCTAAAGACTAATACAAACATCCGACCTTGACTTCAAACCGTCTCCGTCTTGAGTGAGGACCGTCTTTCTCAAGGGTCTTTTAGCACGTGACCAACAAGTCCCGTCCTCACTTCTAAACTGTCAGAAGTTTGTCCACCATCAAAGGGGATGTTCCGTAAAAGAATTCACCGACCTCTCCTCCAATCTTCGATTCAACTTTTTGAAGAGACTTTATAGTACATTATAAGGTGTAGAGTTCCCTAAATTCTTTCGTAACTGGTTCGTGTTCCTGTTCTTAACGGTTTCTGTTCCTAGACTTTTATTTTCTGTACCTAACTTTTAGTCTCTCCCTTCTAGTTTAACTGTCACTCCTAATATCGGTGAGTGATGAACAGGTAGGTTCTAGGGAATGTCGATCCCCGAATCTGGTACCTGAAATTGAACGAAGTCCTGTGTCCTTAGGTGGTCTATAAAATCGTAAACGTGTCCTGACCTTACTCCTCGGAACTGGACACCCCGGTCGAAGAGGGAGTGTCGTACACATTCAAAACTTACATCTACTCTGTTTTACGATCTACTAATTAAGATTGTAGAGACTTTTCGTCTTTATTCAGAGGAGGTCAGTAAATCCAGATTCTTCTTTCTGAACGGTCCGAGAGTTCACTTTTGGAACGTATTTATATGACCTCATTTATGTTGTTAGACGTCACATTGATCCCGAAGGGACCACCGAGTCTACCATTTCTTAAGTGGATGTTACTCCCTCTGGATTTAAGTTAGGGAGTCAACCCTTCTAGGGGACCTCCTCCCATACCGTTAGGTCAGGTCATAGGAACGGACCTCTTAACGTACCTGTCTCCTCGGACCGTCCGATGTTAGGTACCCCAGTGTTTCTCAGACTGTTTAACTTGATGATTGTGAAAGAAAGTTTATCGCAGTATCTTGACCCGTATTTTATCTTCTAAACCAAATTTTCAAACCCCCCCTTTAGTTCACCCTCCGACGTTGTTATCACTAAAGGTACTAAAACTTCATTGTGATTATAGAACGAAATCATTAAAACTAGACATGGGGGAGATGGCTTTGGGGAGAAGATTCTGACTAACATTTAAAAGATGTACCATAATCCCTAGGTCACTTCAAGTACCCCACCTGTTATAGGTCTTGTTTGTCCTGTCCCCATCATCCATCTGTCTCCCCTGGATACTTCCCAACTTTATACGGTAACAATCCTCTCAGTCATCCCTCTCAGTCATCTTTCTAAGAGAATCAAGAAGTTCTGATGAGAAACCAAACTCTCGTCAAAGTATCCTTCACCGAATAATCTCCAAAAGTGTAGACTATTCTTCCTTGGTTTTAAGTGATACCTAAATTACCAAATTTACCCGGTACTACCGCTCAGTTCAAATATGATAAAATGACTTTTGGTGACCTTGACATGTAATCTAATTTAGGACCCATCTTATATTGGAGAAACGGGTTTTGAAGAATACTCTGTGGTAACTGAATTGAAACTTCATATCGGTCCCGAAAAGTCTGTAATACGACGTCATATAGTACAATATTCGTTGGCACCATGAAAAACCTTCGGTCTAAAGTAAATAGTTGAGGATTAAGTTCCCTATATAAATATTACTGGACATCATTGGGTCTTTAACCTCTATTTCTTTACCGTTACACACAGTTACCCAAAATCTGTACCGTTATATACCACAAAAGTTTGAAGACACAATATCGTTAATTCTACCTTCCTAATCGAGACTATCTTTTGTAACCGTCTACCATTCGGTACCGAACACAGAGTTTCAAACCTTTCTAAAGAGAGGTAGTTAAACCTTTCCGACTCGTACTTCTATGAACTGATCAAACAGTCAGTCAGTTTCCTAAGACTCCAGAAGGGTCTTGGTATTGTTCTTCTAATCCCGTGAAATGAGGTAGGGGTTCAGCCTCTTTGATTCTTCTCACCAAAAGTTGTAGTGTCTGTCTCTCCTACGGGTTCACGAGGACGGGGGTTCTCTGAGAATTATTATCTAAAAGAATCTCAGCCTCCTCCTGTTGAACGTGGAAGAGGAGGAGAAAAGTTTCGTTTTTACCTTTTATATAGTGTGTGAACGACACTCGGGTTTCGACTCTCTAAGGATACGACGACAACGACACTCTTTTGTCTCCCGTCTCCCAAACCCCGACTTTTAGGGTGGAGAGGTCTTGGTGTAGGTAGTCAGGAAAATTGGGTTCGGAGTAGACGGAAGGAAGAAGTGTGTCTCGATCTGACCGTGAGGGAAGTTAAGGTTTAATGTCGAAGACATATACGAATATAACATTATTTTTACATACTCCAACGTTTTCCAATGTCTTTATTTTGGTATTTTTAATATGAAAACAGATTTCCTTCCTCTTTTTAATAATGTTATCATTGTAAATACTTAGACATACAATTTTTTATATCACGAAGGGACCACCGAGTCTCCAATTTCGTAGACGGACGTTACGGTCTCTGAGCCCAAGCTAGGGACCCAACCCTTCTAGGGGACCTCTTCCTTTACCGTTAGGTGAGGTCATCAGAACGGACCTCTTAGGGTACCTGTCTCCTCGGACCATCCGATATCAGGTGCCCCAGCGTTTCTCAACCTGTGTCTTTTGACGTAACAGGTCGGGATGACTTCTCTTCTCTTTTTTTAATAAGAATCCTGTTTTAACCTATTTGACTTTAATCCTATTGATCACTCACCACTCCCTTAGATAAGGTTTTAAATAGTGTGAAAGAATGAGACACAAAGAAATAAGATGTAAAATAGAACTTAAGTAAATAATTTATTGACAATAAAGTATAATTGATTGGTGTTAATTACTCATTGAGTACATTCAAGTTTAATTAACAGTATTTATACCTATATGGGAATAAAATTATTTCTACCCTCACCCTAATTTAACATTTGGTACAAAAACAAATCATTTATATTAATGTACCCTAATATAACTAATAGTATGAACTCAATAAAGGACACAACTAAAGTAATAAATCTAATTATTTACTTTTGATCTGTGGTTACATGTGTACTAAGTTTATGGAGTTCTTGAACTAAGGACTTTCCTTTATTAGAACTATTAACAGAGAAATATTTAAGTTCAAAAACTGTCGTTTATAGTGTGTTCTACTATATTTTGAAATTTTAGTAAAATAACAAACGGTTTAATTTTAATTACTACAATATGAATTGTATAAACTTCTCTGTACGAATATAATAATAAAAAGAATTTTGTACAAAGACATAGTTTCTTATCGTATAAATATCAAGATATATTTGATGGTGGAGAAACAGAGATTTACACTTTTATTCATTATAAATATCACTAGCATATATTTAAGAATAAATTATAAGTATTGTTACAACTCTTTCTCCACTACATGGGTAAAGTTGTGGAAAGTTTTTTTAACAAGTTCTCCAATTAATTGAACGGGAACCAATTCGTCTACTATTTGTCGACTCTAAATTCGAGGGTTATCTGGACTAGTACCATTTCTACCCTCCGACGGAGTGACCGAATACATCAATAATAAGTTTCCTACTCTTTATAAACAAAAATTACAGAAGTCTCATAAAAAATTTTGACATCCTGTACGTGTAAAACCTTAGTTTATTTATTATTTAAAGTTCGGAATGAAATTTATTTTACGAATATATTTGTTCCATCTGTAAATTTTTTAAGAGTATTTTTCCAGTAATTTTTTGGAGTATTTTTCTAGTAAAGTTTAGGTAAGATAAACAACAGGGTTATCATCAATAATACCTTTATCGAGTTTCCTCTTCGGTTAGGTAAGGATAGTCGTTAAACACTACCTAAAAAAATTGTGACACGTATCCCGTCATTCCCATGACCAAACCTATTACTGAAACGAAGGATAGTTCTACATTTCCTTTAACAGTTCTTTGATCAGGAGCCTCAAGTTTCACTGCCAGTCTATCACTCTTCTCACCCTCCTAGTCCCCTCGTCTCCCTTAATAGCACCTCCAATCACCACGTGATCCCACGACTACCCCATACTTCTTTCCTCCTTTCTTTCTTCCTCCTCTTTTAAAATTCAGGGACACTAGAATTCCGATCTTCGTCAATATAGACTTCCGGTGTATTTTACGGACAAGAATAGTGTATATGACCCTAAAAGTTTAGGTTTTATTGAGTTTCGTGGAAATGACACCTCGTCTCAAGATCTGGACCTACGGGGTGAAATAGACCCTTCATTTACGATTTTTTTATTGTGTCCCTCGGGTCCGAGAGTAAGAAAGTCCTAGATTCCCCCACCCTAGCCTCTTCCGTTACCCTGGGATGAGGTCATGAGAACGGACCTCTTAGGGTACCTACCTCCTCGGACCACCCGATATCAGGTACACCAGTGATTCTCAGCCTGTTCTGACTTGTTGAAGTGAAAGGGAAAAGTGAAAGTACGTAGCCTCTTCCTTTACCGTTGGGTGAGGTCACAAGAACGGACCTCTCAGGGTCCCTGTCTCCTCGGACACCCGACGGCAGATACCCCAGCGTGTCTCAGCCTGTGTTGACTGCTCCGAATCGTCGTCGTCGTCGTCCCCCCACCCTACTCTCACCCCTCCCTTCTACCTCCCTTCCCTATATATATATTTGTATTTTATACTGACTAAGTACAACAACATACCGTCTGCGTTTGTATGGTAACATTTTCGTTGAAAGGTGGTCAATTTTTTATTTATATTAATTGTTTTTACGGTTACGGATATAAGGTAAGGAGATACAATACTAAGTCCGGTTAAACCCTGTCCCTCTCCTAGGGGAAGGACTGACCTTAATCATCGGCCAAGGTGTCTCATACATACATACATACACACAAACAGGTACATACACATATATTTACACACACACACACACACACAGAACTAAATAAAGGGCTCTCGGAGACTTCAAGGTAGACACACAAACGATAAACCCCCTAACTCTTACGTCAGTAAGATAGTCGCGTTCCATGAGACGAAGTAGTAGACGGTAGTGTCTTAAGACAGGTCAGAAATAATACTCCACGTCGTCTAGACTCCGTGACAAACATTCGGTTTTAGTATAGAATTATGAACGTATAAATTATAGATTTGTGTAATCCAAATTCAATTAATGTAAACGATTCAGACCGTTTGTCATAATTGTTGTCGGAAAAGGGGAAAAAGACGAAACGGTTGTCCTTGAGACTAAACAAAACACCCCTAGTACAAGGGACCCTTTAATCCTAGTCAGTCACTGAGGACTAATGTTAATGCATTAGTTAATACCATTAGGGTAAGGGAAACGGTCACTAACCGAAATGATTAAAGACTGGTCATTCTATATTCCCTCCCACCCCGTATTAGATCCAAAGGCTTCGAAAGTAGACCCTATATTTCCACCCTAGACATCCCAAAGAAATAGGTGAGAGAACCAACGACAGAAGCCTCAAAAGACTACGAACCTCGACCACTAGATACCTTCACGACAGTGGAAGATTTTAAAATCTTCTACTGCACCGGTCCTGTCACTTCCGTGTTTCTTCTTTATACGTCTCTCGGCACCAGGAACTCCCACAACGGTCCGACTCTTAGGCAGGACGGAGACGGGCAGAGACTTCCATAGTACTCCCCAGTGATCATAAAAGTGACAAGTTCAGGGAAAACGGGTCCGTCAAAATAACAGAGACTATGTAACTAAATGTAAAAGGGAAGATCGTTCTATTAAAAATGAATTAGAACGAGTCTTCAAACTTCGATGTCCTATGACGAGGATAAATAAAAATAAAATCGACGTCGTAGTGGAGTGTCTGTAAAGGGGGTTCCCAAAGGTTGTGGAGGTTCACTACCAAAATCGTGTTCAATGAACATAATAGAAGTTGTCCTGATCTAATTTTTTTTTTTTTTTTTCTTAGGACCTCAAAAGGTATACACGATTAATTTTACTCGTCGTCTGGTTCCACTCAAATAATTTTTGTCGATCGTAACCTTGTTCCTTCTAAGCTTTCCGGTGGTCATCCCTCGTGGCGTTTTAATTTTAATGTCGAATTGGTTCGACACGACAGTTTTAGGTCACTCGAGACGGAGAATTGAGGCCACACCTTTGCACTGCTCCGACTCCACTTTTTATAATAAAGTCCCAGACCTCTGATTTTCCGTTTCATCAAGGATCGACCTCCTTTAATCGACTCTAGGCACCCCGGACATACGTTCTGCGACCTCCACCGTCCTCTTCTCTCTCGACTAATTCTTCTAGGTAGTATGGCACGAGAGTCTCGAGCCTGAACCCTTGTGTACGCATGTTAGTGATTTTGGGTTTCGTCTTCACATCGGTTGAGAATTCACAAAGACCGTAGCTCTTCGACCCTCTGGCAGAGTCTCTATTAAGTAAAGTCCCCAAATCGACGTAAGGGATGATCTCTTTTATACTAGATTGTCCTTATACCTCTTCGAATTTACATTGTTGTGCATTTGACGAATCGTATGAAGGATTGGGTATTTTTTATTCGTCATTTACAATACATAAATTTCACTTTTTTAGTAATTTTTATACGTATAAAGAGATCTCAATATATAATTCTTCCCCCGAAGGGTCCACCGAGTCACCATTTCTTAAGTGGACGATTCCGTCCTCTCCATTCTCTGCGTCCAAACTAAGGATCCAGTACTTCTAGGGGACCTCCTCCTTTACCGTTGGGTGAGGTCATGAGAACCGACCTCTTAGGGTGCCCGTCTTCTCGAATCGTCCGATGTCAGGTGCCCCAACGTTTCTCAACCTGTGTTGACTCACTGACTCAGACGTGAGTATACATACTTCTTCCTACCGATAAACCTATAGTCTTTACTGTTTATTAATTATGAAACCATAAAAAAATTCACTACTTTGTTCGATACTAAACCAGTATAACGAATTAAGTCATTTTCTTTTTTATGTATTGGTCTTTATTTTACATGTTATTCCAACAAGTCTCTTATGAAAATTTTAAAACACATGAATGTTATGTCCCTTAATATTACGAATATTTTATAAACATGGACGTAGTCTTATACTGATTAAAAAGAAGAATCTCATCTGATAAAATGTCTGTGATCAGAATTTAGTCCGTAACTAGAACGAGGGGTCCACTGTAAAACGTTATGGATCTCTGTCGTAGGGATACCGGGACCGTCTCTCAAATAACAAGTCAACGATTCAGGACAGGCTGAGAAACGTTGAGGTACCTGACGTCGTGCGGTCCGAAGAGAGAGGAAGTGGCAGAGGGTCTCCTACGAGTTTGAGTACAGCTAACTCAGTTACTACGGTAGAGGAGACGACGGGAGAAGAAACGGAAGAAGTCGTTTCTTAATAGACCGAAGTTTATAGTTATCACGGTTGAAACTCTGAGAGTAGAATTTCACCAAGAACAAAGGTAAATGGAAATCTATCATTTATCATTTGATCATCATTTTATCATTTATCAAAGGTAAATGAAAAAGTTTATAACTTCATAACTAAATGTCATAATCATAGTCCATGTGTTATATTACTAAGTTGTAAAAATATCTAACCCCGAAGGATCCACCGAGTCAGCCTCTTCCGTTACCTTTGGATGAGGTCACAAGAACGGACCTCTTAGGGTCCCTGTCACCCCGGACCACCCGACGACAGATACCCCAGCGTGTCTCAGTCTGTGACTTCGTTGAATCGTCGTCGCCCACCGAGTCACCATTTCTTACGAAGACGGGTACGTCATTCTATACCCAAACTAGGGACCCAGTCCTTCTAGGGGACCTTCAAGTCAAGTCAAGTCAGTGAGTCAATTCAGGCTGAGCAACACTGGGGCACTTAGTGTCGTGTGGTCCGGAGGGACAGGTAGTGGTTGAGAGCCTCAGATGAGTTTGAGTGCAGGTAACTCAGCCACTACGGTAGGTCGGTAGAGTAGGAGACAGTAGGGGAAGAGGACCGGGATTAGGGAGGGTCGTAGTCTCAGAAAAGGTTACTCAGTTGAGAGGCGTACTTCACCGGTTTCATAACCTTAAAGTCGAAGTCGTAGTCAGGAAGGTTTCTTGTGGGTCCTGATTAGAGGAAATCTTACCTGACCAACCTAGAGGAACGTCAGGTTCCCTGAGTGTTCTCAGAAGAGGTTGTGGTGCTAAGTTTGTGTAGTTAAGAGACCGTGCGTCGAAAGAAGTGTCAGGTTGAGAGTGTAGGTATGTACTGGTGACCTTTTTGGTATCGGGACTGATCTGTCTGGAAACCACCCTTTCATTACAGAGACGAAAAATTGTACAATAGATCCGACCATTATTGAAAGGAAGGTCCCTCATTCGCAGAAAATTAAAGTACCGACGTTAGTGGTAGACACTACTAAAACCTCGGGGGTTTTGATTTGAGACTGTGACAAAGGTGACAAAGGGGTAGATAAAGGGTACTTCACTACCCTGGTCTACGATACTAGAAGCAAAAGACTTACAACTCGAAATTCGGTTGAAAAAGTGAGCGGAGAAAGTGAAAGTAGTTCTCCGAAAAATCAAGGAGAAGTGAAAGACAGTATTCCCACCACAGTAGACGTATAGACTCCGATAACTATAAAGAGGGCCGTTAGAACTTAGGTCGAACACGAACAAGGTCGGGTCGTAAAGAGTACTATGTGAGACGTATATTCAATTTATTCATCCCACTGTTATATGTCGGAACTGTATGAGGAAAAGGATAAACCTTGGTCAGACAACGAGGTACAGGTCAAGATTGACAACGAAGGACTGGACGTATATCCAAAGAGTTCTCCGTTCAGTTCACCAGACCATAAGGGTAGAGAAAGTCTTAAAAGGTCAAATAACACTAGGTGTATCAGTTTCCGAAACCGTATCAGTTATTTCGTCTTTATCCACAAAAAGACCTTGAGAGAACGAAAAAGTTACTAGGTCGTCTACAACCGTTAAACTAGAGACAAGGGAACGGAAAAGATTTTGGTCGAACTTGTAGACCTTCAAGTACCAAGTGCATAATGACTTCGGGCAGAACCTCTTACAACTCGTAATGAAATGATCTCACATTTGACTCACGTTAACACACCATCAAACTCGTAAGAAACCATAACGGAAAGAAACCCTAACCTTACTTATGACTGGAAAAGGTCAGGACACCGGTGACGACTCAAAAGGTTTGAACGACCGTATAACTTACGTCGTGAAAGTGTCGTAGTAGAAAATCCTAAACTTTATCGAGTTGACTTTAAGGTAGTGGAGGTGATCAAAACAAACATCACTACGAAAGATTCCGGGTAAACTCCTTTACCATTAGGTGAGTTCATAAGAACGGACCTTTTAGGATACCTGTCTCCTCGGACCGTCCGATGTTAAGTGTCCCAACGTTCTTCAGACTATGTTCACTCGTTGACTCGTGTTAAAATATCTAATATTAGGAACAGTTCAATAATGTTTTATTATTCATATATAATAAGGGACACGACATGTTATATAAGAACAATAGATAAAATATGTTTCACCAATAACAAAGAATTAGGAGGTGGAGATAGAATAAGGAGGAAGGAGAGAGGGTTGACTATTGTTGATTTTACAAGAGACACTCAATCAAAACAATATATAAGGTAACAAAATCACTAAAGTGTATGTTCACTATTGTATCTTATAAACCAAAAGAGACAAACTAAATAAAGTGATTCGTATCGTAGGAGATCCAGATAGGTACAACAACGTTCACCGTTTTAAAATGGAAAAAAAATACCAACTCGCTAAAGGGTAAAGTATATATTTATACGTGTGTGTGTGTGTGTGTGTATATATATATATGTGTGTATGTGTGTGTGTGTGTAGTGTAGTGTAGAATAGGTAAGTAGACAACTACCCGTAAACCTAACGAAGGTATTAACCTATAGCATTTATCACGTCGTGAGACACGTATAGAAAAGTTTAATCACAAAAGTAAAAGAAGTCTATATGTGAGTCTTCACCTTAACTACCTAATATACGATCAAGACAAAAAACTCTTTGGAGGTGTGACAAAAGGTATCTCCGACGTAGTTAAATGTTAGGGTAGTCGTCATATGGTTCCAAGGGAAAGGGACCACCGAGTCTAACATTTCTTAGGTGGACGTTTACGACCTCTGGGCCCAAATTAGGGACCCAGTCCTACTAGGGGTCTTCTCTTACCACTGGATGAGGTCATAAGTGAGGACCTCTTAAGGGACTCACCTCCTCGGACCTCTCGATGGCAGAGGCCCCAGTGTTTCTCAGCCTGTACTAACTAATTGATTGTGTAAGTGAAAGAGTTGTAGGATGGGTTGAAAATAATAAACATCTGAGAAAGTACTACCGGTAAAACTACACACTCCACTATAGAAAAAAACAATACGTAAAGAAATCACTACAACTCGTAAAAAAGTACACGGATAACCGGTAGACATATAGAAACCTTTTTACAAATCAAGAAGACAGGTATAAATTAACCCGTAAAACCCCAAAACTATAACTCAATTATAGCTTTGATAACTATCTAAAACCTACCATGTGTATTTCCTCGTTCAAACACGTTGTGTAGTGAGAACGGGACAAAATAGTAGGAGTAAAACTATGCCAGTAGGACCACCCTACTGGAGGAAACTGGAAAGGTAAAAACCAAAGTGAAGGACTTTCGACACATATCCAAGGTAAATGATAAGGCACATGATAATGACATATAAGGTACATGTTAATAATCATTAAGGTACTTGATAACCTTTTTTTCTCTTGAAAAATCTAACCACACCACATTCATCGGTGAAAAGAGAGAAACAATCCATAAAAATTTCAAAAGACAAACAAAAAAATTTCGATTATGGGGTCTCATTTCAGTAAATATTAAAATCTGAGTCAATACAAAACATAGAATGATCGAATAATTAACCTTTGTAAATCATAAATCCACGTTCTTACAATATTATTGATTCTTTTTGACAATAAAAAAAAAATGTTTCTTTATACATTATCTCCACTTAAGTAAATTTTACTGGGAATAACCAGTATAGTAAACGTATATAAAAGAGGATAAATAATATAAAAGAAATGTACAACAGACACTAAAGGAAACGACACGATTTGAAAATTCAAACTAATTTAATGTGAACAAATATAACGAAAACCGAATCCTCTGTTAGGTTTTGTTTATAACGATACTAAATACAATCTCACTAGATATAGAAGAAGATCCTCAAAATAATAAAGTCCAGAATGTGAATTCAGAAATCACGGAAATACAAATAAAAACACATTATACACTCTTTTACAAGATTAACGCAAGAAAATGTACGTCAACAGGTCAAGAGAGTCGTAGTGAATAACTTCTCTAACAGAAAAGAGGTACATATAAGAATGGAGGAAAAAGTTTCTGATTAACTGGTATTCACGTATCCAAACAAAGACCCGAGATAAAGTAACTAGACACACAGACAAAAACACGGTTTTGGAACTAATGACATCGAAAAATCTTCAGTCCTATGAACGTCAAAACAAGGAAAAAGAGTCTTAAAGAAACCGTTAAACCCTAGGAAACATCGAGGTATATATAAAATACTAAAAAGATAATTTTTTATAGTACCCATATCCCTAATGTAATTTGGATACCTGACGAAACCCATCACATTTGTAAAATTGTTATAAGAAGATTAGATTCTTTTACCCTATTCACAATGACACCACACACATAAATACACTTTTTTTATTTCTGTACTTTGTTTATCTATAAGGAACGCTAGTAGAACGTTTATAACAATAGTCTTAACCGATAAAAATAAAGTAACCCCGATACCATTTCGGGGTTATTTTTATAACAGATTTTACCACCACCACCATAAAAAATATAAAGACTATAACATCGTATGATTTTCGTTAACAAGGATAAAGTAACGTATACAAAAATATCTGAATTCCTGAGGACTACTTTATCTTTATGTAATTACTTATAAGGTCTTAGATCGGTGACAACCTAAATATTCTATTTACTACCTTATATAGTAAAATTTGTATTGTTTTGGAGAAATACTGGAAGGATGACTGTACTATTTGTCTTTCCAACGAGTCAGCACAAGCTGAGATTGGGGTACCTGACACCAGGCGGTCCGAGGAGACAGGGACCTTAAGAGTTCCGTTCATATGACCTCACCCAACGGTAAGAGAAGAGGTACCCTAGAAAGGTTGGGTCCCCAACTTGGTCTTTAGACGTAACGTCCGTATAAGAAATGGTCGACTTGGTGGTCCTTTATTATAGTACTTTCTAATACATTACTTTATTATATTACTTTCTAAGACACTATTGAGAAATCTAGAATGTACAACTGATGTTAATAGTGAGACTTCCTTTCGTCCATAAAAGAAATAATTGACATTGAAGATTGAGACTTCGTTTTAATTAGTGATCTTATTTATGTTTAAACTGGAAAAAAAAAGAAATTTAGGTATACACATTTCATACAAAGTGCATCATGTTATCCCATTCTCTCTCGGATGTGAAGTGACACTCTGTATCACAATTATTAAGTTTGACGAACATGAGATCCTTCGCCTGCAGGTTGGGACTTGACGAGACGTCAGAGGAGACCTTGGTGTCGTTTCTAAATGCCCTGATCTCGACCACTAGGGTGTCGAAGAATCTCTCGGGTACAAAAAGTGACCGAGGTACCCAGATTCCCTTTAACTTATGTCGGTATCTTCCAAGTCTTAAAGGAAAAAGGGAAATAGTCGGTTCTAGCGTTTGGTACTTTTCGGTGTCTTCGACTCGGTACTCCCGTAAGAATCTATGGACGTCCAAGCCAATAGGTAATTTGAGTGACTCAAGAGACAGTGACCTTCATAAGGATATATATATTATCATACCTCCCTACAGAATCTTCCCTTAGTTCGTAGCGTACTTACTGTTCTTTTAGAGATCGTAAAGAAGGTACGGACTGTAAAATTTAGTTGTCAAAGACGATGAAAGTTATAATATATTCCTTTCTTTTATAGTGAACGTTTTTACGTATCCCTATGTGCCCTTTTTTACATGGATTCAAAAAATCAAATATTTTAATCATCAATTACACTTAAATGTATTAATATTAATATTAATAATACTAAAAGTATCTCATAATTATCATTCCTTTTGATTCGAATAGTGAAAAAATTGTAATGAAAGAGTGATAACAAAACTCCAATAGACGAACACCATTCGTCCTATTACTAGACGTTTCCTCAAATCACTGGATTAGAAACCTTGGACATCATGTACGTTTCCCCTTAATTCCGTCGTCTACTTCAATTCCAACTATTAGTCCATTCGGACTCTACTTCTCTAATAGGACCCAATAGACCCTGTGTGGTTTATTAGTGTTCCCAGGAATCCATACCTTTTCCTTCCGTTCTCTCACTACGTCACACTCTGAGTTAGTTGGTTGTCACCGAAACTCCTACTTTATCCCGTGGTAGACTATCCCCTTACACTCGTCGGAGATCTTTGACCTTTTCGTTCTTTTGTTTAGAGGGGATTTCGGAAGTCTTTCCTTACGTCTTGACGACTATGAAAAAAAAAAAAAAAAATCGAGGAACTCTGGTTTAACGATTGAAAACTGAATCTTGACATTCTCTTAAC
This sequence comes from Capra ibex, assembly GCA_006410555.1. Classification (NCBI taxonomy): domain Eukaryota; kingdom Metazoa; phylum Chordata; class Mammalia; order Artiodactyla; family Bovidae; genus Capra; species Capra ibex. The sequence goes on along the minus strand of SJYO01048061.1, from coordinate 19,065,064 downwards.
AAAACGCAATTCGACGAAGAAAACACAATGAAACATTACCGTCTTTATCCATAGATTATGTTTTATTTTTGTTGACAACATAGAAAGACCAACAGTAAAACCACCCTCCATTTTATTTTGAGTTTGATGGTGTCCACTTTGGAGTCTTTCTGCAAAAGAACCCGGACTCCCTACTGACCTTAGTACCTAAGTTTTTTGTAGTACCTCAAAGAAACAAGTAGACTTTCGAAAGACGACAGGGATCCGGATAGAGTCCCTCGGTGGAAGAGGTATGGACATTTACACCGATGTCCGTCTAGGTCCGTAGTTATCGAAGTTGAGGTCTATCTTAAGGGTTGATCTCTATTCTTTTAGGTCTATTCTTGAGTGTATTGGGTATACGAGGGAACAAGTTAAGTGATCATACCATTACACTCGTAAAAAATTCCGGAAGTCATCTTCTTATTTCTATCTCACTCAATTAAGGATTTACAAATAATATAGTTGCCCTTTACAATATTGTCTTCTTTTCACGTCCGTCATTTTAATCTTAGAGGTTGTCTCAAAGTACTTAGAAGATATTTGACTTACTTTTGGTCTAGTTATGACGATAGGTTTAACATCGTTGTCATCTTTCTTTGTTCACTAATATATTTGGTGATCTTTATTCTTTTTTTTAGTATATATATATATATGTGTGTGTGATCAAGGTCCGTGAGGTTAACAGAACTTTTTAACTAAATTCACAACCTCCTTTACCTCCATTAACCTTTCAGTTGAAAATTTTAAAACTCGAAATCCGATAATACCCAAAACACAAAACCTCATGACGGATATTACTTATCAATCGACCGAAAAACCTTTGTAATCCAATGGATCCAAATCACGATAGACTATGTCCTTACTAACGTCTTGTCGTTTACTTTAAATCTCTCGATTACACAAAGTAAGGTAAATAAATGGTTTTACTTAAAGTGATCTAAACTTAAACATTGGAAGTCAAAATAGAAATAAAAAATAACACACTTGGAAAGTACTAACCCCAGAAGATTCTTCTTATCTGAACACGTAAACTTTCGAAACAAAAAGGTTCTGGAATAAAACTTCACTAATAGGGGGGTGAACCGTCGACAAGATGAAATAGACAGTTTATCGGGGATCCCACAATACGGAAAAATGACAAACTTCCAAATAGAACTTCTATCCATGTCCTTCTGTCAGAAAGGATCATCTAAAATTTCCAAAGAAAAATTCAAATAAATCGTCAGGTAAGACTTAAATGTAGTGGAACTTGGTGTTTCTCTTAATGTTTTTAAAGGACATGACTGTCACTTATAAATGTATTTTGAAAGATATCTTATTGATCAAAGAATTGTCGTAGCATTTTTGTACTATCTTACGTCAAAGAAGACTTTTTAATACTTTTTACGAATGATGAGGTCTATAATTTTTTGAGAAATCTTTAAAGTTTACATAAATGTATCCTAATAGGACATTTTCGTTTATAGTACAGAGTCGTATCAAATAGTTGTTAATTATATATAAGTAGGACAAGTAAAATTCTTTATATAAACATAAATATTATGAAATAAATTTAAAACTAAATATTCAAATTTAATCGGGAGTATTTAGGTACTCAAAAATGTATCATGAATTGAAAAAACAACATTTTAATTATTAATGTAAGTATTAAATTTTTTTAATTTTGTTATAGTTGTTATAGTTTAATTTTGTTATAGTTGAATGGAGGTAAAGGAGGTTGTCGTATAAGATATTATTAGTTGTGGTTGAATTATTATATCAGTGTGAAACCTTTTTGAATTATATAGATCCTCAGAAAAATTTTCTGTCACACACAAAATTAGAGTTACGAATTAAGTTTAAATTTAGGATCTCGTAAAACTACTTAAATTCACGATTTAACTATGGAGACATCATTCTTATTTACTTCTCTCACACTTGAAAGAAACAAAACAGTTGTAACACTTCCTTACATATAAACGACATCTTCATATAAAATAAATCACGACAAAAATACCTGTATGTCTTAGTGACCACCGAGTCTGTCAATTCTTAGACGGACGTTACGTCCTCTGGACCCAAACTAGGGACACAACCCTTCTAGGAGATCTCTTCCTTTACCGTTGGGTGAGGTCATAAGAACGGACATCTTAAGGTACCTGTCTCCTCGGACCGCCCGATGTCAGGTACCCCATCGTTTCTCAGTCTGTACTGACTCGTTGATTGTCAATACTTGTATGTCTTTGTTAACCGAGTCTTAGTTTCGGAGAGAAAGTATTTATATAGTCAAACCATGTGATAGGTACTTCAGTAGTCGTAATACGAAACTTAATGTCCTTGACACCTACATCGGTTGACTTGTTACCCAGGATTCCTTATTTTATCATATGACTTCATTTTTCTACGAATGAGGAACCTTCCTTTCAATACTGGTTAGATCTGTCGTATAATTTTTCGTCTCTGTAATGAAACGATTGTTTCCACGTAGAGCAGTTCCGATACCAAAAAGATCATCAGTACATACCTACACTCTCAACCTGATATTTCTTTCGACTCACGGCTTCTTAAATACGAAAACTTGACACCACAACCTCTTCTGAGAACTCTCTGGGAACCTGATGTTCCTCTAAGTTAGTCAGGTAGGATTTCCTCTAATCAGGACTCGGAAGTAGTCTTCCTGACTACAACTTCTGCTTTGAGGTTATGAAACCGGTGGACTACACTTCTCGACTGAGTAAAATTTTCTGGGACTACGACCCTTTCTAACTCCCGTCCTCCTCTTCCCCTGTTGTCTCCTACCCTACCAACCTACCGTAGTGACTGAACTACCTGTACTCAAACCCATTTGAGGGTCTTAACCACTACCTGTCCTTCTGGACGGTACGACACCAGGTACCCCAACGTTTCTCAGTCTGTACTGACCGTTAACTCGACTTGACATAACTTCATATAAAATAGACATTAACTTCTTCGATTTCAGTACCATTACTTCTTGTGTAAACTACATAAGAGAAGAACCTTTAAAGTATGACTTTCGGTCCTTGAAAGAGAGTCAAAAGTTTAAATTTCAGTAAGTATATGGGTAAGTATATGAGGTGACTGATTTTGGTTCCATCCTAAACAACTATCCATCAATATTTTTACATCAGGGAACAAACCTAGTGGATCCCTGAACGATTCTTACGTTTAAGAAACTTCCGTATAGTGTCTTTGAGTCCATCTTCAGACAAGAAAAATTTTTTGAGTCCACTAGGACTAAGTAAGATATCAAACTCTTGACGACCAGAATCGTCCCCCTTTTTTCATGTTAAGAACGTACTAAATGGATTGGAGGGCTTCTCTTGACATGGTAAATAGCCCGCTGACCCATGATCCTTCACTTATATAAGTGTATAAAACCTCTACAGACGTCTTTCTTAGTTCAACTTTGGGGACCATGACAGTAAAAGTTTACGGGAGTCTCTGAACTCTCCATTTCTTGACTAAAAATATTATGTAGGAAAAGATAGTAGACAAACTATATTTTGGTTTACCTAGAACGTCAGTCCATCCCAGACATTAGTCCCGAAGGGTCCACCGTGTTACCATTTTTTAGGTGGATGGTTACGTCCTCTGGGCCCAAACTAGGGATCCACCCCAAGCTAGGGACCTAATTCTTCTAGGGGACTTTCTCCTTTACCGTCGGGTGAGGTCATAAGAACGGACTTTCTCAGGTACCTGTCTCCTCGGACCACGTAATGTCAGGCACCCCAGTGTTTCTCAGTCTGTACTGATTCATGTGAATTCTCTGATTGGTGTCAACTCAAGTCATAGAGCGTAAAAACAACTTCATTTAGTTGTGTCAGAGACCGTAGACCATTGATAACCGAGACCGTTTCAACAAGAAAAGTACTATCTGTTTTTTTATAGTGTTCGACACCGTCCCTTGTCTACAGGTTGAATTAAGATCAAGGGGTTATGATCAAGTCCGAACGACGATACAGAATGTATCAGAAGTTCCCGGAATAAATCTACAGAGTATAATTTAGTGTGATCGGATGATAAACCTCTTCCGTGACCGCTGGGTGAGGTCATGAGAACGGACCTTTGAGGATACCCACCTCCTCGGACAATCCGACATCAGGTCCCCTAGCGATTCTGACCTTGTACTGACTCGCTGAAGTGAAAGTGAAAGTACGTAACCTCTTCCTTTACCGTTGGGTGAGGTCACAAGAACGGACCTCTTAGGGTCCCTGCCCTCTCGGACCACCCGACGGCAGATACCCCAGCGTGTCTCAGCCTGTGCTGGCTGCACTGAATCGTCGTCGTCGGATGATATAATTACTGTAGTACTGTAAGTGTATCATCTTAGACCACTGGTCCTCCATAGTCCATGGTATCTTCGGATTCTATGTACACGATCGTGACTTCACGTCTCTTTTTAGTACTGTTTGTAGATACTTTAAATGACGTCACTTCCACAATCCTAAAATTAACACCTCTTGCAACTTATAGGAAAGACTTATCTTCGACTCTACGAAATGGAACACGGAGAATGGTGAGCCTTTCTCAAAGTTAAGAAATACTCAAAAGAAAAAAAAAAAAAAACCCCCCCCACATATATAAAACCTACGGTGTAAACGATATAAGGTCATACGACGAGATTGGGTAAAAAACATATTGAATACTTAGAATCATTTAACAACCGTTTGGTTGTTCAAAAGGGCTCCGGAGCGTGATTTCTTACGAGATGTCATCAATATGACGTTCTATTACATGGTAAAAACAGGAGTACCTTAACGTTTGTGTCATAACGAACTTCATAGTGACTATTCTTACGATAAACCCTAGAAACTTGTCGGAGTTTCCTCTTAGTGTCTTACGTACGGATATCTTTCGATGCAGAAAAGGACGTCTATTGGTAAGAAGAAAACTCCTCGACTACCAGACTTTATTACCACCTTACCGGTTTTTTTGGGAATCAATACCACGACATTTTGTCTTTTGTGAGGTACTAAAGTTCCACATTATACACGTACTTGGTCACTAGTCATATACTAGGACAACAGACTTTTCGCCTTATACATTCAGTTCCCTGGTTCCCCATCTTTATCCTCACCAGGTGGGCAGAGACAGAGAGGGAGAAACATAGATCGTTAGGTCAGTTTACACCTGACACGACAAACTCTAAACAACCAAGGGGTAGAAAGGGTGTTACCAGGATTATTTGACCTTCAACTTTACCTATCTTTTAGATAGACCCCGTGAATACACAGTCAGTTTTTTTAATATCTCTTCCCCGAAGGAAACGATCGAACCCACTAACTATAGATAATGGTTCTTATTGATCATAACTTCTACCAAAGTACTCACCAATCTTTTTATTTCTGACATCGCATATACACATATGTGTGTGTGTATGTGTGTGGTTAAACCCCCATAAAAGTGGGAAAATGAAGTAATTAAACCTACTCCTCCCAACCTGTACTAATTGAACATTTACTACTTAAATATTTAAGTCTCTAATAATTTTCTTTTCCTCGGTGTAGACCTGGAGTATCCCTCCTGACGGACAATGTACCTCTAGGACTTGAACCCAAACAACATTTCTGATTAACTCGAAACACGGAGAGTGACTTTCTTTCTATTTTTCCCTCCCTTCCTTATCTCTCTTCCTTTTATAGAAAATATCCTGTCTATCGATCGAGTGTAGTTCACTTTGGTATAACAATTTATACCTATTCTACACTTTTACCTATGGTCACTTATTTTCTCTTCCCTATAAGATAACAATCTGAAAGGAGGAGAGAGGAGGCGGACGAAACATAGAACCGTCCTCGAACCTACTTATTCCCCTCATTGATAACGAAATAAAATATAAGGTCTGAGGTCATAGTTGGTCTAAGAATGACCCTTCATGGTCGGACGGTCACCTTCGGTTTCATGGTCGTACACGGAAAAGATGTAGTCCATTCAAGAGAGCCGTCGTCAAAAGTCTTCATACCACCGTCATACAGAAGTTAAAGGTGTTAGTGGTTCTTTTGTCCCCAAAACGACAAAAGATAATTGGTTCTGAGTATTTACGTCCTTATGGTGAAGGGGACAAAGGAGAACACTTTTCTGTTTCTAGTATTCGGAGAACGATAAAAAATTAAGACATACTAGAATCTTCGGTAAATATCAAAGTCTAAAAAGTTAAAAGTGTAAAGGTGATAAATTTCGTCGTTAAACAAGGGACATAAGTTGTAAAAATTTCTCTTAAGAAAAAAAGGATCGATCTAGTACTGACCATCTTTAGAACTCATAACGGTAGAGTAACGTTTTGTTGTCGAATACACCCTAGTTATGTCCTAAAAGTCTGTTCGTCTCCGATTGGACACGTCTCTCTCTGTTTGACCGTCTCCCTGACCCCATAGTAACAGAAGTACCACATCCGAAGAAGTTCGATGACGTATACTAATCTGGAAAGTATGTCCACTACCAATAAACTCCTCAAGTACATTATAAAGACCGGTCCTATACCAAAGTTATATAGTACGAAATGATGAGTTTTAACTTAGAAATATTTTAACCTTATACCCTTATTATATATATATATATATATATATATATATATGTGTGTATATACATCGTAAATATCTATAGAACTCTTGAATACATAGTATTATAGATAAAACTTTATCTATAAAACTTTAGATGAAACTTTAGAGAATAAACTCTATAAAAGTTTTAAAGGAAAAAAGGAAATTTTATCCCTACACTGAACGAAAGTAACATTAACTGCACATATGAATGAAGTTAAGACATAAGTTACCACATAATCGACCGATCTGAACAGTATCGTTTCATAATTGATGATGTCTGACCCACCGTTTGTTATGTAAATAAAAGAGAGTCAAGATGTCCGATCTGCAGACTCTAGTTCCAAAGTCACCCCAACCAAGAAAGACTCTGAGATTCCCTTCTTAGACAAGATCCGGTGAGAGGAACCGAACTACGTCTACCGACGAAAGAGAGACACAGAAGTGAAGTGGAAGGTGCACACAGATACAGACGCAGGTTCAGAGGAGAAAAATTTTCCTGTGGACAGTTTGACCTAATTCCTGACGGGATCACTGGAGGAAAATGGAGTCGACAGAGAAATTTCCGAGATAGAGGTCGACGTCAGTGGACTACTCCGTGACCCTCAATTCTCGGTTATATACTCAAAACTCTGTCTTAAGTCCAGGATTGTTTACTTCTGTCATAGACAAGGGGTGTTAGTACAGGAAAAGATATCGTTTCTGGGTCAGTTCGTGAAATAATAGATCGGGTAGTGGGTGACTGGGGTATACACCATAATATTGTTCGAAAAAAACGTTTCTTTAATGTTGGTCTTCACTACTCACAATGAGTACGGGTACCAAAAGTTCTTAATAGACACCGAAGAAACACGAGAAAAGGAAAAAGACAATAGACATATTAACCTTACTTCTCTGAGGATTGGATTTCCTAAGTCTCGATGTTGTATCTTTCAAGACCTCATTTAATGAGTAACGTACTTCTTTTTAATCACGTAGATATGGTCAATGTGTTCGTGACTTTAAAATATATAGATACTCTATCAAAAAATCAGATAATACGGAAATTTGACAACCGTAAATTAAAGTCTATCGAAATTCTATCAATTAAGTATTTATCCATCATCTTCAATTGACGACGGGAACTGTAACGTCAGTACCACGTCTACTAATCTAACAATCTTTGATGACCAAATTTTTAACTTCTGGACATAATACGTCACCGGTTTATAAGTTCTTTTACTAATGATAGACGTCATTGAGTCTTCCGTCTGGCACAGAATTTCTTCACCAACCCTTTTCACCTCTCCAATGTACAAACGATTGAAAATAAACTACAGACTCCTTCCCTAATTTCTTTTTTTTTTTTCCCTTCTTAACTGATTAGAGTCTCATCTCCATCTTTCTTTATCGTCACTCTTTAAACCACGTTGTAGACAAACTCTTTCCGTTTCCGAAGATATAGTATTTATCATTCTCTATTATGATCTTTTTCCTAAACGTACTATTCCTAAGTGATTCCAAAAAAAAAACAAACAAACAAACAATTTCTTTCTCAAAACTAGAAGGAAGGTTTTAATACCATCCCCTTGGAGGAAGAATAGATTAATAAAGTCTCCGTACTACTGGTCTTTTTTGTAGGTCTGAATTTTTACTACTGACCCTTTCTCAAAAACACACAAATGACTGATCATCGTTTTATTAATCTTCAGATGATTCAAAGAATTCTTCTTATAATGGCTCAAAAAAAACAAACAAACAAAACAAAAACGGGGTAAATTAATAGAAAATTAAGACTTTGTTGGGATACCGAAATATTGAAACATTCTCTTCCTTCTTGGGTAGAGGACTCCTCCTGTATTAGAATAATTTGGACTCATTATAAAAGGTTGTCTCCATCACTTGAAACTCTATGTTCGTTAGGGAGTATACTCGTAAACCAAAAGAGGAAACTCGATCCCCCTCTTATATCATACACTCAAACTTATTCCGACTTTTACTTAGGAATAACTGGTTCTCTTGTAAGGAGGATTTTGGGTAGAAGAGAGAAAGAACTCTTGTATCGATCTAATGTAGAGGGTCTTAGGGAACGTCAATCCCCTTAAGGATAAGACCCAAATGTCGGTTATTTTAAAACCATCTTCATAAGATACCTTGGAAGTCCATAACGAATTTTGTGAATTGTGTGTCTACTAGGTCATAGAGAGAGGAAGTATTTAACCTACAACTAAGGATTACGAAGAAAGTCGACCCAGGGACTTAAAAAACATCGTAACAGAGAGAAGAGTTGAAGGAGAACTGGTCTTTATCGGTGTAACCTGAAACTATTCTCCTTCTTTATTGAAGATAAAACAATTCCGTAATTTTACGTTTCTAAGTGATCTAATCTACCGCATCAAAGGAATAATGGGAGACGAGTAAAAACGTGGATTGGGACATAATGGTCATATTTTTATCACGGGGACCTCGTTTAAATGGTTAAAGAACTTATAGACAATAAAAATATTAAAAATAAAATTTATAGAAGTTAACTATTACAATCCATCAATCTTCTCCTTTTTCCTCAGGTCTTACCACCACCGATTTTCTGTTTCTTCACTTTTCGGGTACTTTTTTCTTGTTTACTTCCAGGCTCCTGGTCTCACTCTGGGAGTCCGCTTTCTTTATCGAGAGGACCGATCGGGTTAAATGTATCCTGTCCGAGCTCCCCTCTCTTCTTTTGTATTTTCCTCATCGGTTATAACTTGGCCCCGGAAGAAAAGAGAAACGACGAAAACCCAACCGGGTAGGAGTACGGAGTTCCTATATAAAAGTAAACGAATGGCCTATTTTGACTCGACGTTGTAACCAGGTAGGAAACAAGTTTAAAAACGACGCTACTCTGTCTTGACTCCCTAAATGTTTGAGGGGGTTGTTATTAAGTCAGAAATTACACTTAAACATTGATTGTTACTGAAAACCGCTACTCTTATATTTCTCTTGTCTTTAAAATCGTTTTTCTTCTAATCTTCAGATCTTTTACTTAAGACAAAAGAAAACCCAAACACACTAGTGATCGATATGTGGACGTGTGGTCGTCTCCTAAGTGATAACAATGGAGTAAAGTTAAAATATAAGTGACATCACACAGACTGACTACTGATATAACGTCCATTGTCGGTAGATGTGAAAAGGACGGACCACTGATATTTCGTGTTTTACCCTATACACAAAGAAACACATTTATCCCTTTGTCGAAGGTAAATCCTACCTTGACAACAAAAAGAAAACGTAAAGACCGAAACGTGTGGAACCCTTCCATTTATCAGTTATCTTTTCCATTTTGTTCTCTGAATTCACTACTGTTATATAATCTTTTCGTCAGAAGGAGGAAAAATAAAAAAGTCAATTAGTACCACAATCTAATAGAAGTTATAAGGGAAAGGATTATAAGGGAATACAACGAAAAGTTGACTTCAGAGTGAGAACCTCTTGGTAAATTCAGTCTCAGATTTTTTACTATCATTACTACTAGTATTATTGTTGACATACTTAGTTTACAATTTTAAAAAGGAAGAAGGATATTATGTCCTTAGATCGAATCGGAACAAATTAAGGGAAACAATAAATACCCTACACATAGACTGGATACTATTACTTTTTCACTCCAGAAGAATGTAACAAAGAAAACAATAATGGACTCGTTGTTTGTTCAAAAGGACCGACAGAAACGAGATATTCCGTCTACTACTTGACGTCATTGTGTCAACACGACACACGACACCTCTCTCAGACATATGTCTATGTACAATCTTAGGTGTCTCTTGAACTTCTTATAGTACCATTAACGACTTTCAAGGTAAAAGGTTTTCTCTTACGACATAAATACGTACACAAGGGTTATGTTTCTGAAATCTCTTTGTAAAGACATTTACAAATAATATGAGTCGAAATAAAAAGATCAGTCGACTGGGTGTCGATTTACTTTTTATTATGTAAATAAAACCATTATAAGGTTTTAAGACTAGATGAGTACACAATTTCACAAATATTTTATAACGAAAAAACAGTATCACGAACTCAATCAGTGAGTCAACACAGACTGAGAAACTCTGGGGGTGTCTGATATTCGATCGGTCCAAGGAACCGGGTACTATAAAAAAACCCGTTCTTATGACCTCACCCAAAGGTAAAGGAGGAGTTCCCTCCCCTAGAAGGACTGGGTTGGGTACGGGTGACACAGAGGACGTAACACCAATCCAAGAAATGAGGGACTCGGTGACTCTATCTAGGTACACATTAATTCATATAAAACATAAAGTTTCTCACATAGGGTATCGATCCTGTCGACATACTCAATCATCGTCTTTCTTTTGGTCTTAGACTCTGTAGACGTAGGTACAAATGTTCAGACGTTTGTCTTTCGAATATTTTACTCCGTTACCGAAATTTTTCATTTAAAGTTTGCACTGAAGAAAGTCACTGGAAAAAAAAAGGAAGAGTCGTAATTACGTTAATTTACATAATATTACCAACGAAAAGAGACATTCATCGTCTTACGACAATCTGACTCAGATCGTATTTAGAGATAAGTTTCTCGTATACGGTTGTGTTCAGTGAGTGTATTCCCTTTTTGGGAGACTTCGAATCCAACTGTGTAGTTTCTTATCGAACTTCATCTTTAACGAATTTATTTTCTCGAAATCCGAAAATATTCTAATTTATTAAAAATGATAGAAAGATAACATACACCTGTATTTACAAATAAAATTACATTATAAAATTCATAAAGATAAGTGAGAATTACTTGACTTCAGTGAAGTCCACACAGGATGAGAAACGTTAAGGGACCTGACATCGGACGGTCCGAGGAGGTAAGTACCCTAAAAGGTCCGTTCTTATGACGTCACCCAACGATAAAGGATGAGGTCCTAAGTGAGGATCATTTACACCAATTTAATATTAGTCTTAGAATTTTAAGTACCAGATATAAAGTAAATCCTCAAATTTAAATATGATAAATACGACGTCATTAAACCGATATATAACAATATAAAACTTGTTTGATTCGTTATATCAAGACTCATCTGTATTGAGTCTGGGACATCATAAGTCGAAAAGGTGTATATTTGAATAGTGGTTACTATTTCGGTAAATTTAAATCTCTTAGAATATTATTGTGGTTATTTAGGAATCGAAGAGTTTCCACGTTAGTTAAGTGGAACAACTGAAAAGGATCACGGTTGTCATTTTAAGTTATTTCAAGATAAAAGAAAGGACATTTGATTTTCATCTATTCAGAAGTTTAAAATAAATATCTACATCCGTCTTATTATTAAATTTTTAACATCAATCCATATCTTTTATGTTTCATCAATTACTTTAAAGATTTTTCTTAGTCGGTATCGGAACCCCATAAATCTGAAGTACATAAGTATCAAAGTATTTCTTTTTTATCACTTTTTGTCTTGACAATAGTACCTCCATTCAATAAAGACATCACACACATCTCCGTTCACACACACAAACACACACACATACATACACGTATCCATCTACATGTCATACCTATTCGAAAGATGAGTCTTAAAAATAAATCCTACATAAATTTCATTGTTAAAGGAGGAAGTCATTCCCCTAGTGTTTTTAATGACACTTTATACCATAAGATTACAAGTCACTTTTTTATAGGAAGTCATTTCCTGCAGATACAAACGTTATTACAATTCGAAATAAACCGTATTAGATGTATTACGTTTCAGATATTACGTCTCAAGTAAAGATAGAAGATAATGTCAGAAAACATACCGAAAAGTTGTTAGTAGATTCGAAAAATTCCGTATCATAGGAAGACTTATAGAAAGAAGTTCAGAACGAGTCAAATTTTCAAAATATTCATAGATTCCTTAAGTACTTCAATGATAGGGGGGGTATTCAGAGAAAAGATACATTAATTACAGTATTCCCTTACTAATATCTTATGTATATCCTTAAAACCGAACTTTTCACTTAGTCTAAATACGACACATTATGTCCCTTCACTTCACTTACTACTTTTGTATGGGTCTACGATAACGGTACAAGGAGTAGAGACGACGACGACGATTCAGAGAAGTCATCACAGGTTGAGACACGCTGGGGTATCTGCCGTCGGGTTGTCCGAGGGGTCAGGGACCCTAAGAGGTCCGTTCTTGTGACCTCACCCAACGGTAAAGGAAGAGGTTACGTACTTTCACTTTTCCCTTTCACTTCAGCGAGTCAGCACAGACTGAGAAGCGTACGGATGGTCCGAGGAGGTAGGTACCCTAAAAGGTCCGTTCTCATGAACTCACCCCACGGTAGCGGAAGAGGTGGAGTAGAGATCGTCACAGAATATTTTAGGGGAAAGATTTGGAATGTAACGGACGAATCTTACCAAAAGGAAGTCATAAAAGAGGTTTCCTAGTATTCGGTTAAGTACAGAAGAAACACACACTTTACATAAATATCGGACGAACAGACTGTTTTGAACGGACGTAAATTCGAACACGTTATATTCTTAATGAGGATATATACCTTAGATCTTCCTACCATGGTCGTTAAGATGTATGTCGTTTTCTCTGTGTCTGCATTTCTTGTCTGAAAACCTGAGTCACCCTCTTCCTTTCCCACCCTACGAAACTCTCTTATTGTAACTTTGTGCAAATAATGGTATACAGCTTGCCTCCTGGTCACGCTCAAACTAAGTACTTCGTCCCGTGTGTCCCGGTTACGAGACACTCTTGGACCTCCCTACTCCACCCCTCCGTCCACCCTCCCCCAAAGTCCTACTCCCCCTGTGTACATTTGGATACCGGTTAAGTACATCTACATACCGTTTTCGGTAGTGTCATAATATTTCATAATAGGAAGTTAATTTTATTTATATAAAAAATCTTTATTATAAATACTTCACTGTTTTTTTCTTAATGAGGTAAACCTAACCCTCTACCTTTGTTACTCGACTAACTTTTGTCTACTGACAAGTGTAAAATAAAAACAAGAACGATAACTCCTTATAAGAAATTTATGTCGTATCATACATTCCGTTTAGAAGAAATATTCGAAAATACATAAAACAATTAAATACCACCAATAATTGGTCTCAAGTTGAGTCTAGGTCTAAGCCGTAGCACTACACAGTGCCCGAATCCCTCGTCCTCCTTCTCTTTGTAGAGTAGTTGTTTGTACACCCAACCGAACTAGAAAACTGATAACAAGATAGCCTTTTTATTTTTAGGATTATTAGTATTTTTTTATATATTTTATTTCATTTGTTTTTCGAGTCCGTCACGTCGTTTTTCCTCATAATGCATGTACCTGAGACTTCAGTCTTGAGGACCCAAATTCGACACGGAAGGGGTGAATTGTCGAGATATGGGAACCTATTAAAAGTATTGAAGGAAGACGAATCAAAGGAGGATACGTTGTATCTTTATTATATAGATGTCACATTTACACATGAGTTCAACGAAGTCAGTACAGGTTGTGAAACACTGGGGTAGCTGACATCAAGTGATCCGAGGAGACAGATACCCTAAAAGGTCCGTTATTATGACCTCAGTCAACGGTAAAAGAAGAGGTCCCCTAGAAGGACTGGGTCCCTAGCTTGGACGTAGAGGACACCGAGGATGCCACGTTTATCTTAGAAATGGTGACTCGGTGGACCCTTTGGGATCACACACCATTTAGTGTTCGTGTTAAATCAATATTCGATATTGAGATCTTTCTTACTAGACGAATTATAGAATACCCATACAATATATTCGGCATAACTCAATATAAGTAATTTAGGTTCCATCTAAAAGTAATTAATATTAATTTTGTAGATAGGTACACTTGGATGTACTATATTTTATATTGTCCACAAGATCCTGTTTTTCCCCTCGATTAATTTACACATACTCGATGACAGTTTGTAAATGTTTAATATAAAAAATACAATATTCTCCTATAATATAAAAAGTATGAACACATATGTAGGAGAATTAAGTCCTTTTCACCAAGTCAAGATTTATGTCGTTAGGGTCTTTTTGTCTGAAGAGAACACATCGTACTCCACAACAATAACAAGAAAGAAAGAGCCAGTCCTCACGATGAGGGGACAGAAACCTAGTGGGGAATGGAAGGAAATGCGGTGTCAAATTTTTAGTGAAGTTTTCCTAGAAGGAACACTGGAGTTGATTTTGTCGATATTGGGAAACTAAAAGAAATTTCACACACATCGACGTACTTCAGTGGTACACGTAAACTGAGGATTGAACAAAAGACGGAAAAGGTGATTCATCTATTACGAAACAAAACATAGGAATATAGGGTATCACAGTCCAATTACGGGTTGTGTATAAGTTGTTTATACACAACTTACGTACCTACTACAGTCGATCAGTACTAATAAGAATATAACGTTACAAACCAAAACCGACAAACGAAGAGAATCTAAAGTGGGACCTTTTGGAAGTGGATATAAGTCGTAAAAGTATATTCGGACCCGATAAGGAGAGAGGGGAGAAAGAAAGGGGGTCGTGACAAAGTCACGACGACTGGATACAATTAACTGAAGGGTTGAAGGTTTATTGGATCTTGAGTTTTACTAAATATATATCATCTCTTATCCCAGTCAATAAAAATAGACCTTCTTACTTTTAATGTATGTTTTTATTGTGTACATAAACTATCTCTTATATCTATTATCTGAACGATATTGTGACAGACTTAAGAGAACTGTTAAAAATAATGAAAGTGTTTTCGAGCCGACTACGACGGTGAAAGGTAACTTGACAACCGATAGTATTGAGTCACTAGTTAATGTATGGAAAATCATTTACTATCAATTTATTACGTATATATTAACCTGTACTCAAGACACCGGGGGTTTTCATCACACAAGACAAACAACAGTACCACAAGATTCAGAAAGTGGTCCTTTCTTATAATAGGAAGTTGTGTGTAGATACCGAAGGAAAGAGATATAGACGAGTTCTACTTTACACATGTAGATTAATAATAGTGATTCACGTACCATCAGGGGTCGACCGGTGTTAATGGAAGTACATATAAACATTTGTACGGTGGAACAGTCTGTAAGTACGATTACATTCCCTCACCACTACATCTATATGATATAAACAAACGACTTCACTTTCACAATCAACGAGTCGGTACAGACTGAGAAACACCGGGCTACGTGACATCGGGAGGTCCGAGGAGATAGGTACCTTAAGAGGTCCGGTCTTATGACCTCACCAATCTTGTTCTAGGGGACCAAGGGTTAGATCCTTAGTTTGCGTCCAGAGGACGTAACGTCCGTCTAAGAAATGGTAGACTCGGTGGTCCTTTCGGATATAATTAACAAACGATGCCGAGGAAATTTTACATGGCATTTAAGCCATCAAATTTTTCGTACGCAAATAACAAAGTGTTAAGGTCTCCGATACTCAGGTTCTATGCCACAACAGTGTCAACTAAGGAAGACTCCCTTCATTTTCTTTTAGACAAGGTACGATGAGAGAATCGAAGACCATCAAACGACCTACATCAACCGTAATGAACCGAACACCTATGCAGTCGAGTTAGGGACGGAATTACAAGTACACCGCAAGAAGAAGACATATATAGACAAAGAAGTGTAAAGACAAAAACATTCCTATAGTCAGTAGAGTCTGATTCCGAAGAGGTTATACTGGAATCGAATCTAGACGTTGTTAGGACAAACGTTTATTCAAGTGGAAGACTCCATGACTTCTCATCTTGACATAGTATTCTTTAAAATCCCTTGTGTTAAACTACGTATTGTCGATATACTAAGGAAAAACTATAAATTTGTATTCCGTACGTCTAAAAGAAATAAAATAATTGACTTACAAGTGACTTATCACTTCTTTCAATTAGTAATTAGAATCCTAAGCCGAATAAGTAACGTTTATTTATTTTTGGACTTTAATAAGTTGTAACAAATGAAACACCTGTGTCAGATTAAACATGTGAACAAATACACGAACGGATATAGACGTAGTATACATGAAGACAAATAAAGGATGGATGAAAAGAATGAGGTACCTACTCTTCTTTACAGGCTAAATGTAACAACCAGATAAAAATAATCTTCTCATAGGAAATACAAAGGTATTACTTATAAAAATGATATTAGGAAACATGATACGACACGAATCTACGAGTCAAGACGCGACACGAATCTGTAAGTCACGCTGGGGTACCTGACATCGAGCGGCCCGAAGAGACAGGTACTCCTAAGAGGTCCGTTCTTATGATCTGACCCAACGGTACGGGAGAAGGTCCCCTAGAAGGGTTGGGTCCATAGTTTGGATTCAGAGGAAGTAACGTCCACCTAATAAACGGTAGACTCGGTGATCCCTTCGGGTTGTTATGACTTCATCTATGGGATAGGGAAGAGGTCCCCTAGAAGGACTGAGTCCTTGACTTGGTCCCAGAGGAATTGTGATGGTCAAAACGAAATACAAAATTGCAGATGAAGAGGTCAAAAAATTAAACAAGGGTAAATAAAACAGGTTTCAGTATGTAACTATTCAATCGTTTATCTGACACTTCGATGTATTAAGTTTCCCACTCCTTGAGAGTCTTGGGTTGGTGGTCTCTAAAGGGAATCCTTTTATATCCCCCATCTAATGAAAATGTCTTTTATATGAGTATTTACATGGAACTATATCAAATGGAATTAACAGCAGTTTTGTTGGTTCTTCCGACTGGAACTGTACACTTTGAGTAACTGCGTCCATACAGTCTCTTCAAGAGAAATTTCGATAAGAAAAAGGTCTGTGGAGGTCAATAGACTAAAATTATGGTTTCTTTTATAGACGGATGAAATAATTTTTACTTCTTTTTTCGTAAACTCATGTAAATCTTGGTCGATCATTTGTTTCAAAACTCTACATGTTATGTGATAGGAAATTTTCTTTATCCGAAAGTAGGGAACGTAAATAAAGATTGTGGTGTATTATTCGTTGATATCATAAAAAAGGACATACATGACGTGTACTAGACGAATTTCCATTATTTGAATGGTTACGAAACCATGTCCATCAATTTTAATCTCAGACACTGATTGTAAAGTGGTTAAGGACAAAAAAAGAATTATAGAGTCCCTTTCAATGACGTAGTTTTAGTTGAATTCCGACCTTTTTATCGTCCATTATGTTATCAAACGACAGTTCAGAGGTTGGGAAAAAGCTAAAATTCGGGACAAAATATTCACGTAGATTACTCCAGTTGTTGGTAGTTTGTCTTGTCTTTACAGTCGTACCCGATTTAGACTGTTAAACGAGCAATAAGTGACAGTTCTTATCAAATACTTGAAAAGTACTATTAAGGATTACTCTTATGGGGGTTTTGACTCTTGTTTTACTAATCTTATTTACTTTGACCAGATACACTGTCTGACTATATAATATGAGGGTACTGAAATGGTAAAATTCTTTATTGTATATATTTAAAATTTGATCGAGTAAATAGTATTATAGATACTGGAAACCTTAATGATAAAAAGTATTAGAGACGAATAAATACAGTGTCTAAAGAAACAGAATCAGTAAAAAGGAAAGTCTCGGTTTCTATCTTCCAATTCAAATTTATCATCTTTGAGTATAACTTTTGTCTACGACAGATAATTTAAACGAATAAAAAGTTTAAAAGACGACAAAAAAGTTGAGACATATTGGAAAGTGAATAGGGACGACTAAGAGACAAGGACTCCAGTGTGGACAAGAATTCCTCTACATACGACCTCCCCTAACCTTACACTCTCTTTGTAGACCCTCTGGAAACGATATCTCCTGAAAATATATAACGACTCAGAAAAGTGAACGACGGGGTTACGGGAAAGGTACCTGGAGTCGTTACACGGAGGACGACGGAACCCCCAATTCTAAGAAGGAATGTCCGTTTTATTGTCACTCGTAAAGATGAGATTCCTCTTAAAACTCACTAAAATCGAAAGTCACTTTTCGAGTTATCACCCTTCTGTTTGTATTCCTCAAAAAAAAAAAAATTATTTTACTATTTATTTGTAACTTCGTATTTCACACATAATGATCCGTATCCATCCTAAATAAATAAGAATCATAGACTTCGTGACATTGGAAGTCGATCAATAAATATGATACCCCTGAATAGAAATGTGTATTTTATTCTTCTGTCTGACCCACTATATATTACAAGGTAAGTTAAGGGAATCGGATACAAAAACTGTAACATTATGTATACCCGTTATAATCGAACACCCACTAACAAGACCCGACGAAATAGGAGTGAATGGGTTTAATATTCAGATAACGAGAAGGAAATTCAAAAAAAAAAAAAGAAACGTAATTTCTGTAACCTTCTTCGTACCTTACTATCTCAATGTCTTCGTCTCCCATCTTCGACAGTTTTATTTCTTGTATCCCTCGAGTCGAGTCACGAGACACTGTTGAAGCTCCCTATTTTACCCTCCACCACTCTCCCTCTCCTCTCTACGTATGTATATCGACTAAACACAACGTGTCGTCTTTGGTCATGTTATAACATTTCGTTAATAGGAGGTTAATTCTTTTTTCGTCATCACTATTTAACTAATTTGAATTCATTTACCTAGGACCCTTCGGTCTCGTGATATAGGGGACGTACTACCACTATAAATGGATTATGGTTGAAATACACTTTTTCGACCACAATCCATTTACTTTTAAATCCATATTACTTTTAAGACAGACTCTAAAAGGTAGGAAGAGACCAGTAGATAGAGAAACTGTAACATAGTCAATCTGTACGTAAACTCAATGGTTTAGAGGTGAATTTATATGGGACTTTTAATTATTTTGTGATTTCATCCCTCTTACAAAATATATTGGTAAAAGAACTGAATCCTCATCCGTTATATTACCCATTCTTATCACAAGAATGGTGGTCGATTGTAAGTGGTGTACACATAATATAGTACATGACCTGTACCTCGAAGGGATAAATCCCTGACGGGCGTAACGTCCGTCTAAGAAATGACAGCCTCTGTGGTCCCTTCGAGGAAAGTTATAAACGGTTCACACATGTCACACAGTACATAACCTGATAGAATGACTTTTGGGTGTTTTTAGTATACCCCATCTTTATTAACAGGGGTAAAGTATCTACCAATTCGGTTCCTAGTCATACAACTATCAAAGGTTACCAGTGTGTCACGGTTATTTATTGTCTCTATCCTAAGTTTATTTTCAGATTACATTTATGGTACGAGAACTGTCGTTCTCAAATAACTGTAGTCAAACTTTCATAGTAAAAAAAGAAAAACCGACACATATTAATATACTTGAACTTAAGACGTTAAAATCGAATTTGTTTATAAAAGGTGTAGTAATTTTTAGAACACATGAAATTAGCTACGGATAAAATCAAGAGATAACGAAAACATCGTTTAACGGTATATGAAACACCGAATTTTGTTATGTTGAGAATAATAGAAGATCAAGACTCTCAGTCTTAAAGTTGTGACCACAATACCCCTATTTTTCTTCCATAACCGTCCCGATGTGAAATAAAAAAAGGACCTACGAGGTCTAAAAAAAAGGAACGGAAAAGGTAGAACGTCTCCGACAGACACTAGGGACGGAGTACCGATACGAAATAAAAGTTTAGGTCGTCGTCACCTAATTCGGGAAGAGTGTAATGTAGTGGGACTAGATACAGAGACCGAGGGATAACATGAAAAGTCTTGTAAACACATTTATAACCATTAGGTTTTATTGGAAGGAGAAAATCCCGGTCGTCTAATCGGTGGAATAAAGGTAGACGTGTGAATTAAGAGAAAAGGTGTATTGGATTCGCGTCCAAGATCATGAATCCTGTATTTGTAGAACCCTCAACCCCTCCCTCCATCGTCCGTTGATATAACGGATGATGTTACAGATTATAGTATAAAATCTTGTTACAGGATCACGGAATACGACGGTCCTAGTATAGAGACTTATACAATAATTGTAACTATAATGAATAAATTAGTTCCTTTATTATTATGAAAATACTTGTGACTCCAATATACATGGATTTATCATCCTTTAGTGTACATAGTACATAATGAATGGATACTGTTTAGAGGGTTAAGAACTCGAGAACTAAAACAAAGTACCCAAAAATTCTAAAAAGCTTCTATAAAGATTCTGTAAAGAAGTCCTATACACTTATATAAATACGACTAAAATGTGTATTTCTAATTAATAACTACACATTAAGTACCAATATTAACAAAGAGTGACTTTTATATCTTTTGATGATAAAAAAGTCATAAGAACGCAAAGTATTCTCTTTATACTCCGATCTTGTTATCTTCAGAAGATCCCAACTCAGGAATTAGACACTCTGCACTACTGCAGAAACCCACCTCGCACATTTCTCAACTCAACTTAACATCCTGTAGGTCGACCATGACTATATAACAAACCATCGACACCTTGGTAGTGGGGTACGGGTTGTGTGTGTACAACCTTAACCCACGTCTTACAAAATGGTACTCTATCGAAGGTCCTATGTAAAAACTCATTTTCATTAGTTTCACGACTTCTCACGACATAATACCAGTGTAAACATATTCCGGTACATAATATCATGTGTCGTAAAAAGATTTAGGTATACATTTTTGGTCGGTTCAACTTATAAAGACCCTTCCCACAGTAACATTACCCTTCAGACCCGACTCTCCCTCAGACCGAAGAATGAGATTAATAAATATAATAAACTTAAAATTGTACATGGATATAGTAAAAAGTTTTATCAAATAGGTTTTCCCGAAGAGGGATGAATATTAGTTTGACAAGAGGTCTTTAAAACGTTATTAAATGTAAGGGTACTCTTCACACAGAAAGGGACCTTATTAGATCTTACATCTATAGTCTAGGGTAAGTCGAGAGAGGAGACGTGGTACATATTTTTGTATGGATTAGTCAATACTGTGTAGACTCATACATGCACCTGTAAATATATGAGGTTTCAATATAAAGAATTTTTTCAAGTTTCTTATATATCATAGACCGTTATTCTTGGATCCTATTCTCTCCCCGTGCTTATCACGTAAGATATAACATGAATATTGAAATTACACAATTTCGGGATCCTAACCCGTAATTGACTTACATAACTTTTCACTTCACAACTACCCTCCAAAAGTACTATTATCCCTGTAATATAAGAAAGATTATAATGTCACCTTAGTTTAGTTTAAGTTGTTTTTGTTATGATACTTGATAATCTGGTTCACCCGACGTAATACCAAGGACCAACATCTTGTACCCCTTTATATCAAAGAAATAACTATAAATAGAGACAAAAGATATTATTTGTACTTTAAGTAACAGTAGTCTCTTTAATAAATTTTGTTGTATATGTGTCAGTCCCTTACTGTCAGGTTATGACTTGTTCCCGAAAGTGGAAAATCTCTACTCGGTAGCCACCACCAAAGGTAAGACCGAAGTACCGGGATGAAAAAACTACAAAGTACGTAAAAGGAAAAGTACAAAAAAGTGTCGTCCGATCAACCTTCAACGACCTACGAGTACTCAAAAACGATTGATGATGGTCGAGATTCTACTCAGGATAAAGTCTTGTCCTTACCACTAAATGTAAAAACTTACTACACGTTATTCAACTCACACAAGACATTATTTCCTATTAAGTAACACCCTATTACGAGTGGAATGGACTTGACGGGTGAAACCCAAGGGTCTAGTTCCGTCGATATCATCAGTTCACCTCAGGTAGGTCGAATAATATGAAGAGAGGATATTATTATTGAGTCTAAATAAATTGAGGTCTAAAACACTTCATATTTATGATCAAAATATCTGGACGTGTCTGGGAATTGTCCCTTAACTCCTGATTGGTATATAAATACATTCAAAACCACCTTAAACTGTACTTGTAAGTTAATATAGAATGGTTGCAAATAATTTTCGTAAAATCGATTCCCTACGGAAAATGAAAAGGAAGAAGAAAACAAAACCAGGTAAATGTAAAGAAAAGAACGAAACAAAGTCAAAACAACCAGAACATAAAAACATGTTGTAAATACCCTAGACTCTACGGGGGAGGGATATACTTATAAAAATAATAGGAAAATAATTTTAAGATCTAAAGATGTAGATATTAATTAATTTTAAGTGAAACTTACAATATAGAGGTCCTTAATGAGAGAACCCTATTTGAAGGAAGATCATACACGACGTTTTAGGGACGGAGATCGATAAGTAATTATACTGGTCTAAGGAAGAAGTGTATCAGGAGTTCGAAGGGTTCGTAGAGACTTAAAAGAGACGACGATCGAGGTATAAGATGTACGGAAAACCACGTTCCTTGCCCGAATTTGAGAAGAGGAAAATATTCCTGATCGTTGACACAACTTGAATAAAGAGTGGGAAAACGACTTTACACAAGTGGTACTGGGAAACCCTATGATAGTTTGAATGGTAAACGACGTCGAACTTTAATTTTCGAATACACGTCATAATCCCGACGATGTATGTCAACCCGGTCAACACGTGATACATTACGATCTCCATCGACAAGTATTGTATCTGGAGTCACTACTCCTACAAATCCCCCTGTCAAAAACTCTCTACTATCCTTACACAAAACTACCTTGTCCTAATTACGTAAGACTGTTATGAGACTTTATACTGTAAGAATTCCTTCTCTGTGGAAAAATTTTACACTTGTTTCCTGGTATACTGAGTCGTAACTCGGATCGACGATAGTGTTCCTTGGACCTCTAAGATAAGTGAGCTTATGGAAACCCATCTGTTTCGCCAATACTCTTACGAAAAACTTCAGTCTTTCTGGACTGAGTTTAGGACTAATAAAAAAGTGGAGGATCGATACACTGTAACCCTTTTTATAATTATAAATTGGAGAGTCTTTAAACCAAAGGAGTGAACCTTCTTATCCGTACCTATTATTTTAGAAGAACCCAATTTGTAATTTAACGAGAACTTTTTAATCGTATGTAACCATTTTTACCTGTTACTTAACTTTCTATGACCCGGTCAGTTGACTCCCTGACTCCCTATCTAAAATAATACACGTATATATACCATATATTAATTAAAATTTTACTATGATATCTCCTGAATCGTCTTACGGATCGTCCACTACTTGTACATTACCATTGAGAATCTATGGTTAAGTATCTTCAAGTCTTGTAACCGGGTTTACCGGTCTTGACCAACCTCTCGTCTCTCTCTCTTAAGTTATCACTGTTTGGTACCCACCCCCACAATCGTGGGAGATGTACCCACGTCGACAATATTTGTACCCGTTTCAGGAGACGAAAGAAATCCGTTCTTTATTCTCAACGAGTCACGAAAGAGGTCTCGTGAAGGGTCTTTTACTATTTGACATACTTTAGGTCCACTCCTACGTGTGAATTCTTTTTAGAGTCTTTGACGGTACACTCTCCAATATTTTAAGTTGAGACCACTTAAATGGGTTTGACCTTAAATATTGAGAAGGACACACACTTTATTATTCCATGACCTTTCTATGGTCGTTCTTCCTCACCATCTTTCCATGTCCCTGAATGGAGTTCACCTTAGTAAATTAACACTACAATGGACTCAGCGAGACTTGAAAGTCGTGGGTCCTCTGCTATAGCTTTACATAGATCGTTTGTTGTAAAATTAGGGTTTTATGGGTGTCTTCAAGAACTCCGTCTTCTCGACTTACTCTCGTCTACACCTTTAACCCTTTCTCTTTGACCTGCTCCGTATCGAACTTACACTGATGACATATATTTTCATGCAGAAAGGTCTCAACCGAACAAAATGAGAAAATCACAAACGTTATGACACGTGAAAAGAGAGGATTAAAGAGTTTTGGTAAAGAAAAGTACCTGGTAGTCTCTTCCCGATCTTTGGTCTCTCTTTACAAGTCAGTGTCGGGTTACACCAAGGTCCCTTGGGAAATCTTAATCTGCACGTCCTCATAAACACACTACCGAATCTAAAGATCTTCGTCTGTGCCTCTACCTAAACCCACGTTTTAGAAATAATTACTCGTCGTGGACACTTCTTTTCCTTTGCCCTCCCTCAAACTCGTCTCCCTCCTTGACTTATTACTACCTCGAGCTAGTTCGGAATCGGTCGGAGATCCCTCAGACCGTCACTCTGGACGGGCTGCCTCAACACGGTTTAACCAGACGTCAGAGGTCCGGAAACATCGGGTGAAACGAGTCAGTGCCCTACCTTCGACGGAAAGAGAAGATAAGACGACGTGAGTTCCCGTTCCGGAGTCCGTTTCGTCGAAAGACACCGACTCGATGGGGTCTTCGTTGACTTTTCTCCTTTGGTAGACAACCGATGTAAAGAAGTCGGTCCGTACAGAAGTCAACTACCCGTCAGACTCACCACGTCAAAGTACGAGTAGGGAGAATCTACTCACAAGATATCGCCTCAACTATCTGTTTTTGAGTCGGTTTAAGACGGGAACACATATAGAACCGGTAATAGTTAAGAGGTGAGGGTACCTTTGGAGTGAATAAAGGAAAGCGTTCGAGTTGTTCCTAGGATATCATAGTTACACTTGATACATCCGAAGATCATAGATGGTCCATATATGCTGGGTGTAAAGGGTGGGTTTAAATCTGTCTGTACCGTCGTACAAGTAAAGAGATTATAGTAAGACAAATAACAGAAATGTCAAGGAATAAATAAAGGAAAATAATACATCTCTAAAACGTCATTTTCTTTCCATTACGAGAGATACCGTAAAAATTTTATACAAACTTCTTATTGTCTTATATGATATATCTTAATACTATCTATTATGACCAGGTCTTTTAGGATTTTCACTATATCTGAACTTTAGATTTGAATCTCATTCATTTGAAATTTGTTAAGAAATACGATATAAAGTATAAAATTATTTGTAAAGAGATTTATTATAGACTTCCCACATAACGGCTTTTACTTCCGGACAAAGGGACTATTTTTATTTTCAAGAGACAAAAATAGAGTATTATTTGTTTTCAAATGTGGATAGTAGGGATGAAATTACAGGAGTTAAATCGTATAAGTCAAATAAAACTTTTTTATCTAGTGACTGGCGACCCTACAACTGACGAAAAAAAGAACCGAAAGAAGTTAGTGTCAAGACTATAAGGGAACTGGTAAGGTTTGGAACTACTCTGGGTAGTCAGTCCTCAAAATGTCCTCATCCGTTCGTACTTTAATTAAAAGATTTCACTCCATCGAATGTCTACGGTCTTCGAGTATTGAGTCATTATGACCATTTAGAGATTTAATCAAGAAATCGACGATCCAACAAAAACAACAACGATAATAATGAGAATACTGAATTGACCCACTTAAAAAAGTCAAAAACAAAAGAATACATCTTCCTCACCGAATGTGTAAAAGTCTGTTCCTTCAATGAAAGATAAACACACCCATACTTAAGAGACCGATATAATAAAAGGATGGTCCGGATCAATAGGTCCGTACGTGGTATTGTCATAAGAGATTCCTTATATTTAAGACTAGAGACACATTTTAGTCCCTCCTCAGGTTCAACTCCCTAACATTATAAAGTCTATGACAAGAGTAAATGTCTATTTGTCTAAAACTACTGATATAATTTTACACACTAAAAATCAAGACATTGGTAAGTTTTATATTAAAGATGACACCCGAAGGGACCACCTAGTCTACCATTTCTTAGACGGACGTTACGTCCTCTGGACTCAAGTTAGGGACCCAACCCTTCTAGGGGACCTCTTCACTTACCGATGAGTGAGGTCATAAGACCGGACCTTTTAAGGTACTTGTCTCCTCAGACCGTACGATGTCAGGTACCCCAACGTTTCTCAACCTGTGTTGACACACTGAAAGTGAAAGTACACACATAATTGGACTTATAAAATATCATAATGTATGTACATACACACGAGTCAACACTGGTTGAGAAACGTCGGGATACCTCACATCGGGTGGTCCGAGGGGATATGCACTCAAATAAGGACCATTCTTATGACCTCACCCAACGGTAAAGGAGGAGGTCCCTTAGAAGGATTGGGTCCATAACCTGGGTAAAGAGGACATATAGGACGTAACCGTCCGGCTAAAACATGGTGACTCGGTGGACCTTTAGGGGTGATAATATATATGGTGATCATTTATATGATGATAAGGTCAAAATGTTACATTAACAATAACTACTAATATTTACTCAGGGTCGGTTAGTAGATCTTATCACTAACATCAAACATACATACACATGTCTTTTAAGGGGTCACTAAAAACCCATATTATTGAGTAAATCTCCATAATCAGTTCATAGAATGACTCTTAAGGGAAAGGACAGAACTAAATGTAGGTTAATCGAAACTTCGTAACTATCTATAAAATATATCATATGATATCAGAGTACCGGTGTTCAGTCTTTGTTTGGTTCAACGTTCATATTTAGAGACGTGATTATTAAAATTTACTTAGGGGAACATGAGAAATTTTGTGATAGTAGAGGGAAACATGACACCCTCAAATACCTCGGATCCTTTATACACTGAGAGACCAGGTTCAAGTAGAGAGTTCCTCTGGTAACCCGGTAGTTGGGATTTAAGTCAAGAGATCATGGAATCAGACATTAACCCTACCTCTCTGAATCTCAACATTCTTAGAAGAGTAAACAGGGTCCTACACAATTTATTCTTGTTTTGTCTTCTAGGTTCACTTCCAGGATCATAATATAAGGAGATGGATCCAGTACCATTGTTTAATCTTTGTTATAATGTAGGTACGTCTACCGTCTCTAATTACGGTAGAACCATCTAAATGTGGTAAATCACAATTCCCAGAGGTAGTATATTGTTAAAAGTTTTGATGTTCATAAATAAAGGTTTTATTTCTTGTTCGAAAGTAGACAACGTGTTTCCAGATCGTGAAAGTTTAAAGAAACTTAAGACTCCTGACGTATATGGTGTGAACTCTTCTATCGAAATTTGATACATAATCACGGAACTTTTCAACACACGAGACTTACTCATGTCCTCTTCCCAAAACGTCGTCTAGGTCTGATATTATAGACATCGAAATAGTTAATCTGGAATACTAGGTCCTCTAGAGTTCAAAGTTAACCACTAGTCCTTACAGAACAACCTCCAAAAATTTAGGATGTGAGGAGTTTTCTTGACTTGATATCAATTATATTTACGAAAGTACAAGGACTTTCTTCTAGCACGGACGTCGTCGATTTTGATAAGGAATACATTTTTTCATCTAGGACTTTACGATGACCTTAGATCATCTCTGACTTTTGTGTTCATACTCTGTTTTTTTGTTTTTTATTATTATTATTGAGACGTAAACTTCAGAGGGTAGAAATCGACTTGTACTTTCTGGACAGTTCAGTATTCCGAAGTGACTGTCTCGTAGTTGAGAAATGTGTTCACTTTGTCACGTATGGATAAACCAGGACTCTACCAGGTGACCTGTGTTCAATTTAATCCACTGAGTACATTGATACAGTGATCGGAGACAACGTAGATGAAAATTCTGGTATGATACCGGGATATTATAAAATACATACTGGTCTATTACCTTCTCATCCTTTTTTTAAAGGACCAAGAACTTACCGTAACAAGTTGGGATTCCATGTTCTTTTTTTACCACGTACTTACGAGTCTCATAGTGTATCTCCATCGGGAGGTTTAGACACTACTCCTCATTGAAGGGTCATCTATCTCGATACTCGTCACGTGGGTCTGTAGTTGAAACCTCCCTCTCGTCGGACTCTCTTGAAGATTCTTCAAGACTAGTAGAACCGTATGACCAGTCTCCGGTCCTTCTGATGATCTTTAATCTCTAATGTATCGGACCGACCCTTTGTACACCTACCAGGATACCTTAACTCATGTCTCTATACAGTAGAGTACAGTCCCTCCTGACGAGTGACTCCTCTGGGATTTTTGATAGGTCCTCTCCAGTAGGTCGGAGACACAAGTCGATAGGTTCATGGACTTTTTACCTAGTTATTACGAGATCGGTAACACTAGTCCCTACCAATAAAACCTATGGAGTCAGCTTTTTCGAAAGAGTCACTCTGAAGAGATCGAAAATAAAGGCAAACTGAAAGTTTAGGAACCATTGTTCAATTGACGTAATTTAGGTAAGGGATGACCTCAACTCTTAAGTAAAACTGCATACAATTGTGTCAAAGACCCAAACCAAAACGGAAAGAACTGATCTCAGGAATTCACATCGTGGTTGTAGGTTCTCAAATATCTCACGGAATAAATAGTAGGAGAATACTAGAGTATATTGTAACAGGAAATGTGTGTCCCTTTTTTTTTTTTTCTTTTTCTTGGAGGTGACTGTCCCTCCACCTGTCAACCGTTTAATTGTACCAGTATAAGATCATCAAGAGTCGTAGTATCTTACACGGTCAACTCCCTTCTGTGGAACGTCAAATACCGAAAGGTCCACCGAGTCACCATATCTAAGACGGACGGTTACGTCCGCAGAGTCCTCTACCTCGAAGTTAGGGACTTAACCCTTCTAGGGGACCTCATCCTTTAACGTTGGATAAGGTCATAAGAACGAACTCTATAGGGTACCAATCTCCTCGGTCCGTCCGATGTCAGGTACCCCAGTATTTGTCAGCCTGTCCTGAAACGTTGACTCGTGTGTATGTCTGTGGGACTTCCAACTTGACTACGTACAGGCCAAGTAGTAAAGTACCACGACATAGGGTACATCCAGGTACATACATATTTTTAACGGGTCCTGTGTTTCGTACCTAGATCGTCACCGGGGGATGGTGAGACGGGGGATCACTGGTTTGACCAGTTAAACATTAAGGGTAGTCGTCACAATCCGATGTCAGGGGATAAGGGCTCCACCTATGAAGGTGGTCCTCTATGTTCTAAAGTTCATCGGTATTATACTAACGGTGGACGTAGTTAGAAGAGGAGGGAACGGAAGAAGAGATGAAGGGAACAAAAAAAAAAAAATTTACTTCTTGACACTCTTCAATGGTAAGACCTCCCTAGTTACGGTCCTACATGACCGTGTACACCTAGGTAAGTCACATCGTCTGGGAATAGGAGAGTGGGACTTAGAAATCTTAGACGACCAGATTGAAGGTTGAGGATATTACTCGTAAAATAACGACTCCCCAAAACTACAACGCTCTCTGACGAAACTGTGAGAACTCAGGTGAAACGGTGGTAATACCGTGAAACCCTTACGATTCTTGAACTTTTGTGGATCCTTGTCGAGACTTAGTTACTCTCAGGACACTGTCAGTCTCTCCTACCTTCATCTTACAGGGTGAAGGAACGGTAAGTTCCCCCTATCAAACCTTAGTCCACAGTATCTGACCCCAGGATTTAAGGGGATAGTTTCTTTCCAGTTTCTCGGTTAACTGTCTCAAGTGAAACATGCAACAGAAGAGACCAAAGTGAAGAAATGAGGTGATGGCGACAAGTCAGTGATTCAGTGTAGGAGGATAAACGTTGGGGTACCTGACGTCCTGTGGTCATAGAGACCATAAGTCATAGAGACCCTCAAACGAGTTTAAGAACAAGTAACTCAGTCACTCTGATTGATTGGTAGAGTAGGAGACGGCTGGGTAAGAAAACGGAAGTTAGAAAGGGTAGTAGTCCCAGAAAACGTCACTTAGTCGTGAAGTATAGTCCATCGGTTTAATAACCTCAAAGTCGAAGTCGGAGTTAGGAAGGTTACCTATAAGTCCCAACTAAAGGAAATCCTAACTGATCAAACTAAAAGAACGACAGGTTCCCTGAAGTTCTCTGAAGAGGTTGTGGTGTGAAGTTTTCGTAGTTAAGAAACCGTGAATCGGAAGAAATACCAGGTTGAGAGTGTAGACGTGTACTGATTACCTTTTTGGTATGGAAACTGATATATCTTGAAACAGTTATTTTACTACAGAAACGAAAAATTACACAACAGATTAAAACAGTATCGAAAGAATGGTTCCTCATTCGGCGAAAATTAAAGTACCGATGTCAGCGGTAGTCGTCACTAAAACTTCAGGGGTTTTTACTTTAGACAGTGACAAAGGTGAAAAGGGAGAAGATAAACGGTACTTCACTGCCCTGATCTACGGTAGTAGATTCACAAAACTTACAACTCAAAATTTGGTCGAAAAAGTGAGAGGAGAAAGTGGGAGTAGTTCTTCGAGAAATCAAGGAGAAGTGAAATACGGTAATCTCATCATAATAGACGTATAGACTCCAATAACTATAAAGAGGATCTTTAGAACTAAGACCGAACACTAAGTAGGTTGGGTCTTAAAAAGACCCGAATTATTCAATTTGTTTGTCATTCAATTTGTTTGTCCCAATGTTATATGTCGGAACTGGATGAGGAAAAGGTTAAAACTTGGTCAGTAAAAAAGGTGTATTCCTAGATTGACAACGAAGAACTGGGTGTATGTCCAAAGAATCCTCTATCCATTCCGTCAGACCATAAGGGTAGAGTTCTTAAAAGGTGTCAAACAACACTAGGTGTGTCAGTTTCCGAAGTCGTATCAGTAAGTTCGACTTTATATAAAAAATTTCTTAAGGGAACGAAAAAGATACTGGCTTTTTTTTACAGTCGTTAAACCAGAAACCAAGGAGACGTAAAAGATTTAGGTCGAACATGTAGACCTTAAAGAACCATGTGTATAACAACTTCGGATTCAACTTCTTAAAACTTGTAATGGAACTGTCGTACACTTTATTCGTGTTAACACTCCATCAAACACATAAGAAACCGAAACGGGAAGAAGTCGTAACCTTGCTTTCAACTGAAAAAGGTCAGGACACCGGTGACGACTGAAAGGGTTTAAACAACCGTATGACTTACCTCGTGAAAACGTCGTAGTAGAAAATCCTAAACTTTATCAAGTCGACCTTAAGGTAGTGGAGGTGACCGAAACAAACAACATTACGAAGGATTCCGGGTAAACTGAAATGTGGGGTCCTACGTACCGAGATCCACTCACTCGTATGTATGGTGGCACCAATAGGACCAGTAATTGTGGAAAAAGCATATCAAGATACATAAGAACGGTCGAGAAGAATTGGAGAAGACGGAGACAATCCAGGAATATTAAAGACAGGACATAACAGGGGTAGAAACGTACTTTATAAGGGAACCAAAGGGAATTAAAGGAACTCTCTAGAGATCAGAAAGGATAAGATAAAAAAAGGAGATGGAGTAACGTAATAAGTGAATTTTTCAAAAAGAATAGAGAGGAACGATAAGACACCTTGAGACGTAAGTTAACCTATATAGGAAGGGAAAGAGGGGATCAAAAACGAAGAGAAGAAGGAGTCGATGAACATTTCGAAGGAGTCTGTTGATGAAAAGCAAGAACGTTAAGTAAAAGAAACCCTAGCAAAACCAGTGACGGAGGACATGTCACAATATTTGGAGACAACTGTCAAGAAGTCCGTGAGACAGATGAGTTAGATTAGGGAACTTAGATAAACGGTGAAGGTGATACATTATTATTCCCTAAACCAAATCCAGTATGGACTTACCGGATCACCAAAAGGACCGAGAAGTTAAATTCAGACTTAAACCGTTATTCCTCAAGTACTAGACTCGGTGTTAGTCGAAGGTCAGAACAAAAGTGACTGACATATTTCGAAGAGATAGAAACCGACGTTTCTTATATTAATTAGACTAAAACCATAACTTGTAGGTCACTACAGGTACATGTTTCAGTAGACAACATAACCTTTTCCTACAAAAAATACTCATCCCATAAGAGAACTATTTTTAAAACCGGAAACGGGACGAAGTAAAACATGAAGTCCTAGTCCGAACGGACATTGAGGTCCATAGAGAACTAAAGGATGAAACGTAAGGTTAGAGGATACTACTTTTCCTGTAGAAAAAAACTATAATGAATATCTTCCAGAACATTCAGAAGTATCTTGACCAGTTGAATTCGAAGAAACCGTAGTCACCAACCCCCTATCCGAACTTAATGAGACCATGTCTTACCAAATGGAACCTTTACTTGGTTTTAGTAATACAACAAAAACTTTAACGTGGTTCATGACGTAAAGTCTAAGAACAACTGATACTCCCGATGAGTCAAAGAAGATTACCTAAGAACGGGTGCAATTATCTATTACCCCCAGTAGACTTAATTTAAACGGGTAAGACCCGGTAGAATCAAGTGACTAAGGATTTTACAGTTACAAGTGAGAACGATGGAGGACAAACTGGTGAAGGTTAAATGGAACTAAGTACCTGGATTGTAAGGTCCAAGGATATGTTATAACAAGAAATGTCGTGACTTCAAATGAAAGAGAAATGGAAGTTTTATTCAACAATTATAGGTCTATAAAGAGTTAGTATTTTTCTTCGTTTTAATACGGTAAACGTCTCTTCACCAACCTGGTTCTCTGACAGTATATCTCACTTCATTCAGTCTTTTTGTCTATAGTATATTATAGTGAATATACACTTTAGATCTTTTACTATGTCTACTTGAATAAACGTTTCGTCTTTACCTGTATGTCTGTATCCCTTGTTTAAATACCTATGGTTCCCCTGTTCTCTTCACCCTACTTGACCCTCTAACCCTAACCGTTCAGCTCAGACTGAGAAACGCTGGGGTACCTGACATCGAATGGTCCGAGGAGTCAGGTACCTTAAAAGGTCCGTTCCCATGACCTTACCCAACGGTAAAGGAAGAGGTTACATATCTATGACTCTTGGATGGCATCTCGTGTTCTTTGAGATAAGTTACGAGAAACCACTGGGTATTACCCTTCTTTCTCCTTTATATATATATACACACACATATATATATATGTGTGTGTGATATATGTGTGTATGTGTGTACGTATGTATGTGTGTGTATATCGACTAAGTTAAACGATATGTCGTCTTTAATTGTGTTGTAAAATTAAACACTACGTTGATATTGACAACCAGGTCATGTTTAATTAAATTTTTCTCTGTTTTTACGAAAAATACACTACTGGAAACCCCTTTATATAGGGATTACTAAATATAGGTAACGGAGAAGTTTACGATCAAGTAGTAAAGGAAGTCCTATGAATGGGGAGTTATAAAGATATATACTTATACCATAATAATAATATATAATAATACACACTATTATAATATTCCTATATGTTATTTACAATGTATATTTTATACTTATCCACGAACAGTATAAATTGTATTATTCATTGATATATACATGTATAGTTATAAAGATTATATATTATAAGGGACCTCTTCATTTACCGTTGGGTAAGACCGTAAGAACGGACCCTTTTAGGTACCTGTCTCCTTGTACCTCCCGATGTCAGGTACCTCAACGTTTTGTCAGTCTATACTGAATACTGATTTGCTTGTTGTTTTGTATATTATAAATTAGTTATAGATTATAGACTAGTTTGTATATAAGGATTAAATAACTCCCTCTTGTTCAACATATATACAATTAACTTAATAAAAATTATAATTAAATAAGAATAAGTAATTAAATAAACTAAAAATTTTTAAATAAGAATTAAAAAACTCTTAACTTAAGAACTATAAGAATTTTTACATAAAATTATATAAGTGTCTATACGTTTTGGGGATAACGATATAAAGGGGTTATATTAATAAATTGTTCCCCTTTGTTCTTAAAAAAAAACAGACATAAAAAAACTTGTTGTACGGTTGATCAAATAATGTGTACTGTCAATTATTTGGAACTAATTGATTGACTTCAAAGGAGACGCCTACACGATCACAGAAGTAGGGACAGTCAGAGGACTTAAATGACGTCGTCGACAGGTTTGTCCGTCCGATTATAACAACGACTTTATTTCGTCTAAGATAATGTTCACTTACGAAATCGACCAAATCCACTTCTCCTTACATCCTACAATCTAATACTAAGCCCCTTTTGTCAACTCTTGGATGACATAACGCATTTGGAGCGAGAGGTTATAAATACACAGACACGAAAGGAGAGTAAATTCTATCTGGACTGTTTAGTTTACACTAAAGAGACATTTATACAAAGGATCATAACGTCCACCTTTTATACACAGTTACAAAAAAACTTAAAATCTGTAATTGAATTAAACCACTACCAGTCATTGAATTGGTATTTTACTAAAAACTAGTTATGAAGGTATTAAGATCTAAACTTTTAATTAAATCGTTAAAAGAACCATTCCGTTTATAATTTTTATTTTTATCGACGGAGAGAAAAATTCCCTGAAGGGTCCATCGTGATTACCATTTCTTGGGTGGATGATTACGTCCTCTACATTCTCTGATTAAAGACCCGACCCTTCTAGGGGACCTCTTCCTTTACCGTTGGGCGAGACCATAAGAACGGACTCTTTAGAATACCTGTCTCCTCAGACCACCCGATGTCAGACATCCCAACGTCTCGACCTGTACTGACTTCGTTGAATCGTCCGTGAAAAATTTCTTCCATTAACGATAATTTTTACTTTTTTCCATTATCCTTTGTCTTGAGATTTCAATACATCTGATCATTTTCAGTACTTACGTTTATCGGATCTGAGAAGGTTTCTTATACATTCTCGTACATCCCTTTATAATGACGATTGTAGATAACTCTCCGAAAATGTCCGATCCAGAACACACCTCGTATTACTAATCCATTAAAAATCAAAGGAATGTTTCTTGTTTTGTTTTCGTTGTTGTTTTGTTTATCAATGTATGATGAGGGTAAAATTACTAACCCAGGACATTTTAGTGTATCGTTGTGTCACCCCGGTAACAATAAATTTGGATCGATAAAGATAAAGTCTTAGATCGGATATTCGGTGGATAGTGACACTTGTCTACGTACTTTTGTGTCTAGAAGGATATACAATATGAAAAAAAAAAAAAAAAAACCGTTTCACGTCATCTTAGATGGAAAGACACTAACTTCTTTTATATGTGAGTTATCGGAACGGAGTTCATAATGGTTTAAATCCGACACAATCACAATCAACGAGTCAGTACAGGTTGAGAAACGTTGGGGTACCTGACATCGGAAAGTCTGAAGAGACAGGTACCTTAAGAGGTCCGTTCTTATGGTCTCACCCACGGTAAGGAAAAAGGTCCCCTAGAAAGACTGGGTCCCTAACTGGGGTCTAGAGGGCGTTACGTCCGTCTAAGAAATGGTAACTCGGTGGTCCCTTCAGGTTTAGAACGGTTTTCGGTCGACATTACGTAAGTATCTTAAACAGACGGTCTGAGGGGGAGGACTATGTAACCGTCGACTCATACTCGAGGTCTTTTGAGAACAAAGGGGACCTACGTTAAAATTTACCTTCTGTCTCACAGGCGTGAAGTCTCCAAGACATTTTGAAACATTCCCGAGGAACATGGAGTAGACCACTTACATGGAGAGAAACTTCAGGTGACGATAATTTAAGTGACACATATCACAAGGACTTTGATACTTCGATTAATTACAGTTCGTTACGGTACACATATCCAACGGGACTCCTTAGTGGGAGTAAATGTCTTTTCTTGATTTTATCCCCATAAAAACTAGTAGTAGTTAAGTAATAAATTGTCTATGTTTAATTGTTGAAGATGTATATAAGTTGGTCCGTAACAAAACTCTTGACTCCTACTTCCCTAACTACTTCCTTATGAAATGGACTACCCCAAATATAAAACTCACCTTTTTCTCTAAACCATCCCTTACTTTTACTTCTTTATCGTTTCCTAGTACCATTTTTAAACCTAAAGTAACCCTGACATTACCTCTCAGTAATCTTCAAAACTCGTCCCTTCACCAGTTTGTACCTCACAAAATTTCCGACATTACGCCACTTAACATGTATGGGGAGGTACGAGTACACTGACTCAACTGAGAGAACCGGGATCTATTTGTCGAGGGGATAACGAGGGTTCCTTGGAAGACATGACAGTAAGATAATGACGTACGATACACTTGTTTCGTGGTTGACACTGTATATGACTGTAATTTCTCCGCGATTATAAACTCCTGAAATAAGAGTCCTTTCTATCCACATGAAATCAGATCTCGGATAAACGTTAAGATTGTTCTATCCAATAGAATAACACTATGACGTCCTCTAAAGTTCGATATTAAAACATCTTTTCACAGTAACTTCGTTCGTACTATTTAGACTTAGGTTTCTATTCCTTTAAAACCAAAACTATTAGACATTTTGACTTCCCCGAAAAAGGGAAGGACATAATATACGATTATATAAAGGACAAGAATCTTATTACTGGTTCTACAAGTGATTTGTAAAAAATTTTTTATTATTGAACGATCGTAATAGTAATACATAAAGTTTTCTATTACAACTGGTACCTACTAAGGTGTTAATATTTAACTCACAAGAGACACACAGTCCGTTATACTATTCAGTATTTCTATCATATATAACTCTTCTGAGGGACAGAAGATCTTCAAACTACAGATTCAATTTCTCTAATTTGTGTACTGATAATTGTACTAGATTTATTCTTAACCGAAAATGACTTAAACGATACACGACACGATACGTATAGAATATATAAAGGAGAAAATTAGGAACGTTGTCTGTATTCCCCTATCATTATAATAATACAAATAACACGTTTTCTTTTGTTGTTGTTGTTGTTGTTGACTTAGAATCTCAAATATATTAAACTGATTCTAGGGGTATGACTTTATATTTGGGTCTGTCAGACTGAACAGAAGAATTGATAATCTATGATTAACAGAGACTCCTCAGACACCACAGTTCGTGATTGACGCTAATCGGAAACCTTTTCCCTTTCTGTAGAATAACAACCCAGGAGTCTCCTTTTAAGTACCTCCTCTACCCGACTACTTGGTTATTTATTTCCTCCCTCTTTCAGTAGAGTCTTCGTGTCATCGTCGTGGTTTCAGCTTTGTTTGTTTTTCACGTCTCGTCCACCTTTTCTTATAGTTTTCCGTTAGTGAGGAAATTTTCGGGTCAATCCAAAAACATTATGTACTACGACCAGGAAAGTACATATATTAATCGGAAAATAAGGAATTAAAATTAATTAAAAAATTAGAACTGAAAGTTTTAGTCTCTTCCCAAATAGACCGAAATTTTAAATGAATCCATTCAATACGACTATCGTAAAATACCCAAGTAAAGAAAAGGTCTACAGTTAAAAACATTTTCCCACAAATTACGGTCCTTTAACGTCTTAAAAGTTTACATACGATTGGGTAGTCTCCTTCGCACCCCACCCAACCACCCCTTTTTTTCTTCCCTCCTCTTTCCTCCTCTCCTTCTCTACTTCATTGTCCTCTTCATCCCCCTGAGTAAGAGGGTAAAGTTGTAGTCTTTATCAAGAGTTTCCTTGCCTATGTGTCATAGACGAATTTCACTTCGACCAAGACAGAGATCAAAATTTTTGTAACTTATAACTGTATATATACATATATTTATGTATGCACACGTACGTACGTACGAGTCAACACAGGTTGACAGACGTTAGGATACCTGACATCGGGTCGTCCAAGGAGAGAGGTACTCTAAGAAGTCCGTTCTTATGACCTTATCTAACGGTACGGGAGGAGGTCCTCTAGAAGGACTGGGTCCCAAACTTGGGGACCACAGGACACCAAGGACGTAACGTCCGTCAAAGAAATTGGTGACTCGGTGGACCCTTCAGTTATGAATGGGGGAAAAATTTTTTAAAAATAAAAATGAAATAAAATGAAATGTCATGACATAACCAAAACGGTATTTACAGATGTCAACACGGGGTACTCAGAAACACAACATACGGTGGTAGTCTCTCCAGAATAGAGGGACGACGGAGAGAAAAGGGAAGAGAGAGAGATCAGGAAAATGGTAGAAGATTAGAGGATATCTCGTTCTTCTTATTTCGGTTATGTAATGTACGACACTTCTAAAATTTACTGTTCTATTTACGGTTCCTTCAAATGGTCATGACCGTCCCATAAAGGTCTAGGATCCCAAATTTACGAAATTGGAAATCTACGTTCATCGAGAAATAGAGAACTGACTGCACACAAGAAATCAGAACTGAAGATTGTCAAAAAATCATTCGTAAAATATAAACAGGGAATTTCACATGTACTATTATAGAATCACGGACAGGGGAACAATTGAGTTTAAGGAAAAAGTTCAACCTCGATCTGAATGTATCTCCTTTAGTGACTCCTCTTACCTGTACGGTTATTGATAAACATAGACTTTTCAATCAGGGAGTCAGGACACACTGAGAAACACTGAGGTACCTGACATCGGGTGGACGGTCTGAGGAGACAGGTACCTTAGGAGGTCCGTTCTTATGATCTCACCCAAAGGTAAGGGAAGAGGTCTTCTAGAAAGGGATAGGTCCCTAATTTGGACCTAGAGGACGTAACGTCCACCTGAGAAATGACGGACTCGTTGATCCCTTCGGGTAAACATTGACTTTCACCTTCACTTCAGTAAATCAGTACAGGTCGAGAAACGTTGGGGTTCCTGACATCGGATGGTCCGAAGAGGTAGGTACCCTAAAAGGTCCGTTATCATGACCTCACCCAACGGTAAAGGAATTGACTTCAACCAGGAATAAGGGAAGACTGAAAACTGTAGAAATAAATACGACCGAAAGTGAACAATCAGGGATCTTTAATGAAACAGTCAATATTTAATGTAAAACGAGATA
This sequence comes from Capra ibex, assembly GCA_006410555.1. Lineage (NCBI taxonomy): Eukaryota > Metazoa > Chordata > Mammalia > Artiodactyla > Bovidae > Capra > Capra ibex. The sequence goes on along the minus strand of SJYO01048061.1, from coordinate 19,025,859 downwards.
TTATCTGTGGTGCCATGTTTCTAATCTGAGATATACCAAATAAGAAAGTGTACTTTCTTGACGTTTCCATTCGTCAACGATCAACTGAACCATCGACACACGTTAGTTAAGTCAGGTTCCAAGGAAGACAGAAAAACGAGGTAGTAGGTATTACTCAGTAAAGGTGGACTTTCAAATGTTCTACCGACGACGTCGAAGTAGACATTGTATCTTAAAGGTCTTTCCTTTCCTCTCCTTCCCTCCTTTCCGTTTTTTCCATGTCTTAAGGACAGGGCGTAAAATAATTCCTTGAAAGAGTTGTCTTGGTGAGTTGTGAAACGTGTCTGAAAAACTGGTCTTAATGCAAATGTCAATATGGTATGGTTGGACGTTTCCCTAGAACTTTTTACAGTAGAAAAATTACCCGTATAACGGTACGACTTATTTTAATCTTTAGAAACTAATTCTACCTTTTCCTCTTACTTTCTATCACAACCGTCGTGGATCAGGGGTTGTATTAGTACTAACAGATTCGACTTTTACTGAAATCTCTATTGAAGTCGATTGAGGAATTATCATCTTTACTCCAGTAAATGAACAATTGTAAATTATTTATGAGTGAGTACCCTATCCGTTACAACGATTCCTGAACCAAACGTTATAGAATAAAGTACAAGAATGATACAGATACTTCTACCGCATTAATGACTGACATTAATACATTCCGTGCATTGTAGTCAGAATCAGAAGTGCATCCTAAGACTCTTAGTATTTATACTTTATAAACAGTCGGAAATTCGAGACACACTCATCCTAACTCATGAGGATTGTACAGTTCCTACCATGAACTACGTAGTCTCGATGGGTCACTTTACAAAGTCAATTATTTACCTTCATGTGTATATGACGACTACACCAAATTTCGTCAATATAGACTTAAGTCTCCCATCTGAAACTTAGTGTGAAGTAACAGATAAAAAAAGAAGAAGAAAACCAGTTTTACAAAACGAAACGAAAAATAAATAAGTAATGTAATGTGAAAAGGTATCATGAAAAAAGAGAGTTTATCAAACAAACTTTTGGAGTACTTTAATCTTATAAGAAATGACGTTCACTGTCTTTGTGTCAAATTCATTACAATTCGTTTTCTCTTTACATAACGGTCCTAGCGTTATAGACAGTTCCTTAAGTTCCTATACTTACACGAACTAGGAATCCTTGTTGGTCTTTGATGAGGTCGTCTCAGTCACGAGAGACTAAGTATATAGACAAGGAAGAAATAAAAGGGGAGAGTGACAGTCACTAACAAAACATTAAAATCCAAACGACCAAGGTTTTGTCCATTAACGTCGTGTGTCTGACATGTGTCATAGAGGTCACTAACCTTTCTTTGTCAGAGTACCAATGCAAATGTCTCAGGAACCCCTTCCTGACACTTACCGACTTTGATCCACTCCACGGACGGAGACCTCTTATGTACCTCTCCTTCCCCTGACTCTATCGTCACAATGCGTACAGTTGAACCGATCTGATAGTAAGGGTCGATAAGTAAAGTTGTGACTAAGTCCAGAAGACACTTTGATAGTTATAAAACATCTACACTAATTTCAGTCATTAGTCAACTGAAATTCCTTCTAATACGATCGATTCGACTCACCTGGACTCCATCAACTGAACGTTTGGTGATGCCTCAGAGGAACTCTGGATGTGGGTGTTGGAGATAAACGAAGATCTGGATATTGGTCTGAGTTCAAAATCACCCAGGGTTGCTCCCTCCATGTTGGATATTGGGAATTTCAACACGTGTTGTGTGTTTTTTTAACATAGAAAAAGTTTACATATAACTGTCTTACCTCTTCCTTTACATAAGAACGGACTTCTTAGAGGTACCTGTCTCTACACACCACCCGATGTCAGGTACCCTAGTGTTTCTCAGTCTGTGATGACTCGTTGATTCGTGTATAACTGTCTTTATACCTTTTATACACACCCTTACCTAGTATTCTTAAATTGTATTACCACCTTTCTTCTATTTCAACCTAGTCCAATTTAAAAAACTATACCCGAGTGATACGTCTACAAGACCTAAGTCATAAAGTCGGACTACCTAATCTTTCCCGAGGTGGAGAATCGATCAAACAATAATCAAAACAACTTAAATAAAAATATAATATTAACGAAATGTCACAACACGATGAAAGACAACATGTTGTTTCACTTACAAGATGTAAACATACATATGTATACAAGAGAAGGAGAATCTGTAGGGAGGTTGGGGGGGAGGGGGTTCGGTAGTGTCATATGGTTCAACCCGAGGAACACGATGTGTCGTCGAAGGGTGAACGATAGAAAATTTACATGAATAAAAAAAATTAACTTCCTATTAACGAAATGTCTAAAAGAACAAAAGACAGTTTGTAGTTGTACTTAGTTGGTATCCATACGTATCGACAGATAAAATAGGTACCGTCACACATATATACAGTCACAATGATAGGGTTAAACAGGGTAGGAGAGGAAGGATGTGACACAGGTACATAGACAAGAGATACAGACGAAGAGATAAGGAAGGGATGTTTATCAAAGGACATGGGGGAAAAAAAGATCTAAGGTACATATACGTAATTATATGTTATAAATAAAAAGAGAAAGACTGCAGGGAGGGACACTGTCTGAGATACAAGTAGGTGTAGTGATGTTTACTGTATTAAGACAAAGAAAATACTGACTCATTATAAGGTAACAGATATACATGGTGTAGAAATAGGTAAGTAGACAGTCACTTGTAGATCTAACGAAGCCACAGGACCGATAACATTTGTCACGACGTCACTTGTAACCCCGTGTACACAGAAGAACTTTAATACTAAAAGAGTCCCATATTCAGGTCATCACCCTAAAGATCCAGTATACCATCAAGATAAAAACCAAAAGATTCCTTAGAGGCATGGTTTTAGCTATCACCGACATAGTCAAGTATAAGAGTGGTTGTCACGTTCTCTTAAGGAAAAAGAGGTGTGGGAGAGGTCGTAAACAACAAACAATTAAAAAACTAGTTCCGGTAAGACTGTTCACATTCCATTATGGAACGACATCAATACTAAACGTAAAGAGTTTACCAATCTACAGTCGTAGAAAATTACTCGGAGAACCAGTAGACATATAGAAGAAACTTCTTTACAGATAAATCCAGAAGGTGGAAAAAAAAAAAAAAAAACTAACCCAACAAACAAAAATATGACTCGACGAACACATAAACCTCTAATTAGGAAACAGTCAACGAAGTAAACGTTTTAGAGGATAAAACTTCTTCGCTTCTTCACTTCAACAAGTCAGTACAGACTGAGAAACACTGGGGTACCTGACATCGGATGGTCCGAAGAGACAGGTACCCTAAAAGGTCCGTTCTCATGACCTCACCCAACGGTAAAGGAAGAGGTCCCCTAGAAGGACTGGGTCCTCTAAAAGGACTGGGTCCCTAGTTTGAGTCCAGAGGACGTAACATCCGTCTGTGAAATGGGAGAACTCGGTTGAAAAACAGAACAAATACCAAAAGAAACGACACGTTTTCGAAAATTCAAATTAATCCAGGGTAAACAAATAAAAACCGATTAAATCCCCGACTTTAGGATACCATAGTATGTGGTCTTAACGGGATAGTCAGTTATGATATTTCCCTTCACCGCATTCCGAATCCCTAGAACCCCACAATCTCACTTAAATAGTACAATCTTGACGAGGACATAGGACTTACCACGTCTCCTCTGTAAAAGGTGATTTTGACTCTTTTTTTAACGTTCCTTTCGAAGTTTTAACAACTTTTCGGGTACCGACGACAAGAGTCGAATAGTATTGAATGTCACTCTTGACGACGGTAGGTTGACCCAAAGGATTTACGTTACCCCTATGACACTAACGTCTCCGTGTCCTATATGGTACCATAGATTCGTCTTTCCCATTCCATCTACACAAATGGAATTATCTGTCATCTCAGTTTCGTTCATCTTATTAGACTGAGTGTCTCTCCATACCACTAAAATCAACTCATGCCATTGAAATTTGTTCTTTATTTTCTCTTCCGATGATTTAAGAATAAACTAGACTTTTAGGGTACCTGTCTCCTCGGACCATCCGACGTCAGGTACCCCAACACTTCTCAGCCTGTCCTGACTCGCGATGAAGTGAAAGTGAAAAGTGAAAGTGAAAATGAAAAGTGAAAGTACGTAACCTCATCCTTTTCCGTTGGGTGAGGTCACAAGAACGGACCTCTTAGGGTCCCTACCCCCTCGGACCACACAACGGTAGATACCTCGGCGTGTCTCAACCTGTACTGACTTCGCTGAATCGTCGTCGTTCCTCTTCTCAAGATCCAGTTCACGTATATTCAGGTCTTACACCAGGTGACCTCTTCCCTTACCGTTTGGTGAAGTCATAAGAACGGAACTCTTGGGGTACTTGTCATACTTTTCCGTTTTACTATCCAATGACTTTCTCCTTGAGGGGTCCAGCCATCCACGGGTTATACGATGACCTCTAGTCACCTCTTTATTGAGGTCTTTCTTACTTCCTTACCACGGTTCGTTTTTGTTATGGGTCAACACCTACACTGTCCACTATCTTCGTTCCAGGTTACGACATTTTTCGTTATAACGTATCCTTGGACCTTACAGTCCAGGTACTTAGTTCCGTTTAACCTTCGTCAGTTTGTCCTATACCACTCACTTGCAACTGTAAGATCCTTAGTCGCTTGATTTTACCTGACCTTACCCCCTTAAATTAAGTCTACTGGTAATATACATGATGACACCCGTCCTTAGGGAATCTTCTTTACCTCATCGGTGCTACCAGTTGTTTTCTCAGGTTTTACGTCATGAACCTACGTTAGAGTTTTTGCTGTCTTACTAGAGATAAACAAAGGTTCCGTTTGGTAAGTTATAGTGTCATTAGGTTCAGATACAGGGTTAGTCATTGTGTCTACTTCGACTTCGACTTGTCAAGATACTTCTTGATGTTCTGGAAAATCTTGATTGTGGGTTTTTTCTACAGGAAAAGTAATATCCCCTGACCTTACGTTTTAATCCTTCAGTTCTTTGTCGACCTCATTGTCCGTTTAAACCGGAACCTTATACCTTACTTCGTCCAGTTTCTGATTATCTCAAAACCGTTCTTTTACGTGACCAGTATCGTTTGTGGGAGAAGGTTGTTGTGTTCTCTTCTGAGATGTGTACCTGTAGTGGTCTACCAGTTGTGGTTTTAGTCTGACTAATATAAGAAACGACGGTTTCTACCTCTTCTGGATATATCAGTCGTTTTTGTTCTGGTTCTCGACTGACACCGAGTCTAGTACTTGAAGAATAACGGTTTAAGTCTGAATTTAACTTCTTTCATCCCTTTTCGTGATCTGGAAGTTGATGCTGGATTTAGTTTAGGGAATACTAATATATCACCTTCACTCTTTATCTAAATTCCCGGATCTAGACTATCCATCTCACGGACTACTTGATACCTTACTCCAAGTACTATAACATGTCCTCTGTCCCTAATTCTGGTAGGGGTACCTTTACTTTACGTTTTTTCGTTGTACCGACAGACCCCTCCGGAATGTTTATCGACACTTTTCTTCTCTTCGCTTTTCGTTTTCTCTTATCCTTTCTATATTTGTAGACTTACGTCTCAAGGTTTCTTATCGTTCCTCTCTATTCTTTCGGAAGGATTCTCTAGATACATTTCTTTCTCTCCTTTTGTTCTTTACCCTTTCTGATCTAGAGAAGTTCTTTTAATCTCTATGGTTCCCTTGTAAAGTACGTTTCTACCCGAGCTATTTCCTGTCTTTACCATACCTGGATTGTCTTTGTCTTCTATAATTCTTCTCCACCGTTCTTATGGTCTTCTTGACATGTTTTTTCTAGAAGTACTGGGTCTATTACTGTTACCACACTAGTGAGTGGATCTCCGTCTGTAGGACCTTACACTTCAATTCACCCGGAATCTTTCGTAGGGATACTTGTTTCGATCACCTCTACTACCTTAAGGTCAACTCGATAAAGTTTAGGACTTTCTACTACGACACTTTCACGACGTGAGTTATACGGTCGTTTAAACCTTTTGAGTCGTCACCGGTGTCCTGACCTTTTCCAGTTAAAAGGAAGGTTAGGGTTTTTTTCCGTTACGGTTTCTTTCGAATTTGATGGTGTGTTAACGTGAGTAGAGTGTACGATCATTTCATTACGAGTTTTAAGAGGTTCAGTCCGAATTTGTTATACACTTTACACTGAAGATCTACAAATTCGACCTAAATCTTTTCCGTCTCCTTAGTCTCTAGTTTAAGGGTTGTATGCGACCTAGTACCTTTTTCGTTCTCTAAAGGTCTTTTTGTAGGTAAAGACGAAATAACTGATACGGTTTCGGAGACTGACACACCTAGTGTTATTTGACACCTTTTAAGACTTTCTCAACCCTTATGGTCTGGTGGACTGGACGGAGACCTCTTTGGTTATACGTCCAGTCCTTCGTTGTCAACCTTGACCTGTACCTTGTTGTCTGACCAAGGTTTATCCTTTTCCTCATGCAGTTCCGACATATAACAGTGGGACGAAGAACTTGAAGATACGTCTCATGTAGTACTCTTTACGAGCCGACCTTCTTCGTGTTCGACCTAAGTTCTAACCTCTTTATAGTTATTGGAGTCTATACGTCTACTGTGATAGACATACCGTCTTTAACTTCTCCTTGATTTTTCGGAGAACTACTTTCACTTTCTCCTTTCACTTTTTCAACCGTAATTCGGGTTGTAATCCTTTGATTCTAGTACCGTAGACCAGGGTAGTGAAGTACCCTTTATCTATCCCTTTGTCACCTTTGTCACAGTCTGTAATAAAACCCCCTGAGGTTTTAGTGACGTCTGTCACTAACGGCGGTACTTTAATTTTCTGTGAATGAGGAACCTTCCTTTCAAAACTGGTTGGATCTATCGTATAAGTTTTCGTCTCTGTAATGAAACGGTTGTTTCCAGTAGAGCAGTTCCGATACCAAAAAGGTCACTAATACATACCTACACTCTCAACCTGACACTTCTTTCGACTCGCGACTTCTTAACTACACAAACTTGACACCACAACCTCTTCTGAGAACTCTCAGGGAACCTGACGTTCCTCTAGGTTGGTCAGGTAGGATTTCCTCTAACCAGGACCCACAAGAAACCTTCCTGACTACGACTCCGACTTTGAGGTTATGAAACCGGTGGAGTACGCTTCTCAATGGAGTAACCTTTTCTGAGACTACGACCCTCCCTAACCCCCGTCCTCCTCTTCCTCTACTGTCTCCTACTCTACCAACCTACCGTAGTGGATCGACTACCTGTACTCAACTCATTTGGGGTCCTAAACCACTACCTGTCCCTCCGGACCACACGACGATAAAACCCTAGAGTTTCTCAACCTGTACTGACTCACTGACTTGACTTCCTCTTCTTAAGAAATAATTCACTTATCTTCAGGTTGAATTTGTGACTTTGTGACCCAATACCAGAGAGTTAGTTGAGGGTCTGAACTCGGTCAAATGTCTGTGTCTTGAGGTGAACTCCTTCCTAGGACGATGTGACGGGTTCAGTCACGACAAGTGGAAAAAGAGACAACAAAGGTGTCCTGAATGTCAGTACAATGTCCTTCTCTCTTTATAATGAAAACTCTCTAATGACCTGTGATAGAAGCTTGACTTTAATTAAGAACCTCTGTGTTTTGTAGTAACACAGGTAGTAAATCTCTCCTCGGATACCTCCACTCCACTAGTCATATTAAAAAAGGTCTATTTAGAATGTCAAATCAAAAAGATCATTTGTATAAAACACTAAAGGGGTCAGGGTCTTTCGAATTAACATTATCTGGATGATTCGTTGACCGTCTTTAAGGTATAATCAAGGGGTTTAATACCTCACTCCAGAGAATTACCACTCTTTCTGGTTCATCTTTGGAGATCTTACCGGAAAAGGATTCTGTTTTCATTTGGTTTCGGTATACGTAGGGACCTCCTTAAGTTCCTAACGGTAGTAGTTCCTGAATTTCCTACGTGACGCCAATAAAGGTGGTACCGTAAAGTCGAGTGGACAAACCGGACACGTCTTTCGTCTAGAACCTCTTGTTCACATCTAATAGTATTCGAATTAGTTCGCCATCTAAGGTTGACATCGACAAAAAGAGGTACAATAAAGTAACGACCTCGTTTGGTCGTATAGGGGATTTTGACGAAGTATCGGTAACTACCGTCTACAGGAAACGACGTATAAACAGTAATTTATGACGGAAGTCAACCGTTCCGGTCTTTATGATAATAGGAATAACAAGATGGATTCTCTATATAGTTGAGGGTCGGGACTTAATATTAAATGAGGTACCCATGGAACTAACAGAAAAAGAAGGTACTCTATAGTATGACCAAGTAATGTGTCTATAATACGGTTAACCTGGACCACTTGTCCTTCATCGTTAATATGGACTATATAATCTGTATATACACAGTCACCGTTTATATATTTTTTAGAGTCCCGGGACAATAGAATTAATATAAAGATCCCCAGGTAACCGTACGACGTCAGGTACCCCAGAGTTTCTCAACCTGTACTGACTCATTTACTTGTTGTTGTCAACCACACCCTGTATAATTTTATAGGGAAGGTTCCACTTATTATTCATCGTCTAGACCGAGAGGATGTTGTTTTCTTCCTGTTATCTATTACCCGGAGGTACTTTATACCTCTATTATATAAAGATTAAAAAATACGATGACACTGAGTAATGGCTTACTGATTGTTTGATAAAACTCACTCCGTGTTCTTATTCTCTTCAGAAACGTTGTCCACACCGGACGGTACGTTTGGCATATTGAGAACCTGGTATACTAGATTTTTTAAGTTAGTACGACCTTCAAACTATGGAAACCGTCCGAAGAAATCCAATTTGTGTCGTACACGTAATCCACAAACCTTGTTTTGGGACTATAGGAGATGTGTATTGATGAGAGTCAAACTCTTTGTCGAAAACCAAATGATTGCCCCAAAAAAAATCTGTGTGACTTACACATAGGTACTGAGTGGTTCAATGGGTCCGTTGTACTCCATGGGGACACTTACGAGTGTTTTATCGCTGAAGACGTCGTCTAGCATGATTGGTTTACATATTCTAATGAGTAAGACACCCACGGTCAGTCGGAAAAAGGTGAGAAGAGGCACGGGTCACCCGAGTACTTGTTTCTTTAGTATCACCGCGTATACCTCTAAAACGTGCTTACATCGTTAGTACTTAACTATAACAGACTGGGAACTTCGATATTTAAACTCGTACAGTTTGTACGTAAGGTACCTCAACGTTACTTAGTCTGTACTGACTCTCTGACTTGACTTGTTCATCAGGTAATGGGTGACCTTTATCATATATATTCTAATACGAACGTGTCTCAGATTTCCGTGTCCAATCAACGTACGTTTTCACCGGGTCTACGGCAACCAGGGGTGGTGATGTAACGGAAGTGAAAACTTCGGGTATGATTACTAGAATATCTGTGTAGAGATACTTCTACACAGAGTATATATCAGACTGACTTCTTCTTTTTGTTAAGAGAAAGTCTACCAAGACATTCTATAGGTCCGTGGTGGACTTCCACCCGTCAACATCATGACATCGGGTTAAGACCCTGTAGGGTTTCCTGTTATTACTTCTCTCCAGGAAGGACTGTCATCTTACAACCCGTAACATGAATCAACAAGTAAGAGGGTCTTCGTCTACTAGTCTCTGTGGTCAGATATCGTTGAGCAACCGAGACCAATTATTAAACCGACCCACCACTCTCAAACCATCCTTATACTGATTATTTCGACCACTGTCCCTTTAGACTCCTTCTCCGTACACCTATATGGTGATAAGTACCACTCACCCTTCTATAAAGATACAATATACTGACAAGTACTGTACCACTGGAGTCAACTCCTTCTAAACTTTTCGTTCACCTACTTTCATGGGTAAGAAACTTATGTTCAGTCAAAGAAGGAGATCGATGGAGACAGTAACGGACCACTCGAGTACTGGTCTAACTGGTACCACCGTTCCTTACCTATATGTATTCGAATCGTTGTGTCTGTAAGTGGGTATTCCCGTCGGACTGATGTTGAAGACGACTAACAGGTGAGACAGTCTATATCTCTTATTTTGACCCAGGGGGTTTTATTTTGACCTAGGAGTTCAACTAGACGGTCGAGACAACCTGTCGAAGGTAGTGTCTGTTTCGTCTTGAAATGAGAACGATCTTATCTGTGAAGGACGGTCTTGTCCCTAAGGGACCATTTAGTCTCAGACGGACCTTATATCCTCTGGACACAAACTAGGGACCCAACCTTTCTCGGGGATCTCTTCCCTTATCGTTGGGAGAGGTCATAAGAACGGACCTCTTAGGGGTACCTGTCTTCGGACCGTCCGATTGTCAGATAACCCGATGTTTCTCAGTCTGTATTGATCCACTGATTAGTGAAAGACCTATAGATCATGTCCTTTCTTTTTAGGTACGGAGACGGTTTCGATGATGGTACCTGGATCTCTTACGAAGCAGGAGATAGTTCTATGAGGTATATCGTGACGAAGACTCACTCCTTAAGTGAACTGTTGTTCATTTTACAGTCACCTGGGTACGAGTACTTTAAGTGACTAGAATGGCACAAACGTACTAGGACTTTACTTGTCAATTTCTCAAAGAATTCCGAGTCAATATCACGGTGTATCTACCGTTATGGAATATCCTGGATCCATCAGACGAGACCCTCCGACATATGTCAGATTTATCCGAAAATAAGATACCCCGTCTAAGAACGTGTCAATCCTAAGTAACTAGGTCCTTAGTTCCTAGTCTTTACCCTCTTTAGGGTGAGCGACAATTTGGCTGACTAGATGATTATTTTCAAAAATACAGGGTAGGGGTACTAGAATCCAGAACGACCGAATCTCCGGGATCTAGATTTCCCTTATAACATAGGAGTTACTCTACGTTGTCATTAAAGTGACGGACCTTCGAATCTTACGGTGGACCTATATAATCCGAGACAACAACAACAACTCAACGATTCGACACAGGTTGAGAGATGTTGGAGTACATACCTCGTACGGTCCGAAGGATCAAGAACCAGGAAGTGTAATCCGAGACGTACAGAGATTTAATGATCCGTTTCTACTGTCAACGATGTGACAGGTCCAACGACTATGACTAATGGTGTCCCATTGACCCAGGAGCGATGTGTTACCCTCACTCCTCTCCATACAGACCTTATGTCTTATAAGAGGTACTACGGAGAATCATATTAGTACAGGAAGTTATTTTCAATTACCTTTTCATATTAGTAAGTTAAGTCAAGTCAAGTCAGTGAGTTAGCACAGGTAAATGTGGTCGTACGGTCCGGAGGGACAGGTAGTGGTTGAGGACCCCAAATGAGTTTGAATACAGGTAAGTAAAGTCTGTTCTGAGGATTACCGGGTCAGGAAACTCCTTACTTTAACTCATTAAGGTGTCCGTGTATTGGTACTGGACGACTTCACGAAGAAATTTCCCATAAACCTTAACCATCCCTTCTTTCATCAAAATAAATAAATAAAAAATTAAAATTTTAGAAATTAAGAATGTACGTAATGGTACACTGGTAAACGTCTTTACTCCTAACATTGTCCATACACATAATGAGTAAAACAATATTCTCACACACACCCCCATATATATATGTATATATATACATATGTATAACAAATCAGTGTTTCAGTACAGGTCGAGAAAACACTGGGCTACCTGACATCGGGTAGTCCGAGGAGACAGGTACGTTAAAAGGTCCGTTTTCATGACCTCACCTAACGGTAAAGGAAGACGTCCCTTAGAAGGACTGGGTCGTCAGTTTGGACACAGAAGATATGACGTCAGTCTAAGAAATGGTGACTCGGTGGTCTCTTCGGACACACACGTACACACATACACACACACACAATATACAACATATATGTATGTATATACACATAATATGTGTGAACTATGAAAGAAGGTATAAAATAAGGGAACAGTAGATTCTCCGTGCTTATTAATTGAATATCGAGTCATAAATTAAATTTCGTAGTACAGTTCTGAAACATAGGAGAAGATCTCTCTCTTAATCGGACAAACACCTGAATCCGTCCTATCAACATAACACAAAACACCTTCATACTGAATCAATAAGAATCAATAACAGAAATAAATTCTTAACCAAATTTTCTCTACACACACGTACGGGGTCAACTACCCAAGCCCACCCTCCCCTCCCCCAACTGACACTGACAAATTTCAAAACTGAACAATCCGACAACGGGGGAGTCAATTAGTTTGTCATTAAATCCACAACATCACTTCTGTAAAAAATCTACACTAATTTAAGGTGTCAAGTAACAGAAATTCACTGTAATAGGGTCAATTAGACCCACTCGGAACAAGTCAGATAACTTTTCGGAATTCTCGTCTTGAGAACTTCTTCTTTGACCGACACCTTTCGTCGAAGTTAATAAGGACTACCGGTAGAACGGGAACGACACCGGAGACCGAAAACCCAAAAAGGAACGACCAGGGGTGCGCATATTCTTTTAAGGAACTTTGTTTAGAGAATTTTATATAAAGAATAACAAGACAGAGTAACCAACATGAGACCGGTTTTATAACAGTCTCAATGTAAAGTACATTTTCTGTAGAGTATAAAAAGATATCATCTTCAGTTGTCAAGGTATTAAGTCTATTCGTTGTAAATATTACAATACTTCCTTTATTTATTCCGGTGTACTGAAAATGGAATTCAGTTTAAAACGAAGTTATATTTCTCGTACATTGTAATTTTCCTATGTTGAATATTTATACATAGATCCCAAAAACGTACATGGGTATAAACTTTAACAGAGGTTTGACAGAAATTAAAACTCTGTATAGAAACTCTTTATTTCAAATATGAGAATCTTATATTTATCTTTCTGTAATGTTACCCTTGTTCCGTATCTTTCCTTGTCCCTCGTTAAATTCCACTCACTCAAGTTCACCTCCCTCATCCCCACACCCATCGTACTTCCCTCCGACCTTTCTATTTGGGGCACTTCTAGACATCCAATACAATATATATGTGTATACGTAATACTGCAGAAACGATTCGGACCCTAGTTATAAATACGACGAAAAAAGACACATCTTTTAAGACGTATCCTAGACTAGTAAAGTGATTTAAATGCACATATATCAAAAGAAAATTGTTCTAAGAGTTAACGAGTTTTCAACAAATTGTCTCACCCCTATTACGAGTTTTAAATTTTAATAAAAAACCAAATGGGAAAGTGATTACGAGTATTTGTCTTACAAATCAAATCGTTGACTAGTAAATTTTACATTAACAAAGATATCTGTAGACCCCTGTATAAGATTTCTTAATACTAGAAATTATATGTATTAATTTTGACTCTGATATACAAGAAAATTTAGAAATAGTAGTCACAAAAACTCAGACCTGTAAGGTTATGTACAAAATTGGTAAGTGGGAAATATAGGACTCGAAAAATGAGAAGTATGTAAGGAAAAAATAAATGAAAACGATAACGTTTTAACGACGACTTAATAGGTAATTGAAAAGAGTCGTTAACGTGAAGGAATTTTTTTTTTTTTAGGGTACGATCGAGTTCCGTTTTACTCGTCTCTAACAGTCACAAAAGTCTTCGAGGTAATGTATTGTTTGTCTCTTTCTTTTAATCCGAACTTCTTTTAATTTCGTGATCGTTTTGTTCCAGAAACCGTCCTTATAAAGACTACTTTCAATTACACAAGACTTTACGTTTCAGTGAAACGACATGACTACTCCGAGAAAGAATATTAATTTGTAGTTGTTGTGTTAATCATATATAATAAAAACAAAATTCTTACATAGACTTCCTTATATTGACTCCTTTTCCCGAAGGAACCACCGAGTCTACCATTTCTTGTGTGGACGTTACGTCCTCTGTACCCAAGTTAGGGACCCAAACCTTCTAGGAGATCTCTTCTTTTACTGTTGCCTGAGGTCATAAGAATGGATCTCTTAAGGTACCTGTATCCTCGGACCACCCGATATCAGGTACTCCAGTGTTTCTCAGTCCGTGTTAACTCTTTGATTGTGTGTGTGTGTGTGTGTGTGTGTGTGTGTGTGTGTGTGTGTGTGTGTTTTGACTTCCTTTTTTTCTCACATTCTTTCTTCTGATCCTCCTTTGTTTCGTACTTTATTTATCTCTCCTTTAGAATTTAAGAAAGATGAATAGTCATGGATAAAAATTTTCATGACCTCCCCTTTTTTTTTTTCCAAAAACTTTATCATAATAAGTCAGGGACCGTTGAGTTACGTATTAAGTCAGACAGAGTGTTATCTGCTGGACTACGTGTCCCTAGCAAAACTTACAATAGAAGAGTTTGTCGTTAAAACGGAAAACCTTTCGATTAAAGTTTATCTAATCCTACGGAAACGTCTGATAGTTGTTATTGTCGTCTACTTTTTTCTTTGTTTCTCCCTCATTCCCTACCCCCTTCCCTCCTCCCTTCTATTTCCTTCCTTCAAGTAATTAAATGTCTCGGATCCAAAGATCCGGTTCATGAGTTAAACTGAACTTAAGGATAAAAGAGATGAACTTATACACAGTAGTTCAAACTGTGTGAAAACACGGTAGATATAAGATACAAATAAGGTTCAAATTTGTTACCGAAATCTAAGTGTATTTCGTAAACTTCAAATATAAATCTAGGTATTATTACAAGTATGGAATTCTAAGTAATTATAGAGAGAACCTTCTACTTGGATCCCCTTACAATTTCTGAAACTTTTTATATATGGGTAATTCGGTCGATAATGTCATCTGAATAAAAATTATCCCTTTTAAACTTTCTTTTTATCGATCCTTAGTCCCTTGTCAATCATTTGACATCTTGTAATTAAGTCCCCTTATCATACGGGAATGACGACGACGATGACGACGATTCAACGAAGTCAACACAGGCTGAGACACGCTGGGGTATCTACCGTCGGATGTCCGAGGGAGCAGGGACCCTAAGAGGTCCGTTCTTGTGACCTCACCTAACAGTAAAGGAAGAGGTTACGTACGTTCACTTTTCACTTTCACTTCAAAGACTGAGAAGCGCTAGGGTACCTGACGTCGGGAGGTCCGAGGAGTAGATCCGTTCTCATGACCTCACCCCACGGTAACGGAAGAGGTACGGGAATGATTTTACCAATAATAATTGTCATCCATCGTTTTACAAATAAGATTCCGGTGTGTTTTTTAAGTCTTTTGTTTTGTTTGGAGATGGTGTCAAAATTAATCAATTTTTCGGTATGTGTACACCCTTGGTTGTATTCTCCGTTACTACCGAAATTTCGTTGTCAACACAGACTCATAACCTTCTCATTCATTATGAAGTTTTACATAGAAAAAGATGGTACATCTGAAAATTTTTTTCGTGTTGTACTCTCAAGACTCAATTCAAAATATAAAAATATAACCCCCCCCCCCCCGTTTACTCATGATATCGGACCTTCTGTCGAAGTGTCTATAGAGACTCCTTGACGAGGGTTCCCAACCTCCTCATATATACACACTAAAACATATATACACTAAAACTACTTCCCCCTTATGTACTTAAGTCGTGTATAAAACCATTTTCAAACGACGATCAGTACTCCTCGTCTGCAGAGACAACTAAAAATTACGAGTACAATTACCAAACAATTATCATACTAAACAATTACTAAACAATTATTAAACAATTATTATGATTACAATTACTAAAATTACTCTTTTACGTTATTTAACTCGAGTATTTTAGAAGACTTTTATCAATTGATGGAATTCCGGGTAAGACGGCAAAAAAAAAGGATCTCAAGTGTCACAGAGTAAGGATTAGACATGGGACTTGAGGAAAGTCCCCAACATCTTTTAGTTGTTGACGTCACCGGTCACTGAAGTAGGAATATCTCCGTCTGTCTCTCCTTATTAAAAATCAACCGTCGTTATTTACTTTTACTTTGAAAATTGGGTGCACCAAAAAGTCTTACAATTAAAGATTTTCCTAATAACTATGAAACTAATCATCTAGAGAGAGAAACGAAAATGGAGAGAAAGTTAAATTAGTGTATAAAGTAGAAAAACCAGTGAACAGTTAACAATGACAAACCTAAAAACTATAAATAAGAGTTTGAGGTCTAAGGAATACATGGAGTTGAAAGTGAATCATTGTACATAAATAAATCCAGGTTTACTATAACAATTCCTTCTTTCTTTTCACTGACCTTCTTTCCTTTCCTTTTCTCTTTTTCTCTCTTTTGACGATACTACGTCTGAGAACTACCGTGTTTTACTTCAATTCCGTCTGTATGAGGGAACGGTTATATTTTATAACAGACTAATTTTTTGTTATATTTTTATTTTTGTTATATTTTAACAAACTATTTTGTCACATTCTATCTGTAATTTTTAATTAATATGTATATGAACATCATCTATTCGTGGTACTTTTTCATCCTATGTCCTTCTTGTGTGTGTGTGGGTGTTTTTGTGTACAGATATGTGTACGTCTGTGGTGCCTTTGTATTAAACACAAGTCTCGTCCATAGGTGTTTATAGACTATCAATTCAAGTAAATATTTTTCTATATATCTTTAATAGGTTCCACTTTCTTTGAACACACCGTTCCTATAATTGTTCTTTTTTTTTCTTCCACTCCTTTACTAAGGGACCATTGAATCCTTCATACTCTTTGAGTATTAAACTCTGACATTACTTCCGGTTTCTCAATTCCCTCTTACACCACAAGAATGTGTTAGAAAACAAGGTCTCACTTTAATTCCTATAAACTGTTCCTTTCGGTGACTTTATCGAATACGTTCTTTTACTCTCGTCTAAGTACACAAGTTTCCGAAAGACCTTCAAAACACCTCTTAGTAAACCTTCATTCGTTCTCACTCACACCCGTCTAGGTGACCTTTTTATAACGTCCTCTGGTTCCTTAGGGTCACCGAATGTAGTCCACGACCGGGACTCCATCTCTTTAGACATAACTTCTTTATAAAAACTCTGTCTTAAGTAATCTGAGTCACTAACTGATTACACTTTCGTTTCCTTAAGCTCAGAATTGACTCTTGGACTTCAATACCAATTATAATGTTTAGTTCCTTCCTCTTACCCCTCTTCACCGTCTCCACATCTTTATTAAAAAAATTCCGTATGTACTTCTTCCCCCCAACGTTAATCTCACACTGGGTCCTTAAAGACGGTTGAAGGAAGAGTTTCCTCCTTAAAAACAACGTTACTCTGTCTGTCCTTTAATGTGTAAGGGGGTTGTTAGGGTAACTTGGTAGTGTTTTTTGCATAAGGTCTTACGTATCAAGGTGCACCTTCCGGGTCCCTTTAGAGTCTTACCTTCATTGTGTTTAATTCATAAACCTACGGGGTTTTTAAACAAGTCCAAAGAGGTATGTTACAATACCTTTTTGGACTTCTTTGAAAAACCGGTTTGGGTTACGATTCTAACTTCAATATGTATTGAACTAGACTGTTGTGGCGTGACCTCTTTTGGAGAGTCTGAAGTCGGAGTTCTATCGTACACTACTACCTTACGCCTCGAAAGAGGTGTTGTCTTGGATGAGTGAATCGGGGGTGGGAAATTCGGATAAAGTCAAGATGTCGGAGGGACGGGGGTGGGAGGGACGTTTCGGGCTCCAGTGAAATAATTAGAGAAAGGAAGACCGAAGTTTTTACCCTACCCGAGGTTAGGTAATCGCTCCAGGAACCCTGGAAGGAAACAAGAAAGGTCCGTTCTTATGACCTCACCCAACGGGAAAGGAAGAAGTCCCCTAGAAGGACTGGGTCCCTAACTTGGGACCGAGAGCTTAACGTCCGTCTGAGCAATGGCAGACTCGTTGGTCTCTTCTTACCATACGGTAATGAAAGATATCTTTATATAAAATTATATTTTGAAGGAAATAATCTTTTCTGATTGTATAAATAAGTCGACTCAAGCACTGTTAGAACCTATGAATAGTTTATAACACTTCTTTTTTACAAAAGTAACTTAACGTTAAGAATGATTTGATTGAGGCTCAAGAGACAGTCATCCCTCTCCTCCCATCTACGACCTAACTCACTTAACCGTCAATTACTTTCTGCTCCTCCATCTTTATTCCTAATATCAGTCCTGTATAACGTATATCGGTACTGCCCCTCCTTTCGTTTGTCAACAATCTACCATTTTAGAGTTAAGACCCTCCTAAAATTTCAAAGTTATCTTCAGTGATCTAATTTATATTTAATTATATTCTTACGGATATTTATATTTACTTATATTCTAATTTATATTTACTTAAATTTTTATTTTAAGTATTCTTGTCTATTACTGTATGTTTTTACCAGTGTTAGTTATCTGGTCTCTTTGACCTTCATTTCCCTTATTCCTTTCTCTAACCCTGAGTCCCGTTTTTACTTTCTAAGGGACCAATCCTTCTCCCTGTGTTAAAACTGTCCCCACACACATTTAATTTCGATCGTCCACGACGTTTCCATTAACCTTCAAAACAACGAAATACATAAAATAAATAAAATCACTTTATAGTATTTTACAGTTCATGATTCTTACCTACTTTAAACTTTTACAACAACATCTACAATAAGTTCTTTAGATTACTCTTTTTACACTAGTATATGGTATTACCTAACTCACAAATGCGGGACGTATGGAGTGACACGGAAGGGGGCTTGGAGGAAAGGAGGGGTAAGTACACAACTTTGGATAACGTGTTACACTATCACAATCCTGCACCCTAGGAACCCTCCACTGATCCAGTACTTCCGTCTTAAGAGTACTTACCTTATTCGTAAGAATACTTTCTCTGGGGTCTCTCTTTGGGACAGAGAAGACGGTACACTCTAATTTCACTTTTCTATCGGCAGTTACTCGTTCGCCCGGGAGTGGTCTGAGACTTGTACACCCATGGTATTAGGACTCGAAGGATTGAAAATCGTGAAACTCTTTATTAACGAATATTAAATATACGGTAGGTCAAATACCACATAAACCATCTTGTCGGACCTGTCTACTTCTATCTATAATTTCCCAATGACTTCCGGTTCGACTCTAACCACTGGTATTTAAAAGTCCAAATGTGTCTTATAGACGGACAAGTACACTCTAAGGTGTCGTCGGTCGTCGATAAGATATGTTACATCTCTTTTTATATAATTGACAATTACATCATATCCTCACTTAAACGGAACAAAGTTGTTGTTTTATATGAGGGACGGAATTGTGTAAAAGGATATTAGATGGCATAAATATAATATGTTATAATATATACTGGAAAAGTTTCACCGTTTTATACAGATGAAATAGCTTGTAGAGACACTGAATTGTGACCATCGTAAGAGAAACGTCGGAGAAGTACTGAGTTACTGATGGAAACACCTAAGACTCGTATATGAAACGTATGTAAATAATATCCTGAATAATATGTCATAATATTACTAGATAAAATAAACGAAATGAAAGATAATCTATCAAGTAAAGAATTTCAGGTCTTAAAGATGAAGGTTAAAACATGAGAATCATGTCTCGTGGTCCGGACTCGAAAGTTCTTTACGAACAAGTTGTCCTTACTTACTTAGACACGAGATGTCATCTTTATGGATTCAGTCTTTAAGAATTTTCTCAGATAGGTTCGAAGAGGTATATTTTAGACACACACGAATGAACGAGTCGACACAAGTTGAGAAACACTGGGGTGTCTGACATCGGGAGGTCCGTTCTTATTAACTCACCCAACGGTACGGGAGAAGGTCTCGCAGGAGGGATGGGTCACTGGTTTGTGTCTAGAGGGTGTAACGTGCGTCTAAGAAATGGTAGACTCAGTGGTCGCTTTGGGTTCTTATGACCTCACCCATCGGATAGGGAAGAGGTCCCCTAGAAGGACCTGGTCCCTAGTTTGAGTACAGAGGACGTGACGTCCACCTAAGAAATGGTCGACTCGATGGTCCCTTCGGGGACCATAAATTTTTAGATGCATAATGGTTTATGATTCGATTTTTATTAAAATTCATCACAAAAATAACACTTTAACCTTAAGTTTACCTGTATATAAGACCATTTATTTTGTAAAAAGAGATAATATTAAAAATAAGGACTTGTATTCATATTTGATAATACTCATCACGTCATTAACGATACGATAAATAGTCGGAGTGACTGTTACATTATGATAATATTATTCAGATTTCGTCACAAACGTTTATATATACTTAAATAAAATTGGACCAATCCTTTACGTTTGATAGAACAGGGTTAAGACTGTTCTTCAGACACACAAAGATAAAGTCCACTTTTCACATGTATAAAGGTCGTTTCGTTCATTCTATGACAGACGGCTTACTTTGATGTACGTTTATTATGTCTAACTGAGTGTAAAAGATTTTAATCATGTCTTTGAGACAAAAATTTTTATAACAAAATGACCAGAAAAAAATTTTTTATATATAAACACCGTCACACTGACCCCCTATGGCTATTTGTCTCTAAGTAAACAGTTTTTCGTCTCCTTTATTACTTCACTTTGTCGAGAATATAAGTCCACCTAAAAGTATTTTCTATATAAATGGAAACCGTGATTCCGGGTTATACAAAAAAAAAAAAGAGAAGGACGAAGACAAAGAAATATCGAAGGATAAATTTTTATGATGAAATTCTGTCGTATAAATACAAAACTCCTCTTATTAGAAAAAAATATATAAAGTGGACGACACCCCAGAAGAATTTCTTCAAACTGACACCTACTGAATAATCTAAGTAAAGAGTTCTTTTTTTTTATTAAAATCCGTCAGTCTTTTACCTTCAATCCGTAGGAAAGGGACCTCGTCGGAAGTAGCAGATGTAATTGACCTCCTTCCTTTGACGTCTACGTTGGGAGTCCGACAGTGACAAAGAATTACAGTACTAGACCTTCAAGTCTTCCCAGTAGACTCTTGTCAAGAACCCGATTAGGATTCTTTACCGAACTCCTACATATTTTTAACTACGACACCGAGTATTCTGTGTCGGAGAGACGGTGTCTTAAACCTCGACGATCTGAGTCCTCTGTAAGTTTATCTGAAAAAGGGCTCACAAGTGATGTTTATTAAAGTTGGTAATCTTTTACCTTTCCACAAACACCATCCGGGAAATTAATTGATGAGACTCACATTTGTCTATATAATTAGGTTTGTCTTATTCCCAATATGTAAATCCACAAATATTTCTTATGTCAGACATTATAAAGTAAGAAACATGTAAAAGGATTACTCTGACTAAACGTGACAATATCCCAAAAAATCAAAAAGGAGTTAAGTGTGTAGAAATGATAATGGACATTATAATGTTCTATTTGATAAACTTCCTTTTGAGCAAAGTTCTATAAAAGTCAATTCCATTCAAAAATTTTAATTTTTGTTTATAGTACATAAACTCTCATATAATTTAGAACTCATGTAATTTTTGAGGTAATACTCTTTCAAACTATCTAAATAAAAAAAAAAGTGAACTTTGACGTTCCACAGAGTCAACTTAAATCAATATTTTACCATCTCATTCCTGTCACTGTGTTTTATATACAACGCGTGTACAAAAAAGTTTTATGATAATGAATGAACTGTTATAACCTTTTCTCTAACCCCCCTTTTCGTACTAAACCCGAACAACAGTGACAAAAGAAAACACTAAAACGAGTCTCAAATTGGGTCAAACCTTTGTTTTCAGTGAGGAATTTCTTTTTATTTTAAAGATTTTTATAAAAGATTTTCTAAAGAAGAGTTCTTCAATCTAGGATTTTGTACGTGACACTTGGTATAAAATTGTTTTGGTCTTTTGTATTTTCTTACCTTCTTATAAAAAAGGTTGTAAAAACAAATTTCAACCTACAAACACCTTTTTTTATCAACGAGTCTAACTCTTCAAATAACTATTCAAATAAGTCTCTTTATTCGGTCACGAGACACTGTCGGATGTCCCTACCTTCCCTCTACCTTCACCCTCCCCACAAGTTCTTCCTTCTCTATATACATATGGATACCGACTACACACAACTACATACCGTTTTTGGTAGTTTTATAACATTAATAGGATGTTAATTTTTATTTTATATTTCAATTTTTTTATGACGAATGTAGGATCAAATACCTTGATCGATTTTTCAGTTTACATCGACAATATTTCTTATGTTTATTCCTTCTATTCAATGGTAAACTTCTTGTATATAATGTTAAATACAACACTTAACATGTACAATAAAAATTAAGAATAATCTTACGAAATTTGTATTAAATCTCTCTACAATACCCCTCCCTCCACCCTCCCCCCAAGTACAAACCCTTACGTACATTCTTAATTTCTAAAATTTTAATTTTTTTTTTATTTGTATTAAATAGTAAAGGTCCACTTATCCGTTTCTTTATGACAATTTAATAAACGGGTAGTAGGGACCCTGGAGGAACCACCAAGTCTGTCATTTCTTAGACGGACGTTACGTCCTCTGGATCCAAGTTAGGGACCCTTCTAGGGAACCTCTTCCCTTACCGAGTAGAGATACGTCTATCTACTTTACACAATAGACAAGGAAGGGAACAACACTATGGTAACTTAACACAAGTTGACATTATCTCCTTGAAAAGTAAACATCTTCAATAAAACAATTAAGGGTATCTTGCACTTCACTTCAACGAGTCAGCACAGGATGAGAAACGCTGGGTACCTGACATCGGGTGGTTCGAGGAGGCAGGTACCCTAAGAGGTCCGTTCTTATGACTTCACCCAACGGTAAAGGAAGAGGTCCCCTAGAAAGACTGGGTCCCTAGCTTGCGTCAAGAGGGTGTAACGTCCGTCTAAGAAATTGAAGACGTGGTGGTCCCTTCGGGAGTTAAGGGTATCTCTTTCGTTAATAAGAAATCAATCCTAAAAATAGTCAACTCAAAACACTCTCACTTCCTGTTATCATGCAAACAATAGTTTTGATCCTTTGGTTAGAGATGAGCGTTGAAACAAAAGAAGAACAATAAGTCATCTGACCAATGAAAAATCACTAAGAAAATAAATAAAGTGGTTATATACTACAGTAAATAATCCTAAAGTATTTTTATTACAAAGGGTTTGAAACGATTATGAAATTATTATAACTGAGATAAGGACCCGTTTCAACCAGTAACGGAATTAGTCCTAAGACGGAATACATTATCGACGACTTAAACAGTTTGTTACTCAATTACATATAGATGGAAGGAAGTGTACGGTTTTGACTCATATCTATATGACGTTCTTTTTTGATGGTACCGAATCTTTCTTACCATTATAATTCCCTTTTTATAAGATATGGTTCATAAGTCCGAAATTTCATTTTAAATTTGTAACGAACACTTGAATAAGACACACGAGATACGGAAATTTTTCATAGAACGATATTTATAGTTCTGGTACTTTTAATATGGAATGTCGGTTTGAGACATTAGAGGTATGTCATTTTGACCTTTCCAGTCTTATAATAAATTACAAAATGTCAAATATATTTTTATTTGACTTAGAATCGAAGGGTAAAACCGGAACTGTCCATTATACCACTACTATTTTCACAGGTCTAAGGAAGAGGAATTAAGTGTGACATTAGACTGTAGTGGAAGTCGAAGATTAAACGGAAAATCAAACGATTGTGAAAGTCTTGATGGCCATGTATTTCGAGAATAAGTACGAGACGGAGATAATAATGGTTTTGGATAGACGTAGAGACAAGTGAATCTTTTCTTTTAGACAGGATGTATATTATCGTTGTGTCAATTACTTTATTAACTAAATTTTACAACATGAGACTACAACATGTAATATTTCTGAAAACGTTCGTGACATCGAAACCCCTTATATTAAAACCTACAGTAAAAACTTCACGTGACAATAAATCTTACTTGACGTACCGTTTACATGACGTAAACCATAAAGAGGATCGTGATATGTATGGAAAAGGAAGTACCAAAATCCATAGCTTTTTAGTAGGAAAAAAGAATACATCTCGTCGGTATACTGTGACAATTTTCTCGGGTTCGTAACCTACCTCTCCTCGAAAGACTATTCTCCTTCGGGAACAAAGTTTCGGAGTCAAGAAATCGAAGACACGTCTCAAACTTTGTGGTCGATGGTCTCGAGGGACCTTGTAGTCTAGGTAAGTACCTTTAAACAAGGTACTTCGTACTAAATGAATTACACTATAATGATATACATTAGATAAAGAAAAGTATAGACAAGATTTCCCCCATCCATCAACTATATTGTGAATACGTAGTTCAATCGTCCCACATGTAGAGACGTTAATCCTTTAGAAACCTTACTTTACAAAATTATTGATGGTTTCCTCTTTATTTTGTCTGAAACCTCAGTTCAGAATTAAGATGGTCAATCCCCAACGTACAGATACCTGTTCAGTGAATTGGAAGAATTAAATTAAATAAGGTACGTATTTTATCCGTAATAATGTTATGAATGAAGTAACTATATCTTATTTCAAACCTATCAACTTTATGTATTTCAAAGGTCCCACAACTGGTCCGTGTCTCATGTTATATCCTTAATAATGTGGGGGAAAGAGAATTAATAGTCTTGTGGGTTTCACTCGGTTACAGTACTAATTACAGTAAAACCATATATACACATTCACACGCACGTCGATCTCGTTACGGTTTTTGTATTACACACGAATTTTTACAGAAAGTAAATAACTAATTGTCGACTATTGATCCCTTAATCCCCCATGTATGGACCTGACACCCATTTACATACTAAAGTTCGTCAGGTAGTCCCTTTCTTTCTCATAAATTAGTATCTATAATAAATCTTAACAACCGTGTCCCATATGGGTGAAATTAAGATAAAGTAGTAACAAACATTTAAGACATACCTCCAATGGTGGTGGGGAGGGGGGGTGTTGAATGACTTAAGGGAAGAACTATGTAACAACTGACTCGTCCAACAAAATACGACAAAAGGTAAGTCTGAACCAGTGAAGGGTACAGAAGGATCAATCACGGGTAAAGACTATCAACTACGATTAAACGATGGGACCCCAGTTTATAACAATCATAGTAAGGACCCATAATTCTTTGAACTATCATTTGCCTAATATTCCTACAACTCTTTTGGTCAATTAAGGACGTGTAGAAGGTTTTAGAAAATTCTACGATATAAAGACTAAGTTAACTTATATAAAAATAATATTGATCTAAATATTGGTATGTGTTCTAAGTGTCCTAATTTTCTCAGAATAGTTTCTGGAACTAAAAAGTTTGTGTTTTTGATTAGGAATGGTACAAAGTTGAAAGTGATTGTAGGTCTGATAATTTTTATGAAATTCCACCTAGAAATCTGTCTCCTATTTTTACTGAAACTATATGATCGTGTCTGGAAAGAAAGAAAGTCGATGAAGTTTCGACGACAGAAGGTAAAGAAGAGACTCTAAGAGTTTGTTTTTCGGAACTGAGAGAAACAGGTGAATACGTGGAGGATAAGTGATAAGTTAGGTGACGTCAGACCGAAGACAAGTGTCGTGAGTCAATTCTCGAGATAATACTACCTCCAGTGGTTCCTAAAGGGTTAAGGGTTTAGATTACTTATAATGAAGTAAACTGTAATAACTTAGTGAAGGTAAGTAAAGACACAAAGGAGGAAGAGTAAAGTGAAAGAAAAATACTTGTATAAAGAGAAAAGAGTGTAAGATATATAAACACAAAATGTCTTAAGGGATCCGGGTGACGAGAAGAGTGAAGGGCTTAAGTGAAAAAGAATACCGTAGTTACTGTAACATATACAACTAAGAATTTGAATAATAAAATTCTAGTCTGGAACTCCTGTTGTGAACTTCAACTCTAAAAACAAATATTGTTACTCAATCAAAAAGAAGTGGAAAGGTGCATCTATAGGATGTCTATATGACTTAACTTGTTTGAGGGTTTGACTTAGTCAACACAGATACGAATTTGTTAAGACATAAAAGATTCAAACATGATGATGATAAAAGGACAGGATTCTTTCACCGACTAAAAATTTTGGTAGAAAGTTAATTTGTGTCACTTATTACATAAAAAAAAATTAGAAAATGGTACGACTTCAAAGGAAAAGTGACAGAAAAAAATTAAAAAAAATAAAAAAAATTTAAAATTTTAGAAATTAAGACTTATTACATAAAAATTTAAAGGAACTTAAAGTAAGTATAAAATCCACAAGTTCCAATTCTGAAAGGAGCAATCTAAATCTATGTTGATAACATCTTTATTCACCAAGAGGACAAAAACCAGAATACGCAAAAACCAGAATGAAAGTAAGAGGTCTCTCAGTTGTATTTTGTGGTATTCGGTTGATACTTATACAATGAAGTACATTCACAAGTCCCTGTAAAAATATCGGATAGATTTTTATATTTCAGTGTCATAATATAAAGATTAGAAGGTAAAACTGAAAATACCTCTTATAAGAAGAATATACTACAGATGAGTTAACTGTTCAATTTTTGTTTACGTATTCGTTTTAGAACCATG
This sequence comes from Capra ibex, assembly GCA_006410555.1. Taxonomy (NCBI): domain Eukaryota; kingdom Metazoa; phylum Chordata; class Mammalia; order Artiodactyla; family Bovidae; genus Capra; species Capra ibex. Next base: position 18,999,253 of record SJYO01048061.1, on the reverse strand, counting down.
AATGACTCAGGTTTCTCAGTCACCAACATAATCCAGGTCAACTATGTTGAACTTCTATACTGTTAGGTCGGTAGTCCGAAGTACGAGACGAAGGCAACAAAAATGGTGGTGCGTTGTAACGGAAACGTTTGTCCGTCAAAGAGAAACTACAAAAAGGAATCCACAACTATACTGGTTACATGTGACGACGATCTTAAAGTTAAAATCAAAGAACCTTAATTTTCCTAAAGTGAGAAGGGTTACCAAAAGATTTGGTACTGTAAACTATAGTGGTATTAAGAAACAAGGGTTACTTTGTCGTAAACTTATCTATGATTTTATGTGTGTGTGTGAGAGAGAGAGAAAACCGTTTACACACATGTGTCACGATTCCACAGAACAAATTATTATTAAGACCGGGTTCTGAACGAAAACGTCCTTGTTCCATAAAAGGTGCTGTTACTTCCGGGTCTAAGATTAGGTAAGGTAATTCTACTATAGAACGAAGTTATCTTGGAACAATAGGATTGGGTGGTTTACAGGAGAGACTCGAGTTTTTAGTTAGAATTCATGGGTTACAATTGGAAGAGTTTCATTCCTTATTGGAACTAGGAAAAAAAGAACCTCTCATTCTAGTAATGATGATGGGGACGAGGTACTTTACATGAAAAAGACAAATTATGAGAAATAAAGGGTGTAGACATTTATGGTAAGTTTTAGTTTATATTAAGTGTTATAAACATGTTGTCAAGTCAAGTAAGTGAGTCAGCACAGGCTGACAAACACTGGGGTACATAGTGTCGTGAGGTCCGGAAGGACAGGTAGTGGTTGAGGGCCTCAAGTGAGTTTGAGTACAAGTAGCTCAGCCACTACGGTAGGTCGGTAGAGTAGGAACCAGCAGGAGAAGAGGAGGACGGGGGTTAGGGAGGGTCGTAGTCTCAGAAAAGGTTACTCAGTTGAGAAGAGTACTCCACCGGTTTCATAACCTCAAAGTCGAAGTCGTGGTCAGGAAGGTTACTTGTGGGTCCTGACTAGAGGAAATCCTACCTGACCAACCTAGAGGAACGTCAGGTTCCCTGAGAGTTCTCAGAAGAGGGTGTGGTGTCAAGTTTTCGTAGTTAAGAAGTCACGAGTCGAAAGAAATGTCATATGGGTATATATTTATACGGTAGGAATAATTGTTTAAAAGAATATACCTGATAAGAAATATTTTACAAATGTAATAATTTTGAAATTATTTATGGAAACATTTATAGTATATTAACAAGACACTTATAGGGGAATCTTATTTAAATGACTTCAATGACGTTCTTATAAAGGTTCCAAAAATATTTTTTATCAGTTAAAAGTATTCTAATATTTTCGAACATGAGTAAAGTCGTCACGTATACTTACGGTTAAAGAGTACATATTGTTCTAACGTAATCGTCAAAATTACCGTTTTATAGAGTGTAGAATACTAAGAAATATTGATAGTGGAGTACGAAAAAAGGGGCTGTATGTAAATACACTATAAATCTTCTATACTAAGTCAAGTCAAGTCAGTGAGTCAGTACAGACTCAGAGACGCTGGGGTATTTAACGTCCTACGGTCCGGAGGGACAGATAGTGGTTGACGGTCTCAAGTGGGTTTAAGCACAGGTAGCTCAACCACTACGGTAGGTCGGTAGAGTAGAAGATAACAGGGGAAGAGGGGTACGGAGCTTAGGAAGGGTCATAGTCTCAGAAAAGGTTACTCAGTCGAGAAACGTGCTCCACCGGTTTTATAACCTCAAAGTCGAAATCGTAGTAAGGAAGGTTTCTTGTGGGTCCTGACTAGAGCAAATATTACCTGACTAAGAGAGTTTACTTGACTGTTTCGTAACAATCAAAGGTGAAAGATGGTTAAGGAAGAAGGGATTAGACCAGGACGACCTTTAAATGACACCTCTAAAGACTGAAAGTTTACTATGGTGTCGATAACCATACACGACTTCTTCACTAAAGAGACAGACGAGTAGAATTCCTACGATTATAGGTGATTTTGCAGAAAACAAACAAAGGACGGGGTAAATTTCGAAGTACAATCCAATATGTGTTTACTCCTTTAGTTAAGATAAAGACTTAAATTAAACTAAAGATATATGATAAGATAAAGACAGGTGGAGACCCTATACAAGACGTATTATCAGGGATCACAAGACTGAAAAGACAGAGACTCGTTCTCTTAAAGTGAACAAGTTTCACTGGGTATTCGTTGGAGAAGATTCCGATGAGTCTTTACAAGTTTGGTAGATTTAAGATCTGGTGTATTCGGACATTCGTGCGATAATTCGTTCCCAGAAAAAAAGGGGGACCTGTCAACACCGAGAACAGTGTATAATAACCCACTCAATGGATTTATATGGTCTTTAGTCTACGTGACACCTTAGGAAGTTTGGCCATATGACCTCAGTAGTTGAGACACATAAATTCGGACCCATATTCTCTTGGTTTTCATTTCCTTTGTTTGTTGTTGTTGTTGTTTTTTGGGAAAGTAAGGTATCATTACTTTTTCTCCAACTAAGTCCCCAAAAAGTGTTTCCAGTTACTACAGGTACCAGGTGGACTTAAATATACCTTGTAAAACAAACTTAACGGATAAAAAGGGGATCGAAAATATCTTTGGAACTCTCGAGACACTGAGTCTCAATACAACTTATTATTTTGACGTGTCGTCGTCGGAAGTCATCTGACAGATGGAAAGAAAAATCTTCCACTGTCTTCGGTACACTCCTCTCTCTCTAATGGACATAGTCTCCCGAATATTGTTTTAGAATCGGGAAAAAAATAACAACAATAAAAGACCTAAAAAACCAGGAACATACGTCACTACTTAATTCTAATTTAATAGACATCAAAAAGTCCTCTTTTTTTTTTACCACCCCCGAAGGGACCACCGAGTCTGTCATTTCTTAGACGGACGTTACATCCTATGGTTCCAAACTAGGGATCCAGACCTTCTAGGGGAGATCTTCTACCGATGGGTGAGGACATAAGAACGTACCTATTAAAGTACCTGTCTCCTCGGACCTCCCGATATCAGGTATCCCAACGTTTCTCAGTCTGTTGTGACTGTCTGATTGTGAAAGTCGTTTTTTATTTTTTTCTTTTCTTTTTTACTAATGTCATTTTAGAAAAGAGAAATTATGACGGGTCGTTAAAAATTAACTTTTCAAAATAGAAAGAGTTTTCATCATCCTTTTATTGAAACTAACTGGAAAGACTACTCCTGTAACTTTTAAGGATAGTAGACTACAAGACAAAAAGGGGTAGATGAAGAGTGACTGGAAATAACTTATTAAGACTTAATCTCAATTTAAAGGAAACCAGAAACACTATAAATGATAACTTTATGGTAAACGAAACGATTAGTAAAAATTCTCCAAGGAAATACGTTTATCGTGATATTATTTATTTCGTGTCTATGTACTTCAGAAAGAAGAGCCGAAGAGACGAGAAACATAAGAGAATCTGTTGTAAAGAAAAGGTGCATATATGAGATTAAGACTTGGTATGAGTGAAAATAATAATTGTCACATATAGAATTACAAAAATGATACTGTTCATTACTAGGTCCGAAGTCGTTATGTACTTGACACTTTAAGGACTACAAGTTCGACCAAAATCTTTTCCGTCTCCTTGGTCTCTAGTTTAACGGTTGTAGGTGACCTAGTACCTTTTTCGTTCTCTCAAGGTCATTTCGTAGATAAAGACGAAATAACTGACACGGTTTCGGAAACTGACACACCTAGTGTTATTTGACACCTTTTAAGACTCTGTCTACCCTTATGGTCTGGTGGACTGGACGGAGGACTCTTTAGACATATGTCCGGTCCTTCGTTGTCAATCTTGACCTGTACCTTGTTGTCTGACCAAGGTTTATCCTTTTACTCAGGTAGTTCCGACATATAACAGTGGGACGAGTAAATTGAATATACGTTTCATGTAGTACTCTTTACGACCTGACCTTCTTTGTGTTCGACCTTAGTTCTAACGACCCTCTTTATAGTTATTGGAGTCTATACGTCTACTGTGGTGGGAATACCGTCTTTCACTTCTCCTTGATTTCTCGGAGAACTACTTTCACTTTCTCATCTCACTTTTTCAACCGAATTTCGAGTTGTAAGTCTTTTACTTCTAGTACCGTAGGCCAGGGTAGTGAAGTACCGTTTATCTACCCCTTTGTCACCTTTGTCACAGTCTGAAATAAAACCCCCCGAGGTTTTAGTGACGTCTGCCACTGACGTTGGTACTTTAATTTTCTGCGAATGAGGAACCCTCTTTTCAATACTGGTTGGATCTATCGTATAAGTTTTCGTCTCTGCAATGAAACCGCTGATTCCAGGCAGATCAGTTCCGATGCCAAAAAGGACACCAGTACATACCTACACTCTCAACCTGACACTTTTTCCGACTCGTGGCTTCTCAACTACAAAAACTTGACACTACAACCTCTTCTGAGAACTCTCAGGGAACCTGACGTTCCTCTAGGTTGGTCAGGTAAGACTTCCTATAGTCGGGACCCTAAAGAAACCTTCCTTACTACGATTTCGACTTTGAGGTCATAAAACCGGTGGAGTACGTTTCTCAACTGAGTAACCTTTTCTGAAACTACGACTCTCCCTAACCCCTGTCCTCGTCTTCCCCTACTGTCTCCTACTCGATCGACCTACCGTAGTGACTGAGCTACCTACACTTAGACTCACTTGAGGAACTCAACCACTACCTGTCCCTCCGGACCGTACGACGCTAAGTACCCCAGCGTTTCTCAGCCTGTGCCGACTCACTGATTTGACTTGACTTCTACAATCACGACTATTTTATTTTAGTTAAATTACTTTTTTATAAATGTATCTAAAAAAAGGGGGTCTCTTAATAAAAAGTCACGTTACGATCAATTATTTCCATAAAACTTGTGGATTATAGACGTAATCCACACTCCATGTCCACTCTCTTTATTCGTCGGTTATCTGTTAAAGATGTGTTTCAAAATCTCTGATCGTACAATCACCAAATCAATCATGTATCCCAGATCCAACTACGTCTTAGTAAACACACAAAAAGTCAGTATTGTCACTCTGTGTTACCACCAGGTCCAATCCGTCCAGTAGGTCCCAAGTCACGAGAGTAGAGAACAAAGAGAAGAGGGAAATTGATAACTACAATAGACGTGTCAGTTTGGACTAACTGGTCGTTTCAGGTTCAGAATCTGACACCCTTCCTCTTGGTTTCAGATTAGAATATTCCCTTTCCGGAGAGGAATTTTGTCAACCGTTCCTAAAATTTTTCCTACCTTTCACTAAGACAGACACATCCACATATGTTCTCATTTTGAAGCTCTCATGATTACTACTTTCTTTCATTTTAACCTGTGACATCGTAATAATATAATATTTATACAAAAATATGTTTATTTTTTATGTTTATGTACTCACACGATATTCTCTCTTTACATTTATATTCTCGTACTCGGTAAGGAAAACCTACACACATCTACCTTTATAAAGTATGTACGAAAAATTTGAGCCAGAATGAGAAACTGAACTTGAAGTGATACATATCTATCTCCTTACCCGAAAGTTTTTCTCTAGTTGTACAAACTTCCGAACTTCTACACACCCTTTATGATCCTTTCTCACACAGTTAGATTAAGTAGTTCATCTTACTTCAAAACTATAAACTTATCTCTTACAAACGTATCTTATATCCCTAAATGAGAAGTCTCTTCTTTTTACAGGACATATACAAAAAGTTCGAATTAAAAAAGTTTAACCTTAGATTAACGAGATGTCGTAACACAATCAAATGTCACGACGACATGTTGTTACACTTAGTCGGTATACATACGTATATAGAGGAAGGAGAGCTCGGAAGGAGGGTGAGGGGTAGGGAGAGAGATCCAGTAGTGTCTAGTGGTTCGACTCGAGGGACACGACTTGTCGTCGAAGAGTGATCGATAGACAAAATGTGTGACATCTCGTATGTACAGTTAGGGTTAGAGGGTTAAACAGGGCTGGAGAGGAAAAGGGGGTAGGACAGGTGTACAGACAATTAATCTAGACACAAAGATAAGGACGGGACGTTTGTCCAAGTAGAAACAAATGAAATGTCTATATAAAGACCTTATTATACATATTTTTCCTTCTATGATCGTTTTAGTGAATCTTTTTGTCCTAAGGACCACTATCTATGAGTTCTGAACTTTGTCAGTACAATCTTTCGTCTAAATTATTACTAAACAGGAAAAAAAAAAAAAATGATTATTGTTTAATAATTCATTAAATTACATTAGAACTTTCACAACCTGAGGATGTAAGATTCAATAAGTATTATACTAACAGATGACTAAGAAAACGAAATTTGTTAGGGATTTCTTTAATACCAAAACTACATGATGATTCCTTCTATAGGATGTAACGGAATGTCAATTGAAAAATACGATGAGATTAAATGAATCCCAATAAGTATATAACTCAAAGGACGGTCACGAAGGTTATAATAATAAGTACAATAAAGGTCCCCAGTCGTATATTGTTTGTCTATAGTTACAATTTGTGTATTTTTACTAGTTGCTGAACTGAAGGTTTATACTACTAATAATGTATTTTAATGTCAGTCTTTTCCTTCGGTTTGTAATTACAAGAATTTTGCAGTTGAGTCTTACGGTTGTTACTAAAGTGCTATCACTGAAACTTTCTTAGACAGTTTATGATAACCTTTGTTATCAATGTAGTGATCAAAACTCAATAAAAGGGGATATACGAAGTCCCATACTATATACAAAGAACGTGAAATGTGATGGTAATACCCCTTTGATTACATCCCTCATCGTACTATAAACCGATGAAAGTTCAACCCAGAAAGTTAACGTCAATTAACAAAATAATATTCGATGGTGTTTTATGTCACCGAATTTTAAAAATTTTTACACTGAACGAGTTTTTAAATGTTAAACCTGACCCGAACACCCTCTCCGAGTACAGATAAGATACATAACAATCGATCCTACTTACCCGATATAGACTCCTAGGTTGACTCCCACTGACAATTCAATTACGTTCGATAGTTCACCATCGGAGTCGAACACAAGTGTACCCGGAGACGTAATCGACGGACCCGTAAAAGGTTCTGGTCCATAAGTTTTTCCGACTTTCACTTCCGGTCTAAGACTTCTTGATCAGGTCCCTTATCCGTATCGTAGTGAATACGGTTTTAGATAGTCATTTTCGCCAGAGTCTCGGTTGGAACTGAGTCTCTCTCCCCTGTGGGTTACCATACGGTCATTTGACGGAGAGTTTTATTCAAGACTAAACATCACAAATGGTTAAAGAGACCACATTTATAGGAGTGAGTTCGTCTTAAAGAACAACAAGTCAACGACTCAACAGAGACTGACATTGGGGTAGCTGATATCGTGTGGTCTGAAGGTACAGGAAGTGATAGAGGGTCTCAAACGAGTTTCAGTACAGGTAACTCAGTCACTACGGTAGGTCGGTAGAGTAGGAAACAGGAGGGGAAGAGGAGAACAGGAGCTAGAAAGGGTCGTAGTCCCAGAAAAGGTCATCCAGTCGAGAAGTGTAGACCACCGGTTTCATAACCTCGAAATCGTAGTCAGGAAGTTTACTTATAAGTTCCAACTAAGGGAAATCCTAATTGATCCAACTAGTGGAACAACAGTTCCCTGAGAGTTCTTAGAAGAGGCCATGGTACTAAGTTTTCGTAGTTAAGAGACACGAGTCAGTAGAAATACCAGTTTGAGAGTGTAGGTATGCACTGATGACCTTTCTGGTATCGAAACTGATATGTCTGGAAACAACCGTTTCACTACAGAGACGAAAATTATACGATTCAAAGAGTTTCGGAAAGAAGGTTCCTCGTTTACAGAAAGTTAAAGTACCGACGTCAGTGGTTGGGGTCACTAAAACATCGGGTTCTTTTATTTTAGAAAGTGACAAAGATAGCAAAAAGTAGATAAACGATACTTCACTACCCAGGTCTACAGTACTAGAATCTAAAAACTTACAACTTGAAATTCGGACGAAAAAGTGAGAGAAGAAAGTGGAAGTAGTTCTCCGAGAAGTAAAAGACGGTAATCCTACCACAGTGGACTCCAATAACTATAAAGAAGACCGTTATAACTCGTCTTAATCTCGGTGGTTTAACGTAGTGACTTGTGTCTTAACCTTTCTCTACTCTTTTTGATAAGAGTACTCGACCGTGTCCGTCTAGGTCGTGGGGTGAAGTATGTGGGTGGAACATTACCGTCAATTACACACCGGTGTAAGTCCGTTAGTGTGAAACCCTCATAGCTATTGAACAGTTAAGGAAGTGAACGTTCTATCCTTACTACAGACGGAACAAAGTGTTTATACACAATCCATGTTTCCATCCAACAGTAACTTTTGTGAAGTTCAAATTACCCATTGTTAAAGTAAAAATCTACGGTATGACTTTGATACAGGAATTATTGCTCCCACTACAAAGAGATCTTCTATTGTACTACGAAGAAGTGTGAGACTAAAATGTATGATTTTACCATATTACTTGTGGTACATGTTGACAAAATAAACGATATATTGAGTGTATGACCACTTTCATCACGTAAAATAAATGTCTATTAAGATTTTTTGTATATAAAAAAGTTTATATTCTTGAGATGAACATAGACTTATTTGGAAGTCTAAAATCAAGGGATAAAATTTATAGCCCTTCTTTTCCAAGTCTTAGATCCAGAGAATCAAACGTATCGTCTCAAAAAAGGATGAGTTTATGTGACTATTTGACCGGAAAACTAACTTTTTTTATTGATACCCGTTACTCTTTTGTAAAATAAAGTCACACTACACTTTTTTTCTTTCTAGAAAAGAGATATCTAACCGTTATAATAACTATGTTTAATGTAAAGGTACAACCTTTAAGTTCAACCGACAATTATAATTGTGACGGAAGTGTGTGTCGTCAAACAAGATTTCAATCCGTTCATAAATTTTTAGTCACATAAAGTTATATAAAATATACACACGTACAATTTGGGTACCAGTGTTCCTTGAAAACTTTACCCAAAGAATATTTTATAAAGTTTTATATCATAGGAATAAATTGAGTCGAAAGTTCTTTTTAGGTAAATACTTAATGTATAGTATTTACATAAAATTGTAACGAATGTCTCAGTAACTAAAGTCATCTCTAAAACAATTAAAGTAAACGTAAAGAAGTAGAGTCTCATAAAATAATTGAGAAAGTCTTAATGTCTGATTAGATCTTACGACCAAAGAACTTTATTCTAATGAAACGGTTCTAAAATGATTATTTCTTACTTAATTATATGATACTAAAAAAAACAGTAGGTGGATAAATACACTGTTCACAAGACACTAAATTAAAAGACAAATTTGACATTTTGAGAAGACACACATTAAATATCGTATATGTAAGTATCTTTTACTTAAAAGATACATGTAATAAGTATCTTTTATTAAAATCTTAAATAAATGTTCAATTTCGGATTTTCAATTTTTTTTATCTTTACAATTACTAACTCTAAAAAAGAGAATAACTTAATATGTAATAAAAATGACGATCTGGTAACTAAATGTTATGTCTGAAAGACAAGACACTTAATTTTTAAAGTCTTTAAAATCCTAGATAAATTTGTAACCAATCTTTATACAAAAAGAGGTTGTGTAAAATTTTGGTGAAACTACTATACAGTAATGTGTTAATTTTTACTTACTTAGAATACACGTATATAGTAGTACCTAACTAGAGTTTGTTTTACACTGTTTTTACACGAAGTGTTACTATGTGTCTCCTACTATATAAAAGACACATTCAGGTTGTGTTTTATAATTGTATAACAAAAACTTACGTTTAAATCAATTGAGTAAGTCCTTACTCAACAGAACGGTATAATCACCTGGTCTCTGACAAAGTTCTAAATTTCTAAGTCTCTTTTAAGAACTGAAGTCACTACCCCCTGACATTTATTCGTTTCATAATAGGGATTTTATATAAAATATCCAAGTATTGACGATGTCTTTTTTGTCTCTACGTTTCTCTACCTCTGACACATACGACTCCCACCCCCCATAGTAACGTAAAGTACTACCCCTGAGGTACCCTTCCGTATTAAACCCTTTTCTATATAATGCACACCTTGTGACTCTGTATGACTACAGACCTCCTATACCTAAGGTCCGTTTCCCGGATTTCCCCCTTGTACAGACGAGACTACCCTCTTTTCATATTGCCATTTCTTAAACCTTGACTCTTTTACTCCCCCTCTTACCATCCTCGACACGGGTTTCTCCATTGACTTTATAAGGATTCTCCTAACGAACCCGAACCCAGTTTGGGACTCTGGTCTATATGGGTGTATTAATAATACCCTTACGAGGGTCTTCTTGGACTACTTTCTTACCATTTTGTCTATCGGTTACTCTTAAACGATATACTGAGTTCCTTGAGTTTAGACCCGAGAGATTGTTGGATCTCCCGACCCTACCCCTTCATCCACCCTCGCTCCAAGTTTTCCTCCCCTGTATCCATATGGATACCGACTAAGTACAACTAACAAACCGTCTTGGGTTGTGTTAAGACATTTATATTAATTTATAACGTAAATTAACATTTATAACATATATTATGACATTTATTTAAATTTATGTTAATTTTTATTTGAACTATATTTTTTCTTAAAAAAATTTTTCCTTTTTTTATTTTAGACGGTGACAAAAATGACAAAGAGGTGTCTAGTGTAGTGGAGTCGAGTTTTGGGATGTAACCGAAGAATAGAACGAATCGTATCTTCGACTCCGGAAATGTTCCGACTGTTTCAAGATACATTGAATATTGGGACATCCATATCAGACCTACATGTTCTGATACTAAAGACCTGATTCAGACTAGGTCGTCCCGTTCAAGATCTCATGTGTAATGGGAATCGAGACTAGGGTTAAAATTGCGAGGTTGGTATCCGATGAAGTCAAGTCAAGTCAAATCAATGAGTTACCACAGGTTGAGAAACGTTTGGGTCCCTGACGTCGTACGGTACGGAGGGACAGGTTGTAGGTGAGGGCCTCGAATGAGTTTGAGTACAGGTAACTCAGCCACTACGGTAGGTTGGTAGAGTAGGAGACAGTAGGGAAAGAGGAGGGGAAGAGGGTCAAGGGATTCCCGTTTCGGCCACGTCAACAAGTCCCGTCAGGAGCCTCCTCTCCCCTTCAAGGTAAGATAATCTCTCACCTTCGTATCTTGGTTACTATTCCCAAGGTCACGTGGTCTCGTATTTGTAGGTCTGATATGGATGTCCTAATATTCAATACATCTTGAAACGGTTGGAACATTTCCGGAGTCGAAGATACGATTCGTTCTACTCTTCGGTTACATCCCAAAACTCGACTCCACTAGACTAGACACCTCTTTGTCACCTTTGTCACCGTCTGAATTAAAACCCCCCCGAGGTTTTAGTTACGTCTACCTCTAACGTCGGTACTTTAATTTTCTGTGAATGAGGAACCCTCTTTTCAATACTGGTTGGATCTGTCGTATAATTTTTCGTCTCTACAATGAAATGGTTGTTTTCAGACAGATCAGTTCCGATACCAAAAAGGTCACCAGTACATACCTACACTCTCAACCTGATATTTCTTTTGACTCACGGTTTCTTAAATACGAAAACTTGACATCACAACCTCTTCTGAGAACTCTCAGGGAACCTGACGTTCCTCTAGGTTGGTCAGGTACACTTTCCTTTAGTTAGGGCTTATAAGTAACCTGCCTGACTACAACTTTGACTTTGAGGTTATGAAACCGGTGGACTACACTTCTCGACTGAGGAGTCTTTTCTGGAACTACGACCCTTTCTAAATTCCGTCCTCCTATTCCCCTACTATCTACTACTCTGTCAACCTGCCGTAGTGATTAAGTTACCTGTAGTCAAATTCATTTGAGGTCCTCAACCACTACCTGTCCCTACGGACCACACGACGTCAGGTACCCCAGTGTTTTTCAGTCTGTGCTAACTCACTGACTTGACTTAACTATACTAGACAGGTGACAGGATTTTTCTTACCAGACATTATCTCAGTTCCCGTCTTCGTCTCTCTTATCACCCCTTCAATGTCGACATAAAGAAAACTACATAAAGATACGTAGTCTGGACTTATCATTGTCGTCTTCATAGCTCCTTACAAACGTAAACCCAATTAACATCACTAGAACAAAAGAAATGTAAGTTTTTCTCTGCACCTGACACTCTCTTCCTTTTCCGTTTCCTCTCTTGAGAATTCTCCCGACAGAAATGGTTGAATCTTCTTCCTTAAACATTGAATCATACCATAACTTTTTTTTCCCCTCTCCTAAAAGAAAAATACCACCCTCTTGTATGGTTCTCGAGTCAAAAACTACTTACATATTATCGATAAAGATTTCATTTAGTTCACCTTTATAGTTTATCCGGAAATCTCTTCGTTCTATTTAAACCTCTTCTCTAAGACTGTCGTCTACATTTAAACATTAAGAAGTCCCATACCGTCATATGAATCTTGTATTTTGAGGACTCTTGTACCAAAATATACCATTCATCTCTAGGTTTTCGTTCGTTCGTTCCTTCTTTTTTTTTTACTATGACCTTTGTTTCCCTCCTTACGATATCGTTACTACTGTACTTTATAGTGATTCATATGTCTTAACTTACGTGTGTACTTTCACCACTTAGATAAATCTTTCCACAGACCGTCAAATAATTACCACTATACTCTCTTGTATCCATATTACGTACGTGTGTAAACCCATACTTTGTTAATACCCTCCCGAAGGGTACACCGAGACACCATTTCTTAGACGGACGGTTACGTACTCCGTACCCAAACTAGGGACCCAACCCTTCTAGGGGACCTCTTCTTTTACCGTTAGGTGAAGTTATAAGAAAGGACCTTTTAGGGTACCTGTCTCCTCTGACCGCCCGAACATCAGGTACCCAACGTTCTCTCGACCCGTACTGAATCACTGATTTAGTTTTGTTTGTCAATACCCTTGAACGTCTAAAAGAGAAGAGATAAGAAGATAACAGTCATTTTATATTTCTGTCCCCGTCACTCAACTCGTATTTAGTATTCTTGTCAACTTAGGTACTTCAGTCTTTTTGTAAATTTATAGTATGAAATCGGACCTTTTTATCTACCTAATCTATTTATCTTGTACTAACACCTTATTGTAATTCCCAAGTACACTTTAGAAACTAGTACTAAAATTTAACCTTCTACGTTTTTTTACTCATTAGTAAGTCAGTATAAGTCGTACAACCATATGGACAAGACCGGTCCCAACATCAAATCGGTTAACTTGTACTTTTTTATTCCCTGAATTTCCTTTACCCTCACAAAAGTTGTCTTACTAACGTTACTAAATCATACCTTAAATTAATCCAATACCCCCCCCCCCTTCTAAATTCCCATAAACTCTGTCTTTTTTTCTACTTTCATATTTAACTAATATCTAATGAGGTACTGAGTCGACGATTTCTTGGACGGACGTTTACGTCCTCGGTGTTCTCTGCTCCCAAACTAGGGACCCAGTCTTCTAGGGAACCTCTTCCTTTACCGTTGGGTGAAGTCATGAGAACAGACCTTTTAGGGTACCTGTCTCGTCGGACCGCTCGATGCGACACAGGTACCACAGTGTTTCTCAGTCTGTACTGACTCACACACGTGTCTGTATGTACCATCCAATCCTTCCAACAACATTACCCTCATTGTGTAAATCACTCGATCTTTGTCTTCCACAATTAGTCTATCACCGTATGAACTTTGAATCTAATTAAATTCGTCCGTCACCAACAATAACTAACACTTTTCTGGAACACTTATCTCGACACTAACTCACAGACTTCATATCACCTTATATCCTAATAAACTGAGAACTTGTCTAGTTCTTTTACTCTTCGTTATATGTACACTCACGGTTCTATCGTTTTCGACAAAATATACGACGACCTAGATAATACATTTCTAGATTTAGTAAGAGTCCAGGTATAATCTGTGACTTTTTTACAAATAATTTATTTAATTACATTACTTACTATTTTTTATAATTACACGGTTGAAATTTATGTAAGTCAACAAAGTATAAAGTAAGATATTTACCATAGAATCAAGTAAACCCATCTGACCACCGAATATTTGTTGTCTTTAAAGAACGTCAGAACCTCCGACCTTCAGACTCTAGTCCTAAGGTCGTACCGACTCACTTCCTGAGGAAGTCAAGAACCATACCCTATACCTCGTCGAGAAATCCTAGAGAAAAGTTCCAGTACTTAGAGTAAGTGTTCCCGAGGTGGGAGATCTTAATTAGTGGAGGGTTCCTGGGGGTAGGACTATGGTGGTGTGACCCGGACCCTAAAGTTGTATGTTTAAACCCCTCTAATATTTGTGTTTCCAATTCTATTTCACAGTCAAAGAGTCAGCAAAGACTGAGAAAAACTGTGGTCCCTGACACATCAGGTGCCTTAAGAGATCCAGTCTTATGACCTCACCCATTGGAAAGGGAAGAGGTCCCCTAACAGGGTTAGGTCCCTAAGTTGGGTTCTTCTGGGATCGTTTACCCTTCGTATCCTTATTTCGACCGTACGATAGAAATAGTCACTACAAAGGGATGAATATAAAATCTTTTTTCGTGTGTATGATAAAACAATAAGAACACACTCTACGTATACCGAAAAGGCTTGTAAAAATATGTAAAGGTTTTTTTTTTTTACTTACGTTAAAATTTTTCGTGTTTCCTTTATCTTACTTTGTGAATTTCACCCCTATTGACTTAAAACGTGTATCATCATCTCTTGATATAAAGATATGGTTCTGTTTTAAAACCACAAATTTTTTATTTGGTACTGTTAATCTAATTACGACTTTACATCGTCACTTCTAAGTCTTAGATTTCTGACTTTCTTAAGTGTACGTTTTACTCCTGAAACGGGTCTCGTTGGTGTCTCATTACACTTTTTTACTTTGTCAGTGATATTCTTCTTGACTTAATTAATCGATTATCCAGTTCATAAATTTCTTTAAAGTCAGAGTTTTACATCGTCTTTTAGTCTTCTCTAAAAATTTCTCTATTTAATTTTTTCTTAAACGTCTAATAGAATTTTGACAGTTCCGTCCAACCTCCTTTCCCAATTACTTTTTGAAAAATTAAGTAAGACGTTATGACCCTATTCTTGGTCTCTTCGTATTGTTTTTCTTTCCTTCTCATTTCTTGAAAGTTGTTTAGAACGAAAACATGCACTTTTGTAAGTAAAAATAGTGTTTTAGTCATAGTGATTTATTTTGGGTCCAAGGTGGTCCTCTCTGTCGTTATTAAAGTTTATTGACGTTTGCCTCAGATGGTACTCTAACCAGTATTCGGTCTTTAACATTACGATGACCATTTCCAAATGCCTCCTCTTACCGAAAAACCCAAGGATACCTATGAGATTCCAGGACACTAATTACAGGTATCTTTTAGTGTAGTTGAGCTATATCAGTCCTACAGATTCCTGGGTTTATGAAATCCTTCATTCCAAAGAGAGTAACTTGGTCCGTTCTTTGATGTAGGTCGACTTCGTTAACAAGTCCCGTTTCTCTTATGGTTCACCGTCACCCTTTTCCCTCATTTTTAACGGTCATCACTGGGTGTTGATTATAGAATATCGTGAATCTATAGTAGGTCATACTTGACTCCAGACATTATCAATGACCACAAATAACCTTCCTGACTACAACTTCAACTTTGAGGTTATAAAACCGGTGGACTATGCTTCTCGACTGAGTAAACTTTTCTGGGACTACGATCCTTTCTAACTTCCCCTGCTGTTCTCCTCTACCCCTGCTCTCTCTTACTCTACTCAATCTACCGTCGTGGTTGAGTTACCTGTACTCAAACCCATTTAAGGCCCTCAACCATTACCTGTCCCTCAGGATCTCACGACTCCAAGTACCCCAGTCTTTCTCAGCCTGTACTGACTCACTGACTTGACTTGACTTATCAATACTGACAAAGAAATAAAGTTGTTACCTATATAGACAAATACGAAATTCATAAAAGGAAGGGTAGAGGGTAAGACAATAGGTGTTTATATTTAATACTATTATCAAGGCAAGTCAACGAGTCAGTACAGACTGAGAAGCGTTGGGGTACTTAGCGTCGTGCGGTCCGCAGGGACAGGTAGTGGTTGAGGACCTCAAGTGAGTTTGAGTACAGGTAGCTCAGTCACTACGGTAGGTCGGTAGAGTAGGAGAGAGTAGGGGAAGAGGAGGACGGGGGTTAGGGAGGGTCGTAGTCTCAGAAAAGGTTACTCAGTTGAGAAGCGTACTCCACCGGTTTCATGACCTCAAAGTCGAAATCGTAGTAAGGAAGGTTTCTTTAGGGTCCCGACTAGAGGAAGTCTTACCTGACTAACCTAGAGGAACGTCAGGTTCCCTGAGAGTTCTCAGAAGAGGTTGTAGTGTCAAGTTTTCGTAGTTAAGAAGTCACGAGACGGAAGAAGGGTCAAAATTCAATGTCTTTTCTTTCACACTAAGTAGGGCTTGTCCTTATTCATGGTTTCTGAAACATTTCTGAAGTATTTAAAAGAAACCTTCTACCAATCACACAAAAGTCAACATGTCCCCATCAACTTAGTGTAATCCTTCTTCGTACTTAAATCTTAAATGGACACCAATCATCCCTACTTATACCTAAGTTTTAATAGTTCTCTACTTGGAACTATTGGAAGATGACACAGTTTAATCCATTCGACCATGTTACAAAGAGTCTTAGAGAACTGATTCAAACCGGTATTTTCTTTTAATACTCATGTTAAATCTTCATTATCGATCGATCTCCGAATCCTCAAGGTACATTTTATTTCGTTTAATCTCGAGCATATACCACAGAACTTAGACGACTGAGTGAGCGAGTGGAATAGAACTTCGTCGTTGACCCGAAGGTATAGGAGATGAAAAAAAAAAAAACCATTGAGGAGGAAATCGAGGAAACCCGGTCTATGCAAAAGTTTGGGAACTCTCTATTGTAACCGGAGAAGACGTTTGGTAGACATAGCGAACCCAACTTATTAACCTCTACGACTTTCCAATTACACCGAAAATCGAGTAGGTGTTTCCAAGGTCCAGTAAGAGTGTTCGAGGTCAAACGGGAACGAGTGACAGTGTGATACAGGTATATAGGAATACATAGTGAACGGAAGTAAAGATTGGGTCGTGGTCTGTGTCTTCGATGTCGACAGCTACTTGACAAATTGGCGAGGATTTTAACGTATTTCTTTTGAAATGTTATTAAACAATAAATGGTAATAATTACCGGGTAGAGATCAAGTAAAGACTATGTTTACGTATGTTTTAATCCGTCCGAAAGAGTTTGACGAAAAAAAAAAAAAAAAAAAAACTCCCTTAGACGAAATTTAGACATTTCTTAGAGAGATCCTTACAAGGTCTCACAAATCAGTAAAAATATAGTATATATTATTCTTTTAGAAAAAATCTTTTCGTAAAATAAAATTTCACTTGTAAAAGAGACAGATTGACTTCAATACTACAAATTAAATGATATAATACATTATTATCGAGTCAACCATTTCTTAGGCGGATGTTACGTCCTCTGGGGTCACGTTAAGGACCCAACCCTTCTAGGGGACCTCTTCCCTATCCGATGGGTGAGATCACAAGAACCCGAAGGGAACACCGAGTCGACCATTTCTTAGACGGACATGACACCCTCTGGACTTAAGGTAGGGACCCGACCCTACTAGGGGACTTCTTCCCTTTTCGATGGGTGAGGTCATAAGACCGGACCTTTTAAGGTACCTGACATATCCGGTGTATCCCAACGTTTCCCAACCTGTGTTGACTCGTTGAAAGTACAATGAAGTAAAACATTCTTTTAGTAACTAGGTCTTTAAAAATTTTTTGCAGAACCATCTAAATCTCTGTGTTATGTATCATGAACCATCCAACTTTAAATAGTTCAAATTCTATTGATTTTAAACTATTTTAAACAAAAGTATTAATTAACTGTTAAGATAAAAGGATTAAAATAAGATTTATTTTAAATTATTAAGTATTAATTATGTATCCGAAGTAAATATTAGGAAATTTAGTTTAAATGATTGTTAACAACGAACTTCCCTATACGTAAAAGTTCTAGAAACATGAAACTCCATCAAACTCAACATGGTGAAGATTTGACGTTTGAGAAAAAGGAAAATTTAGTTATCTATCGATGGACTTCATGATAAAAACGTCCAAAAAGTGTTCGGGTAGATGATGAAACTATATCAAATATATATCAGAGAGAGATGTAATCAAATATAGATCAGATATATATTGGACGTAAGACTCAACCATTTTATATAACATTTACTGTAATTTATAGAGAACACAAAAACATTCATGTTCTACACTTTTGTATGTCATTAGAGTAACTGAGATTTCAATTAACAGTATACCACTATTATTGATTTAAAAAACTGACAACATTGTTCTTGTGTCGGGGACGGGTGGGAAATGAAAACGCATCTGAACTTTCACCGTACAAATTTAAAAATATATATGAATTTTCGTGTATACTCAAATATACACGAACAAAGGATGACACATCAGAATAAATTTAGGATCATATAAACTAAGACATCAGAAATTACTACGAACACTGATTCTCATTTCGGTTTAATTTTAATCGTTGAAGAGTTTTATGAATTTATGTTTAATTTACCATACTATGGATCCTAAACGAAGTTTTATTACACTGTATCTTCTTTCCAACACTCCATGTTCTTACTGACTCCCGTCCTCCTCTTCCCCCGTTATCTCCTACTCTACAGACCTATCGTAGTGACGGAGTCACCTGTATTCAAACTGGTTTGAGACCCTCTATTACTTTCTGTCCTTTCGGACCACTCGACGTCAGGAACCGTAACATTTCTCAACCTGAACTGAATCACTGACTTGTTCTTCTTTCCTCACATCTATTTCTTCTTTGACATCTACTTTGTTATAGTCAGTTCAAAACTATTTACATCTTTGGAGAAATGTTCCAGTGAACACCATCCGGGAATATCGAAGTCCTACCCTCAACCAATGGTCCTTCTCGTTGGTATACTAATCATCCAACCTTGAAACTCGAACGTGTTTAAGGTCCCATCCCTCACACCAATCTCAAACTCAAATTTTTCGACCGGTCACAAATTAGTTAGTACGGATGTACTACTTTAGGGTTTATTAAGAGACATATGGACTTGGTTATCTTGAAGGACTATTTGTGATTACTACCCGATCCTCCCATTGTGAAGGACTAAAAACTACTCTTCCGTATCTTCGAGACACAAGGGAAACACTTAGTAATATCGTTAATTGACTTGGAGTCGTCTAACATCGGTCAAGAAGTCTTCTCCATATCGGGTTATCGGGAGTTCTGAACTGAGACTTCACTATCGTCAGAAACCTCCTGAAAAAAAACTGGACACTCTAGATTAAGTCCAACGATGACAGGTCTAAATTGATATTATGTGGGTCAACCAGTCTGGTCAACCTCATTTGTATTATTGACAAACTTACTACAAATGTAAATAAAACTGTATTTAAAAAGAAACTATATCGGAAAATAAGGAGGTAACAGAGATAAGACATTAAGTTTAACCACAGTATCTTTGTGGTTTTACTAATGTAAAGGATTTGTGTGTGTGTGAATAGAAACATAGTCACGAGTACTGTGNGTCAACCTCATTTGTATTATTGACAAACTTACTACAAATGTAAATAAAACTGTATTAAAAAAGAAACTATATCGGAAAATAAGGAGGTAACAGAGATAAGACATTAAGTTTAACCACAGTATCTTTGTGGTTTTACTAATGTAAAGGATTTGTGTGTGTGTGAATAGAAACATAGTCACGAGTACTGTGGTAGAAGCAGATCTTACAGAAAGAATGTAGTGTCTTCATAACAGGTCATACTGACTGACTAAGGAAACATGAGTCGAATCATTATTGAAGAGGTCCCACGAAAGAGTCGATAGTATGTGGTTGGGGAAGGGTGAGGTCATGGGTGTGGTTGACGACTTTTACAAGTTCGTTCCATAGACAAAAATTCTACAAATAGTTTGGAACACATATGGAGATAATGGCATGAAGATGTACTAAAGTATTACCGGTACATGGACAAAAAGTGTCCTATGACAATCGAGGAATTCTTATACTAAAATAAAAGGACAAACCCCAACATAAACAAACAAAATAAAGGTTCTGGATCGAGTTACCAACGTTGTTTCATACCCGTTATTTGTAAACAACACCCTTAGTAGACTTACTTTACTTACGTAAACATATACAGAAAGTATTACACGAAAGTAACAAGAGATCTAGATTCGAATAATATCCTAAATCAGATATCCTTCAATAAAATATTAAACTGATTGAAATTTATTCGAAAAGATAATATACCCCTTGTAACGGAACAATACAAAATATATTTAAAAGAAGTACAAGTCTAATTAGATAAGGTCGATGAAACACATGTGAAAGAGTTAAACTTTACAGAAAAATGTAAAAGTATCTTTATGAAACATTAATGATACACTAAACCTTTAGACTTCAGATTTACTATTGTTTATGATTAAAACTGTTATACATAATGATTGTTTCAACCTATAATTCGAACTTCTAATATGTTTACAGTATAAATAGTGAACTCCAATAGATGACAACTCGTCAATTTAAGAATTAATAAGATAATCTCACTAAAAGTAATGTGCCTAAAAAAAAAAGGGAGATATCACATACATTTCGTCCGATCCAAACCAGATTGTTTATGATCCTGACACAGAGATATTACAGTGTACAAATCTGTTACTCACTTTTAAGGTTAATCAGATTTACATATTAGACACACATTAAAATTTTTAACTTTGTTCTTTAAACTAAAAAAAAAGGTGGTGAATTTTAACTTCGACTTTAATACATCCGGAGACCTGAGTGACATTCTATCAACTCTGATCAATAGACGTAGAATGTCCTTTTTAAAGACATTCATGAGAGCAGTAGTTTTTGAAAAGGTTAGAACATATGTCTCTTACCTTTTCTTATGTAAAAATAGAGATATATGGTAAAATGAAATAGGATTTCGATAAAGAAACATTAATACATCTGTACCTAATTTAAACAAATACGTACTCTCAGAGGAAAGGTAGGTCCAATGACACAGGTGAATGTCGATAATAATGTCAATTTTTCAATTTCATTACATATTAAAGATAGAATTTTCTGTTTAGAAAGTCGTCGACGTTTTTTGTACGGGACGAGTCCTGGGACGTCTTTACAATAGTAAGTTGTTATAAAGACTTAATTTATTTATATACGTACCCCACTCTAAGTGAGGAATAATGATTTTTAACGGACCTTTAATAGTGGTCTAGGTAAGGTAGATAGATAACGGTGTACAAGAACAACAAATCAGTGGTTCAGTACAGGTCGAGGAACGCTGGGGTACCTGACGTCGTGTAGTCCGGAGGGACCAGGAGTTGTAGAGGACCTCAAACGGGTTCTCAAACGGTTCAAGTACAGGTAACTTAATCACCAAGGTAGGTTGGTAAATATTAAATGAAAAAAAAGTGATAGACATAATATATAGATCTATGATAATAGAGACTAAAATTTCAGGGTCAGTCAGGTCAGTGAGTCAGTACATGTCGAGAAACGTTAGGGTACCTGACGTCGTGTGGTCCGAAGGAACAGGAAGTGGTTGAGGGTCTCGAACGAGTTTGAGTGCACGTAGTTCAGTCACTACGATAGGTTGGTAAATTGGGACAGTAGGGGAAAAGGAGGACGGAAGTCAGAAAGGGTCGTAATCTCAGAAAAGATTACTCAGTCGAGAACCGTAGTCCACCGGTTTCATAACCTCGAAGTCGTAGTTAGGAAGGTTACTTATAAGTCTTGCCTACAGGAAATCCTCCCTATAACCTAGAGGAACGTTAGGTTCTCCAAGAGTTCTCAGAAGAGGTCGTGGTGTCAAGTTATCGCAGTCAAGAAACCGTGAGTCAACAGAAATACCAGGTTGAGAGTGTAGGTATGTACTGATGACCTTTTTGGTATCGGAACTGATCTGTCTGGAAACAACCGTTTTATTACAGACGAAAAATTATGTGACAGGTCCAAAAAGTATCGAAAAGAAGGTTCCTCGTTCACAGAATGAAAGTACCGACGTCAGTGGTCGACGTCACTAAAACCTCGGGTTCTTCTACCTCTTTGTTACCTTTGTCACTGTCTGTGATAGATAAACGGTACTTCACTACCCTGGCCAACGGTACTAGAATCAGAAAACTTACAACTTAAAATTCGGTAGAAAAAGTAAGAGGAGAAAGTGAATTTCAGGGTTGGTGGAATTTATAACTCGAATTCAGTGTAGATAGTAACTACGGAGACCCAATTTTAATTAAAAGGAATAGAAATCATGATTACGTATCATATAGTGTTTCATTATGAAAGAACGGGAGATTGAAATTAGACACATTTGATACGGGTAGATCAATCTGTGTTTCGAGAAAGTCTAGTGGTTCCACCAGAATGAAAAGATATGATAAAAGGATAAAGTTGGTCGTTGGGGGTTTTATATCACGGTTTGTGACTCATCCATATGTATGCACTGATTAACTAATTATCTTACTGATTTGACAGTGAGTTACACTGGAAAAGCTTCTTTGAAGATTGTACTTTTCTGTCTCAATCCGGTTATATAAATTTGTTAAACGTATTATTACATAAAAGAGAACACCTAAATCGAAATAAACATAAATTCACTAACGGATATACACTGATATAGTCAAGTTATTCCCTCCTCTGTTCTCCGTGTCTCTCTGTCGTTATACTTATAGTGACGACAGCTCAATCCAGACTTTGTTTATTCGGACACAAGAATAAAGAGAATCTACAGTCGAGAAAAAAAGAACTCGTTTAATGGGTTCAACACACAGAATACTAAAATAGATATATTACCATTACATATCGATGAAGTATAAAAATACCTTTTATTTAACTATTTACACTTTATCTACTTCACACATATGTATGTGTATATAACTATATATAGTGTGATATGTTATATTCGAAACAATATTCATATACGTATATCTGTACATATCAAGTATTGAATGAGATATCACACTAGTGGTATCATAATATAGTAAGAATCTGTATGAAAGTTCTGATCAATTCAACAAAACCCCTAGATCAATTTCTTCTATTGTTCAGTTGGAGACCCTTTCTTGAGTGACTGTATCTTTACATCAATGTTATAAATCATACTCGATCATTTTTAGTAGTTCAAGTCCTCTTCCTTTTAACCTCGTGGTTTCTCGTACACAGTAAATCGAGTGGAAGACTGTCGGACGTCCCTAACGGCGGACTTAGGATCCTCTTTTACAGTGATTTTATATACAGACTGTAAATCTCCTTTTCCGTTGGACCAGGACATCGGATACAGTCCCTCGTATTGCTCCTAATGACAACCGTTTACTACTGTATCTATATTGGTGAATTCAGAATGGTCGACGAGGAGTAAGACCTACATAGAATGAACAAAAACTCCGTGATTAAGTTCTCCATTTACTCAAAACGACACCAAGTCTCTACAACACCAAACCCCCATAAAAAGATCACAAAACCATCATAATCGTCGTAGGACGGTAGGTATCGTTCTCGACACATACGACCCTTTGTCTGGTGATTTTACGAAATACTGAACGTGGTTTAAATATTTGTCGTCTTATCTTTATTTTGGATCCGATAATACTAGGGTAACGACGAACAGGACATGAACCGACGGTAGAAATGTGTCTACAAGTATCGAATGACTAGGAGTCTCAGTGAACTTTCTATAAAATTTTTAGGTATTATGACTCGGTAACTTTTAAACTGGGTCATACAACCACCTTCCAGGTCCTTCGTATTGAGAAATCCACAGGAAAGACTTAGACTTTGTCGGTCGAATCCTTTGGTGACTGGATCTTATACTTACTAAGAAAAAATTTTGAAAATAATAAGTAAGTCGAAACCTTAGTCGATCAGAGTCATTCATAGGATAAAGTTGGTACATTAATCGACAGATCCCCTCGAAAACTCTTGGAGCACGATGAGAAGGAACTAATTTGGATGAATCGTTCACAACACTTCTAATGTTTTTTTACACTATACCGGATAATGTCCATGAGTTGTATACTGTAGACAATTTTCTACTTATTACTACTGGATTATTTTGACGGGGTCGTACAATGTCTACTATTAAATATGTCGAAAATTTTAGTAATTACTAAACATTTACATGGTATACGTCATTGTATAAAAGAGGATCGTAAAAAATACATTAATCCACAGTAACGTTGGTGTTGTTTAAGATTTTTAAATCGTAATTTTAATTACTTTAAAATGATTTGACTTAAGATACAATATTTTCATTTAATAGTATATATATTTTATTAAAAGTGTCGTTTGATCAAACAACTTAATGTATGGTAAATGATAAAATTAAGATTCTTGTCGGATAGATCACAAAAAATATTACGGAACTAAAAAACCCACCAACAATCCATCAACACAAACATAACGATGAATCTTTTAATTTAGGTTCATAAAAATCCTTATCCATTCAACTTAAAAACTCAACAGGTTAACTAAAAGGGTCAGAAATCCTAAAACTCTTCAGTATTTTTAATTCACTGAACCTAAGAGTCGTTTTTCGATAAAATAAAATAAGATAAGAAAGACACCACAGATTAAATCGGGGTTTAAGTGTTAAAATGGTGAGTGGAAAATTTTATAAGGGTGAACTCTTTATAATAATTACTTCAAGTATCTAATTAATATATTTTTCAAATATTCTGAATTAGGTTAAAATATAGAAGGACATTTGGTTATATTTCTACTTTCGTCATCTATAAATACTATAACCTCAAAAGACAATAAAAACTTACATAAATATCTTTGGGTACGTAACTTATGAAAAATGTATATGTGTGTACACTCTTTTATAAAAGATGATTACCATATCTAAGATAACGAAACAGTGACGTTAGTTGAATTTAGTAAGTATCTCTATAGTGTTTCACCGTAAAAACAAAATATTTATATATATATATATATAGTATATGTTCGTATGTATAAAATTATATCTTTGTCACTGTATTTACAAAACCACAACAAAGACTTCTGTGTTTACTTATAAAAATAATGAAAATTTGGAATTCTCAAATTTCCTTTTTAAGAAATGATTTCTCTTAAATTTATAAAAGTTAAAAAATATCAGGATTAACCATTACAAGAACTGGTTCTACATTTTACATTAGTTACAATCATAAGTCGTCCTAAAACTCTTAGTCGTCTATAATAGGATTATAGAATAGTTTTAAATCCTTAGGTAAGATGATGTTTCTGAGGATTTACGTTATTTAGTACATAAACTCTCGACAGTAATTTAAACATATTTTATCGTTATTTTTTCATTAACACTAATCTTATGTATACGACTTAAACGAACTGTGAGTTTAATGTATTCCTATTACAAAGACCAGTAAATACCTTTGTACCTTCAACTTTTTTCTCTTTTACATTAGGAACATAAGTTCTGCGAAACTTAGTTTATGTCTTCGATCATGGATTAAATTGTCTTTTACGTTATTTAATAATGACACGATATACATGTTTAGTTCAACTAATATCCTCTACCTTTGTAAGTAAAACAAATCCCTGATCTTCTTTACTGTTTTTCTACACTTAAGTTTGAATCTTCTATTATCCAAATTTCATCCATCTCTTCCACCCTTCTCAAAATCTTTTCTGTCAAAATCTATCACGATATACCTGTAGAAAAGTTTCTTACCGTCTAACCATAGACCAATTCACATTCTGTAAAGACCCACATTTTTATTCTCTCTCTTTCTATATCACTGAATTAGGTCTTCTCGGACATACATTTAAATTCCTGGAACCAAAAATTCCAAATGATTTGTTAATACCTTTTCTTATTACCAAATTTGACTCATAATCCTATTGTTGATTTGTGTCATACGTCTTATATATTATTTTTCCGACCTAAAACTCGTTAATGTGATGACGATCCGTTCCACAAATATTTTAGAATTTACCCGTTATCTCATCACACCTCTATTCCCTTATTCCTCTATAATGTTTTATTAAATCACTGAATAGATTCCATTCCCAATTTCCTTTCTCTCCATTGATACTCTAAATCAGAATTGACCAACTCTCCTATAATTTTGAGTTTTACGATTAAACATCGTTAGTTTTAGTCAAATCCTTAACATATTTTTATACACCAAAAGATTTTTAGATGATTGTTAACGATATAAAATTTTCATAAACTAATATATACTCAAAGGAAATCTTTTATCTTTGCACATATTTAAAATTGTAGAATCTCTAGATTCGTGTTGTCTTACTAAAATTAATTTCTTTCATATAAATGTACATTATTATGATGAAGTAACAATTCCGAGAATTTATCCTAACACCGCAAAGGGGTACTATTTTACATATTTAAGAATACCCATTATAATTTACTATACTAAGTGTAATAATACCAATCTTTGTAAGAATAGGATTATAAATAAGTCACCAATTAAAAAAATCCCTCATTACCGGAAAATGAAAATGAGGGATTTTCATTAAGAAAATCCCTCATTACCGGAGGACAACGTTTCTCGGTTGTGTTACCTTTTCTGGAATCACCACCCTTTCTAACTCCCGTCCTCCTCTTTCCCCGTTGTTTCCTACTTACAAACCTACGGTAGGAGCTGAGTTACTTGTGGTCAAACTCGTTTGAGGTTCTCGATCATCCCTGTCCCTTAGGACCGTACGACGTCAGGTACCCTAGTGTTTCGCGGTCTGTACTGATTCGATGATTTGTTGTTGGGATTGTCTTTTATACCTCAATAAATACTATACATAACACCCATACACGTTTATAAAGTTTAATCCTTTAATAAGTAAGATATAAACTAAGTCTGGTCAGCTTGATGTGAAGAATACAAACGTGTTACTATACACTCTTATTCTCGTTAAGTGTCTTTTAGAGGTTACAGTTGACGTGAATTAGAACGGTGTGATTTTAAATTAGTTTATTGTTATATTCGATTTAAAAGAAACGAAGACATACCATAGACTGTACCTATGGTACTTCTATAGTTTACCTGTTTGGGAAAGTTCCATTTTTAATTTCTTCATCATCGACGAATCAGTTTTGATTAAATATTTGAGTACCTACTATTCAAATACTGAAGTAACTCAATAAATGGTTAAGGATTCTGTTCAGTAAAGTCCTATACTTTACGTACTTATGCATTCATTTATGACCAAAAATACCGAGATAATCAGTAAATAAAAATACGGAAACATATCAAATAACTGGAGAAAGAGATATCCGGATGTCCGAAATACAGTATTTCTATACTTGAATTTTCGTTACTCATTTTACACTCAAATGTACTAATACAACCGGAACTTTTAATGATTACTCTTATTAACA
Organism: Capra ibex; assembly: GCA_006410555.1. NCBI lineage: Eukaryota > Metazoa > Chordata > Mammalia > Artiodactyla > Bovidae > Capra > Capra ibex. The sequence goes on along the minus strand of SJYO01048061.1, from coordinate 18,971,693 downwards.
TTTCCTCATTGTTTTTACCACTCAGGATTAAAGGATTTTTAATTATAATAGGAATAAATTGGATTTTCGAAATCTTCTATAGTTATAAAAAATTCGAAAGTAACACATATAAACTAAATGTTATAATACAAAGTCTAGATGTTTGACGAAGTCAAACTATATATATATATGTGTGTATATATGTGTGTATATATGTATAATAAAACTAATAAAAGGTATATCTAATAATATTCTATAACTTATAACAAGGGACACAATATGTCATTTGGGAACAACGAATAAAATATAAATCAATAAACATAGACAATTAGGGTATGGGAAATAAATAGGGAAGGAGCGGTGAGGGAAGGGAAACAATAAACATTCAAACAAAAGATACCCTTTTTGTATGAGAAATTTCCAAAGATAACCATTTCATTCTTAGGTCACGTAAACGTCACACAGACCAAAATTGGTTAGACAGGAGGCGATCCGAATCGAAACTTTCGATCTTATCCTTTTTTTTTCTAAGTTAATTATCCGATTAAATTAACCTAATTTTTCCGTAGTCCACCCTTTTTAAGTCTACTACTAGCTTGAATTTTCTCACCATAATATTATTATTAATGATAAACGATTCTCGGTTAGTGTATAGTTGTTACATGGTCCAGGAGTCTTGTAATAAAAGGTTAGTTACAATAATAGTTATAGTAAAATATCTACTCTTTAGACTCTGAGTCGTTCGAGTAATCAATTAATTTTCAAGGGATCAATCCTGTACCTTTCAGTTCCAAAATTACATCTTTACAGACTGAGTAACGACTTATAACCAAAATACACGTAAATTCAGTTAAAAGTAGATATTAAAATTCTAACAATAAGATTGTCCACCCTACAGACAACTGACACGGGTCGTAAATGAAGATAAAAACTTAGAGTTGATTAATACGTTCATATTATTATAGTGAAAGTATACTGTTTAATTTAAATCTTAGTCACGGGGGTGTAAATTCAATTAGTCAACAGTTTCATTCTAGAAGGAGACAACGGAAAGATAAATTAGGACTTTTCTTAATTTCACTCATTCTGTCAAGAATGTGATAATTGTTATTGAACTTGAAAATTCTAAAATGTAAAGTTCCAGAAGTAGTAAAATAGAAGAGTCGGTAATCAAAATGTAAAATTTTTCTAATTATACTTGATTCAGTGGATGTGTTGACATGTTCAATATGAAGTCGGATACAAGAAAAGACTCATAAGTAAGAACTGACAGTAACCAACCGTACTAAAATTTTGTAAATTGTATGTAATTCTTGGGATTTTACCGGACACGTACGATTTTATAATATGGACATTGAAGTATAAAAGCTCATGGATGAAACATGAATAGACCGATAAATAGAAACTACGTAGAGTGGTAAATATTTTAAACCTTTAACTAAACAGATAATTTAAAGATTTCCTCCATTTTCATCGAGTGGTAAAAGAAGTTGAGTTTTCACAATCTAGATGTAATTCTAGTAAAAGGTAAAGAGAACTCAGTAAAATTTAACACAAGATTCCACTCTTGTTACTTAATAGACTGTCTTTACCAAAGTGGACATGACGGTCGGAAGATCTCGTACTATTTTCGTAGAATGTGTCAAAAATACGTTGGACATTACTGACGTCCCGGTCCATTGACACTGTCTGTTGCTGGTCTGTAGTGAAAATAAAGTTTCTGGTGTGTTTTGTCGTCACTTAGTGCTCTTCCCTCCTTCACTTCCTACTCTTGAAGTTGAGTGAAGTAAAACTTCCCTGTACCGAATTAAGACAGAAAGATGTAAACGCCCCGGCCCATACCTCACCCTTTAACCGTTCGAACGTTATTTGGTCTGAAAGGTTTTCCATTTTACCAAGTTTCCTAATGAGTTTTGTCACTTAGAATGGTACAATTTACCCAGTTTCTACTCGGAATTTTTGTATTTTAATTCACTTTGTTCGGTTTATTTATTTTCCGGTGTATAATATATTAAGGTGTATATATCTTACTGACCTTATCCGTTTAGGTATTTTTATTTACCCAATTAAGAACGGTCCCTCTGTCCCTCCCCGACGGTTACTCATGTCCAAAGAAATCCCCATTACTGTAAAAAAGATCTTTATTTATCACTACCCCCAATGTTTTGAAATCATTTACGTCTTCTTAACATATTTAACATATGTAACTTTCAGACTCGTAACGTTATACATTTAATGAAAAAAAAAAAAGGTTTTTTACCGAATTGTGTGTAAAGACTTCTACAATCTTTGGTTTTTAGACCTACTTTTTTTATATATACATACATACACACGGGAGGAGGTCCCCTCAAAGGACTGGGTCCCTAACTTGGGTGTAGAGAATGTAGAGGAGGTAACTGTCCACTCAAGAAATGGTGATCGTGGTGGACCCTTCGACATATATATATACATATGTGTGTGTGTGTTTGTGTGTGTATATAAACTGATTTACTCCCCATCAGATTTAAAAATTATTCGGGTGTATAAAACTTCTATTAATAAAAGTCTGTGAACTTTATGGGAAACACGAGTCAGCGAGTCATTACGAAACACTAGGGGACTTATCTTCGGACGGTCCGAGGAGACATGTACCCCTAAGAGGTCCGTTCTCATGTCCTCACCCAAGGATACGGGAGGAAGTCTCACTTTATGTGGAATTCACTTACATTTCATCGTTGTACCTCCCATTAGGTATATATTAAATATAATTATCAACCAGAAGTCATATACCCTAAGGAGACGTACATATGTGTCTGGAACATATGATTACTTTTTTATAAACCGATACATTCACCTGGTCGGGTCAAGTATGGGTGCAACAAGTTTACAGTTGAAATACTGTCTTTTATCCTTTCCGTTCTTCAAGGTCTCAAAAGTTTGTATAAAGAAAAATATCACTGGTACAATAAACTTTAAGTCCTCAGGGATTTGAGATCTTCATGACCTTTCACAGATCTTTATGACTTCTTAAACGGAAATATTCTGTCTACATATTTTATCAGTCGTCTATTATTTTTTCTCGTTTTACCTGGGTACAGTTTACAATCATAAATATAATAAGTTCAAAATCAAAGATCATATCTATCTATGAAGTTCCAAAATTATAAATGGGACTTCCGTTTTTAAGACACTAATTTTCTTAAATTAAAAAGAAAGAGACGGTGAAAATAATCTCTATGCATTATATTCTTCGAAACAAAAAATATTTTTACCGTGTAACTTCAATAAAACTTTTATTTTGATAAGTGACATATACGATTATAATATCGTTCATTCTACACGAGATCAATTCATACGAATAACTTTTCGTTAATAAAGATCGAATAATTTTTAAATAAAGAAAGGGAATGTGTATAAGTTTCGTAGATTTTCGTGTCATTTAAAAACCGTCACATCTTGAGACCGGTTTTTAGACATAATGAATATGTTTAAGGACGGAATATATAAAGAATCTTCTCTATTTAAGTTTGTGTCGTAGAATAAAAAAACATGGACCTGTCATGTGTTCAACTTAACGTACATTTTTATTTACAAAATGTAAAACTTAACGTTGATAAAAATAAGGAAACGGTTGTTTCCAGGTCAGTTCCGATACCCAAAAGGTCACCAGTACATACCTACACTCTCAACCTGACACTTCTTTGAACTCGTGACTTCTTAACTACGAAAACTTGACACCACAACCTCTTCTGAGCTCTCAGAGGACACGTTCCTCTAGGTCGGTCGGGTAAGATTTCCTCTAGTCGGGACCCTAAAGAAACCTTCCTTACTACGATTTCGACTTTAAGGTCATGAAACCGGTGGAGTACGTTTCTCAACTGAGTAACCTTTTCTGAGACTATGACCTTCCCTAACCGCCGTCCTCCTCTTCCCCTACTGTCTCGTACCGACCTACCGTAGTGACTGAGCTACCTCCACTCAGACTCACTTGAGGTCCTCAACCATTACCTGTCCCTCCGGACCGCACGATACTAAGTACCCCAGGCTGACTCGTTGACTTGACTTGACTAAAAATAAACGAATTAATAGAGAAATTACCCGAAGGGACCACCGAGTACCTTTACCCTAAGTCATAGTACGTCAATTGTAAAATTTTGAGTATCACTTTATTCATTTCCCTCTTTGCAGTTTCCTCTCATTGTCTTTCTTATTCTGAAAAATGAAACTTTTATACTTGTACCTAAATACATGGTAAATGACTCATACATAATTTCTTTGGGACACGTGTTGTTTCCTTTTATATTCGTTCCACTTTTCTGTCGGAAGACTTACCCTCTTTTATTATCGTTTGCTTTGTTGACTGTTTGTTGATTAGAGTTTTTATATGTTCGTTGAATACGTTGAGTTAAGGTCTTTTTATTTACTGGGTTAGTTTTTTACCCGGTTTCTTGATTTATCTGTAAAAAGGTTTCNTCGTTCCACTTTTCTGTCTTAAGACTTACCCTCTTTTATTATCGTTTGCTTTGTTGACTGTTTGTTGATTAGAGTTTTTATATGTTCGTTGAATACGTTGAGTTAAGGTCTTTTTATTTACTGGGTTAGTTTTTTACCCGGTTTCTTGATTTATCTGTAAAAAGGTTTCTTCTGTATGTCTACCGATTGTTTGTGTACTTTTCTACGAGTTGTAGTGAGTAATAATCTCTTTACGTTTAGTTTTGGTGTTACTCCATGGTGAAGTGTGGTCAGTCTTACCGACGCTAGGTTTTTAGACGTTCGTTATTTACGACCTCTCCCACACCTCTTTTCCCTTGGGAGGATGTGACAACCACCCTTACGTTTGATCATGTCGGTGATACCTCTTGTCACACCTCTAAGGAATTTTTTAACGTTTATCTTGACGGTATACTGGGTCGTTAGGGTGAAGACCCGTATGTGTGGCTCCTTTGGTCTTAAATTTCTCTGTGTACATGGGGTTACAAGTGGCGTCGTGACAAATATTATCGGTCCTGTACCTTTGTTGAATCTACAGGTAGTCGTCTACTTACCTATTCTTTCGACACCATGTATATGTGTTACCTCATAATGAGTCGGCAATTTTTCTTATGTAAACTTAGTCAAGACTACTCTACCTACTTTGACCTCGACTAAAATGTCTCACTTCATTCGGTCTTTCTTTTTGTGGTTATGTCATATGATTGTGTATATATACCTTAAATCTTTCTACCGTTACTGCTGGGACATACGTTCTGTCGTTTTTCTGTGTCTACACATATCACCTGAAAACCTGAGTCTCCCTCTCCCTCTCCCACCCTACTAAACCCTCTTACCGTAACTTTGTACATATGATAGTACATTCTTAGCTTAGTGGTCAGATACAGGCTACGTCCTATATCGTACGAACCCCGACCACGTGCCCCTACTGGGTCTCCCTACAACACCCCTCCCTCCACCCTCCCCCCATGTACATGTGGGCACCACCTAAGTACAGTTACATACCGTTTTGGTTACGTCATAACATTTCATTTTATTTCATTTTTTATATATATATTTTTTTATTTTATTTTATTTCTTTGGGAGTGTGGTATGTATTTTTATTTCAGTTTTACCGAATTTCTCAATTTACTATGGTATTTTGAGAATCTTCTCTTGTCTCCGTTTTGTAAGAGACTGTATTTAACGTGGTGAGAAAAGAATCTAAAGGGTTCCACTATATTTATTTTCGTTTTTATTTGTTACCCTGAATTAGTTGAATGTTGTAAAATCTATCGTTTCCTTTGGTCTTTGTTTTGTTTCGTTTGTTTGAATTTTCTGTTGGACACTACACTGGTTGTTCCCGTATTAAAGGTTTTATATGTTTGTAGAGTATGTTGAGTTGTTGTTTTTGTTGGGTTAGTTTTTTACCCGTCTTCTAGATTCATCTGTCAACAGGTTTCTTCTGTATGCCTACCGGTTCTCTATGTACTTTTCTACCAGTCATAGTGATTAGTGACCTCTTTACGTTTAGTTTTGATGTTTGTTCGTCGTGGAGTGTGGTCGTCTTACCGGTATTAATTTTTCAGATGTTTATTATTTACGACCTCTACCAAACCTCTTTCCCCTTGAGAAGATATAACAACCACCCTTATATTTACCCATGTCAGTGACACCTTTTATCATACCTCCAAGGAATTTTTTTTTTGATTCTGATCTCGAATGGTACACTAGATCCTTTGGGTAAGGATCCGTATATAGACTTCTTTTGAGGTTTTTTTATGCACGTGGGGTCACAAATATGGTCGTGACAAATATTGTCGGTTCTGTACCTTCGTTGGATTTACAGGTACGTACTTTACTTACCTACTTCTAAACCACATATTTATACGTTACCTTATGATTTTTATTACTTTATTACGGAATACGTTGTCGTACATACCTGGATCTTTAATAGTATAAATCACTTCAGTCTCTTTCCGTATAGTGTACTATAGTGGATATACACCGTACATTTTTTTACGATGTTGACTTGAATGTTTTATCTTTGTCTGGGTGTCTATATCTTTTGTTTGAAACCAACGGGTTCCCCTTTCCATCACTTTCACTTCAGTGAGTCAGTACAGGCTGAGAAACCCTGGGCACCTGATATCGGGCGGTTCGAGGAGGCAGGTACCCTAAGAGGTCCGTTCTTATGACCTCACCCAGTGGTAAAGGAAGAGGTCCCCTAGAAGAGCTGGGTCCCTAACTTGGGTCCAGAGGACGTAACGTCCGTCTGTGAAATTGGAGACGTGGTGGTCCCTTCGTTTTGGAGGATGTCTCTGTGTCTTGAAGTCTAGGTTCATGATTATAGTTTCTAAAGTTCCCTCCTTTCCTTCGGTCCAACTTTCTTCTTCCCCCTCCTCCACCCTCTCGTCCCCACTTTCCCCACCAGCCAGAATGTCTACAGAGGACGGTGGATGTCTATGGGTCCGTAATACCCTGAAAAGGGACCCGGAGGTCTCTTCCCTCCTGACCTTGAGTCGGGATGGTCTTTAGTCTGGTCTGGTCTTGGTCTTAAGCTCAATAGACGGTTCTCCTCCACTAGTTAGAGGTTAGGAGTCGAGTCCGACTCCCGGGACGCTGGTCTAAGGCTCCCTGATCTTTTTTGCCCCTTCCTATCCTTCCCAATTCCTCTCCTTTCTCTCTCCTTTCCCCTCTCTCCAGTTATTTCAGAGAACAAGGAATGGTCAGCCCCGTGAGACCGGTCAACAGGCACAGTCCTCCTCTGGTCCCTGTTTTCCCAGGGTCAACGCCGGCAACCCAGACCAGGTGACCGTCCGTTCGACCGGGGGCTCATGGGGTTCACCAGTCCTACAGTAAGAATCACTTCTTCTCAGGGGCGGTCTCAGCGGTAAACAACGTCCTTCCGTCTGGGGAAGGTCCCGGACTTTGACCCGAGAACAGATTCTGAGCCTTTACTTAACAGGCTCCTTTGTGTAGACGACTGTTTCGTTCTCTAAAATAACCCTTTCCCGTGGGCCCACCTCTCGTCATCCCATTACCTTCTAATCGTCTATATGATGACATATATCTCATCTATTTGTCATTCCAGGATAATATATCGTGTCACATATATACATATATGTATATATACATACACACACATATATATTTTGACTCAGTGAAACAACATATGGTCTTTGATTATGTTGTAAGATTGAGTCGAAATTTTCAAGGCGAATAAATGTTATAGTTCATTAGTAAAATGGTATGTATGTTGAATAGTAGTATTTTTTTTTTGGGTTTTTCGGACTTGTTATTTCGTCAATTTGCAAGAAATTTATTGTCAAATTGACATATTGTAAATTACAGTAACGTGTAATTCAATTGTACATTACTTTAATTTTATAGACAAAGTTATTTAAGGTAGTATGGTATGTTGACTATTGTGTATGGACACTTTTATATTCTTTGTATTTTTGATGTTTCTTTACAAAAGAGATGTAGGTTTACCCCGTTTATATCTTTGTATCACGTGTTTTAAACTAAAAGTTTGTTTTCTGATGTCTCGATAAGACATTAGTGAATGATTCACTGTATAAAATTTAGTGGGTCAACAATTTAATAATGCAAACTCAGTAGATAATGGATGTTTCAACAAACCTATGTGTTCTGGAAGGAGATCGTGACACTGTGTTTTGTCGTACTTTTTGGTATCCACCTTGTATAAGTGTGTCGTCCGATTGGAATTTCGGTAAATGGACTCAACTTCATCACAATATTCGGTACAATGGTAATAAAGAACACTTTCCCTGTTATAACGACAAATTATTCGGTAGGTAATTACTCTTACTACCATCAAAATACACTTTACATAAGTAGTTTAAATTTCCATTCTCGTGTAGAAAAGGTCTTCCTTTACATAACGTAACGTTTATGTGAGGACAAAACCTTGGTGTCTGAACAATATGTATATCTAGGATCTATAACTACACATAGGAGAGTTATATCGAACTTTTACCACTTTAAATCACGAATTACAAAATATTTATTCTGTAAGGGGGATCCCAAATCTTTGTAGTGTGATGAAGAAGGAACATTAGACACATTAATAATTGTCCAAATTACGAACCAAAATTGTAAGAAGGTAATAAAAAGAATCCTATATAAGATAGTACCATATAAAGAAATTAGTTCGTAATTTTATGTGAGACTATGAGTCTTAAAAAAGTAAAAGACACATGTGATGGTAATCTTTATGTAATGAAAATTACATAAACAATATGTCTTCGGTAAGGTCCAATTTCTTACGATTGTTCTAAAACTATGATTCTGTTTCTATGTACATAGTCTAAAACGTAATGTTGTCTTTTGTTCGGAAATACTAGTCTTACATTTATTGGGGTTCGATTCGATAGAATATTTATAAATTCTTTAATATACAGGAATTCAACGTGGGTGTTTTTTAGTAACTTTTTAGTAGAGACATTTACTTTACCATAAACGGTAAATAAAGTGTCGATCAACCCAAAGGGACCACCGAGTTTACCATTTTTCAGACGGGTGTTACGTCCTCTGGACCTAAACTAGTGACCCAGTCCCTCTAGGGGACCTCTTCCTTTACCGTCGGGTGAGGTCATAAGAACGGACCCTTTATGGTGCCTGTTTCCTCGGACCACCCGATAGGAGGTACCCCAGTGTTTCTCAGCCTGTACCGACTCGGTGATTGTGAAAGGGAAGTGTCGATCAAATAACGACACTAAACTATATTATCACCTCTGTCACTGAATGAGATCAAACACGATCGTAAATAAAATACCTATTTTACTTCTCGTCTCTTACATAAATAACCTACGATTACTATGAGTCAGATATAGATTTAACTAACGGATTAAAATTCGGTATACTTAATCAGAAAAATGTGGTAGTATTCTTTCTCTCCATGTTTTTTTCTCTCTCATTCTCTTCCTCTTTTTCTCCTGATTTTAAAATTACTTGAAGTACCTCACCTCGATTTAGATCTCTTGTGCAATAATATCTGATAAAGAGAAGATTAAATTGAGTCTCGTCGAACAGTTCTAAATATAGAAAATGACTTCCTTTGATTTTTAATCTTGTCGTTACGGGTATAAATATCGTTTACTTTTATTATTCGGGTTGATTATATGTAGTTTTCATCAGTTCGTTATAAGATTGTTACAAATTACAAGACATTAACTAAAAATAGAGAACATAGAAGTTCGAATGTAGATGTCCCCCTTTGAAAACGTGTTTCTCTGGTTGACTTTACCTCTCACCTTTTCGTAGAGGGTCAAATAAAGGAAAAGATATAGGTTATGGAACAAAGAGTAGGAAACAAAGGAATCAGTTGATCCTTCCTTGATGTACACTTTCTCAATAGTGACTACCATTTCGTCAGTAGGTATGGCTCTACCCGGTTCTGTAGTTATGGAAATTACTAACTGGAGTTTCTCGTGAAGAATTTAATTACACTTTATTCAGGACCTCAAGGAATTGTTCAAAACCATCTGGTCTCAGTTTAATGTGATCATATTAAGAGAGTTTGTTTTAAAACATTTTTATGTCCTTAACAAACAAAATCAAATCATCGATTCAGTACAGGTTAAGAAAATGATGTGTAGTCCAATACCTAACATCAGGTGGTCTAAGGAGACAGGTACCCTAAAGGGTTCCTTCTTATGACCTCACCCAAAGGTAAAAGAAGATTTCCCCTAGAAGGACTGAATCCCTACCTTGGGTGTTGAGGAGGTAACCGTCCACCCCACAAATGGTGACTCGGTAGTCCCTTCGGGTATCTATCGTATGTAAAATTATAAATTTGTCATAGTCTTAAAGTTTAGTCAATATAATTAAAAAACAATCTATTATAAATGTCAGAAAATTAAAGGTAAAACTTCGGTTTACCTGTATAAAATTTATTTGTAGTATAATATCAAGGTTAATTTTATAAGAAAAAAAAATAGAAGATAAGTTAACTTATTTGAACAAATAATAAGAGTTTGGTACTAAAATGGATTTTCCTTTTCTAATAAAATAAAACAATAATCGTAATAAAAACGAAAGAAAGTACAAACCAGTAAAGAAAAGGTCGAATGAAATAGAATCTTTAAAAGTAAGTTATTTGATACTTGAACTAGAAGTCTTTACCTATACTATAAGGAGTATACGAGTGTTGGAAATATCAGGTTAGAGTTCTTTTAAGGTGTAGTAAATCTCGACCAAGTCAACAATTATCTTAGAGTCCCTCTCACACTATACTTAAGAGATCCATTATACTACAGTTCTTATGACTAAAAATATGTAGTGCCTATGAAGAAAAACTTCAACGTGTGTAAGATATTACACATTGTGATCGTCTCATTACGAGTTTTAAGAGGTTCGGTCCGAGGTTGTCATGTACTTAGTACTTGAAGGTATACAAGTTCGACCTAAATCTTTCCCGTCTTCTTGGTCTCAAGTTTGACGGTTGTAGACAACCTAGTAACTTTTTCTATCTCAAGGTCTTTTTGTAGATGAAGACGAAATGACTGATGTGGTTTCGGAAACACACCTAGGGTTGTTTGACACCTTTTAAGAATTTCTCTACCCTTATGGTCTGGTGGACTGGATGGTGGACTCTTTAGACATATGTCCAGTTCTTCGTTGTCAATCTCGGTCTGTACCTTGTCTCTGACCAAGGTTTAAGTCTTTACTCATGCAGTTCCGACATTTGACAGTGAGACGAATAAATTGAATATACGTGTTACGGAGTACTCTTTACGGTCCGACCTACTTCGTGTTCGATCTTAGTTCTAACAGTCCTCTATATAGTTATTGTAGTCTATGTGTCTACTGTGGTGGGAATACCGTCTTTCGTATCTTCTTGAACTACTTTCACTTTGTCCTCTCACTTTTTCAACCGAATTTTGAGCCGTAAGTTTTGTGTTTCTAGTATCGTAGACCAGGGTGGTGAAGTACTGGTTGTCTACTCCATTGTTACCTTTGTCACTCTCTAAAATAAAGCTCCCCGAGGTTTTAGTGACGTATGCCACTGACGTCGGAACTTTCATTTTCAGTGAACGAGGAACCTTCTTTGTGATACTGGTTGGATCTGTCGTATAACTTTTCGTCTCTATAATGAAACGGTTGTTTCCAGGTAGATCCGTTTTGAGACCAAAAAGGTCATCAGTACATACCTACACTCTCAACCTGGTATTCCTTCCGACTCACAACTCTTTAACTACGAAAACTTGACACCTTGACACCATAACCTTTTCTGAGAAGTCTCAGGGAACCTGACGTTCCTCAGTTAGGTCAAGTAGGATTTCCTTTAGTCAGGACTTATAAGTAACCTTCCTGACTAAGACTTCGACTTCGAGGTTATGAAACCGGTGGACTATACTTCTTGACTGAAAACCTTTTCTGGGACTACGACCTTTTCTAACTTCCGTCCTCCTTTTCCCCTGTCTTCTCCCACTCTACCATCCTACTATAGTGACTGAGCTATCTGTACTCAAACTCGTTTGAGGACCTCAACTACTACCCATCCCTTCGGACCGTACAACGTCAGGTACCCCAACGTTTCTCAGTCTGTACGGACTCGCTGACTTGACGGACTGTAAGATATTAATCCACGTTTTATACAAATAATATACATTATAAACTCATCACAATAACGTAGAAAACTCTACGTCCTGTGGTACCCAATAGTCTACTAACGAGTGTTCTCCTTTTGCAAACTATACCTTCGACCCATCTGTTGTCAGTGGTGATATCCGTGTAAGGACTGGTCTCGATAACTCCTTCGTAGAGAGTTAAGTAGAAAATCATAAAAGTATTTACAGTAATGTAAAGACGAAATCGTATTTCGTAAATGTTTGTAATGATAACATGAAATGTTTAATAGTCGTAGGACAGGTGATTGAGTCAATTAACGGTGGTCTATAGTTACAACCAATTGAAATTTTACGAATAAAGTAATGTAAGTCTTAATAAATGATAAATTCAGTTATGGATTACCATTTACTAAAAAAAGAGTATTGATCTGTATATTTATAAACTTTATTATCTAGAACTAGTTCAGTAAATTGTAAAAGGTGGTAACATAACTTCAACCTTTCACCCACAAGTAGTGAACTTTCGTTTTGACTATGAAGAAAGTTAAACAAAAAATTTTATGTATTTAAAACATTATATTTTATACCAGTAAGAATTTCTAAAACATACGATTAACTTTTTAGATTGTCAAACACATCTGATATACTCGTATTATGTTTTAGTCAACCAAAAAGTAAGTGATAAGTAAAGTCAATCAATTTCGAAACACACACCCCCACCCTGACAGTACAGACTGAAACGTCGGGGTACCTGACATCTGGTGGTCCGAAGAGACAGGTACCTTAAAGGGTCCGTTCTTATAACCTCGTCCAAAGGTAAAGGATGAGGTCCCCTAGAAGGACTGGGTACCTAGTTTGGGTATAGCCGTTCTCCTAAGAAATGGTGATCCAGTGGACACTTCGGGTTAATTTCGAAATGAGCCAAGGATCAACAAACCTTTCAATCAATGTATCAAATACGTACGTAAATACTCGGTAAACGATAACCGTCTTTTATAAATTTTGATTTTGAATCTATGTCTGTAAGTACTGGTAACTTTTACTTGGTTGATGACTAAAGACATTTTACTACATATTTAAAGTGTGTTTTTTACAATAGTATATTTTTGTACGATATACTAAGGTAAATCTATTCGAGGAGGGGGGAGTTTTACTCCGCGAAGGATCCACCATGTTCACCATTTCTTAGGCGGACGGTTACGTCCTTTGGGTCCACACTAGGACCGAGCCCTTTTAAGGGACCTCCTCCTTTAACATTGGGTGAGGTCATAAGAACCGACCTTTTAAAGTACCTGTCTCTTCGTACCATCTGATGTCAGGTACTCTAGTGTTTCTCAATCTGTACTGACTTGTACCTACGTGAGTCTTTGTTCACTTTTATTATATACCATGACCTTCAATACGATTACCGACTACGGACCTTACGTCGTACTTCCACGAAAATCTTTGAACCACTCTACAAGACAAAGGACTTCTTACACCACATTCTTTAGTTACGGTACGTAAACACGTACAATTTGAATTATTTTAATAACCTTATTCTCGCGAGTAAAATTTTTTAGAATGGGTTTTACTCCATATTACTTGAAAACTTGAAGAAAGATTTTCTATGCTTTTATGTAACAGAAGAATATAACATTTGTGAAGTAGTTTTATTTTGTACCTAAAATGGTGTACCCTATATAATCTGTATTATCTTTGTATTCACGAAGGAGGTTAATGATAATAATTTTACTATAAATACTTCATAATTCTTTAAAACAAGTTTTAAAATTCTATTTCCCTATAATTTGTATAAATAATCGTAATGTATTATTTTGTTTTTATGTGATTTGACAATTCAATGACGTAATTCTACCAAAAAAAAAGGATGGGATACGAAGAAACATAGAAATTTAAAAGACTTTAATTGTACTCAATATTGGATTTTGGTACAGTATTTTTACAAGTAAAGGTAAATGGATAACTAAGATTTTGATCTAAAATAAGACACATTTTATTAGATTGTCCTTTTTATACATAAAAATTGATGGCATAAATATTATTCCCTTAAACATACTGACTTCTTATATACTATACATAGATTTTATATGTTAATACGAGAAGTCGTTCACTACGACCCTTTCAACCTGTCCGTGTACATTTAGTTACTCAAATCTTGTATAGGAATTTGGTACATGGTTTTTTTTTTTAAGTTTTACCGAATTTCTGAATTTGTATTCTGTACTGGTATTTTGAGGGTCTTCTCTAGTATCCGTTTGGTAAGAGACTGTTTTTGTATAGTTACAAAAGAATCCTGTCACAGGGTTTCGTTATCGTTATTCTCGTTTTATTTGTTTACTATGGATTAGTTTTAATGTTGGAAAACGTGTCGTTCCCTTTGGTATTTGTTTTACTTTTCTGTTGGGTGTCTCACCGTCTTATATAAACGTTCGTTACGTTGAGTGTCCCGAATTAAAGGTTTTATATATTTATCGAGTATGTTGAGTTGTTGTTTTTCGTTTGTTGGGTTAGTTTTTTACCCGTCTTCTAGATTTACCAGAATAGAGGTTTATTTTGTATGTCTACCGGTTATCCGTGTACTTTTCTACAAGTTGTAGTGATCAATGATTTCTTTACGTTTAGTTTTAACGTTACTTCACGATGAAGTGTAATTAATCTTACTGATAGTAATTTTTCATATGTTTATTGTACGACCTTTCCTATACCTCTTTTCCTTGAGAGAGGATGTGACAACCACCCCTACATTCAACCATGTCGGTGATACCTTTTCTCATACCTCCAAGGACTCTTTTGATCTCAATGGTATACTCGATGTTTAGTGTGAGTATAGACCTGTGTATAGACCTGTTTTGATAGTAAGTTTTTCTATGAACGTGGGGTTACAAGTATCGTAGTGATAAGTGTCATCGGTTCTATACCTTTGTTGAACTTACAGGTAACTGTCTATTTACCTATTTCTTCTACACCACACATATATATGTGTGTTACCCTATGATGAGTCGGTATTTAAGTTAATAGTATGATTCACTTCATTTAGTCTTTCTTTTTCTTTTTATATTATACTGTAGTGCATATACACCTTAGATTTTATACTGTGTTCACTTGAATACATATTTTGATTTTGTCGGAGTGTCTTTTGTCTGAACACCAAAGGTTCTCCCTCGTCCCGACACTCTTCCAAACCTTATTAACAAACCCCAATCATCTACGTTTGATAATGTATATCTTACCTACCTGTTCCAGGATGACATAGCGTGTCTCTTGTTATAAGTTATAAGACTCTATTTGGTGTTACCTTTTCTTATCTTTTTTCTTATATCTTATATAACATATGTATATTTTGACTTTTAGACAACATGTAGTCTTCAATTGTCTTGTAACGTTTAGTCGATGTGAAGTTAATTTTTCGTTTTATATGGTAATACCACTAATAGCACAATAAAAATTTTTCCAAATATTATCATGTTATTGTCATAGTATTCGATTTTACTAGAATCTAGAACATTAAGAAAGTTGTATGAAAAAATCATGATACATGGGACTTTATCAGAATAATAATTTACTTATAGAATTTACGTTTCATAAATTTTCAATTCTTCGTAAGTAGTTTATAGTTAATCGAGAGTCTACGACTACCAGACATTATCGACTACAGTCTTATTACATAAGTAATAAGGTATTGCTTCCAGATATTAGTTTCGAAACAAACGTCCCATTCACACACCTCCTTTTCATTTCTGTAAGGTTTCAGAGTTCGACCTTTTTTCATTCCTAATTTCCCAGGACACATAGAATTACGTCAACGGAGGTTCGGTGAACATCAATATAAAAAATCATCCATTATCTAAGGACTTAAAATAGAGATAGTATTTCTTCATCTCGGACTCTTTCAATGAAGAACACGAATTGACCGATTACCACGGGAAGTCGACCCAAAGAGAACTGAGGCATTATCTGAACTCTAGTTAGGATTAACAAAGGGTAGAGAAGAAACCATATTCATCTCAGTCCGTCAACGGTCAACCCGTCGAAACCAGACCTTAGAACCACATGATGGACGAGAAAGACGTAGTGAGTGGTATACCCTTTATAAAAATTATTTATTTTAGAGTGTGAACTTATTTCACGTCCTTCTTTTGAGTTACGGAGAAACCAGGGACATGAGGTTCTGAAGACAAACATTGTCGAGTGTCTTTTCAACCCCACCGGGTCTCTTCGTCGTACATAATCAATACGTTTATATATATAAAAAAAGATAACTTACTACTTTAAGAGACCCAACCGATAAACGAATCTACTGTCTCGTGTCTCCGGTGTCTACTTGTGTACATTAGAAGTAGGAGAACGGAAAGTTTAGAAAAACTTAGCTCGAACCAAAACCGTTTTCGTAAACTCTTTGTGATTAGAATTTTGTCACTTAGAGTTGAGACTAGAGTAAAAAATTTTATTTCTTCGTTTCTGTATGGAGTCTCGTTACTTTATTGACAGATTCCAATTTCGGCCCTCCACCAATCCTTACAATTTTGGATTCTTCGGGACGATCCTGTCACCGAAAGTTACACACTGGCTACCTAATCGTCGTATGAACAGTGAATCCTTGAACATCCTTTATAATTTTTTTTTTATACCCCCAGGTGAATAAGGTAGTCTTTGGGACCTCCACCATGGGTCATTAAACACACTGTCGTTCGAGACGTCGATTCAGACTAGGTACGGTTTCAAACTCTTCTTGATGTCCACATCTGATCTTACATTTTCTCACTGAGTTGTATCAACTACACATATGACCTAAATTTAAATGACGTCGTCATTTATTCCCACTGATCCTTTAATTCAAGTAACGTTTTGAAAACGGATCCTTTTAATGGATCTATATTTGTATTGATTTCTCCTTCTCCAGGAATAGTGTGAGAAGGAATATCCTATGAGGAGTTAAATACTTCCATTCGTTGTGACGATACTCATCCGCTCGTATCTTTTTTTCTATTTGATATAATTTGATAAAATGTGAATACGTTACAAAAGGATAATTCAAAAAGACGTTACTGACAAAATCAAAATAGGAGTTTAAGTGGTTATTCCACTATACCTTTAAAGTATATGTGAAAAATATCTGTTCATTCCTACGACTCCGAATAACATTTTAATGAACAAATTTTAGGGGACCGATTATTATTTGTCTTGGGTTCGGAAACTGAAACCTAGGATATAAGATTGGATACATATAATCCTTTTTCTACCCCTTTTTTACGTCAAAAACTGTCCGCATTGATAAGTGCTTCAAATAGGACACGTACAGAAACACCCACGGGAATCTAAATGGTTAGGGTGGGGGTACTGTCTTTTCCTTTGACTCGAACATGTGTAAGACTCAATATTAATTTTGTTAGTTCAGGTTCCAGAGATTTTTCTAAGACTTATCTAACGTCTAACGATTTTACGTCTTATATTAGTTCGTTTAGGTTTCTCCTAAATCTCTGTTTTTGAAGAGGACGGAATTAATATACATGATCAAATTATCTCTCGGACATTATTTCTCCCTAGTAAAACAAAAAATCGTCTTTAAGAGTAGTAGAACGGTAAACAGTATCGTTTATAAATAGAATTTTAGACGTACACTTGTTGGAATATTGAAAAGAGAGACAATTGATAAACGTACACTTGAAGGGAAGTTGTTATCTTTTCCAATATGTTTCCAGAAACTGAAGAGAGTAGAAGTAAATCCAGACACATACTCTCATTTACTATTTCGGACGACGAAGTTAATGATGGTGTGGTGTGGGTAGTTTTTATTTAAGTTAAACAAGAGATACAGACACAGAGGTAACGACGGGACGTTTATCCAAGTAGTCATGGTAGAAAGATCTAAGGTGTATGTACGTAATTATACATAAACAAAAAGTGAAAGACTGAATGAAGTGAGACACTCCCCTATATACATATGGGTCCCGACTAGGTACAACTACATACCGTCTTTGGTTGTGTTATAACATTAATAGGAAATTAATTTTTATTTATTTCCTTTTTTAGGTTAAACAAAGTTGACATATCCTTATCTTTACACACTAGACCAATATTTCATTTAAATTCGTATCTCGTATGTAATGAGTAACAAGATAAGATAATACAACGTATGATTCAAACTAAAAAAATATAACCAAAGTCACGGGTGTAGTTACATATGTCTTAACATTACTGTCTTTTCAAGTTAAAGAATCTTGACCCATAATATATGGTGTGTAACACGATCAAGGACCCTTCAATCCCCACTTATTGTTTGTACAACGAGATGAAACCTTTCAACTACTTGTTTATTAAAACTTACGTTATTTACAATACTTACACCTTTTTATTTCTTGACATCTATATTGGATCTATTCTTCTGTATCATTCAGAAGGTTCTCGTTCTACGTACCGTCGACTCGGGATTTTCACTAAAACAATTTATTTCTTCAAACCAACAATACCTCCTCGTAAAAGTAAGTTTCTCTCCTCACACAAGTTTTCGTATATGTCTTGTACCGAGTTGAGTCTCGTCTTTCTTCTTTTCGTCCCTACTCTCATATCCCCCGCCCCTCGCACAATTCTTTGTCTTTCTTTACCCCTCCAAAACATCCTATCCCTATTTTTGTTCTTCATAGTTTCGAACTCTTCCTTCTATTAATCGGAACCCCCTTCTCCCTTTACTTCTCTGTTTCTACCCTCGCAATCCAGATTTTTTTAGACCTTTGATACTGTTATTACACTACGTACATCGGATTACTGATGGATGATACACTCCTTCCTTCTTGACAGACACACAAAGGGAAAAGTGTAATATATAATCATTATATTTCATTAGACATTTACGTAGGACCTTGAAATGTGAACTCGATCCTCCTTGTGGAAACATAATAACATTTCATCACTTCTTCCAACTCGTGGCTTCTTAACTACGAAAACTTGACACCACAACCTCTTCTGAGAACTCTCAGGGAACCTGACGTTCCTCTAGGTTGGTCAGGTAAGACTTCTAGTCGGGACCCTAAAGAAACCTTCCTTACTACGATTTCGACTTTGAGGTCATGAAACCGGTGGAGTACTCTTCTCAACTGAGCAACCTTTTCTGAGACTACGACCCTCCCTAACCCCCGTCCTCCTCTTCCCCTGCTACCTTCTACTCTACCGACCTACCGTAGTGACTAAACTGCCTGCACTCAGACTCACTTGAGGCCCTCAACCACTACCTGTCCCTCCGGACCGCACGACGCTAAGTACCCCAGTGTTTCTCAGCCTGTGCTGACTCGCTGACTTGACTTGATTTGACTTAATCGGAGATTAATCTTATTTATTTAAATATAAATTTTTTTATTTTATTGTATATGTTCCATATATTACGAGTTATTTACAATTTAAAAAGATATGTTCCATAAAAACTTTGTTCTAAAACAGTAACAAGAAACAAGTTATGACAAAAAGGTCTTTTACAATGTAAATCCGATATAGTAGTTTAGTAATTACTACAATTAAAGATAATAATGATAATTAATTATTTCTTCCTAACGGTCTAAATTCCAGTCTTACGTCACCGTTTGACCCGAAGGGACCATCGAGTCAACCATTCCTAAGATGGACGTTACGTCCTCTGGGTCCAAGATGGGGACCCACGTCTTCCAGGGGACCTCCTCCTTTACCGTTGGGTGAGGTCATAAGAACGGACCTTTTAGGGTACCTATCTCCTCGGACCGTCCGATGTCAAGTACCCCAACGTTTCTCAGTCTGTGCTGAATAGTTGATTTGGTGATGGTGTTACCATTTGTAGACCCAATAAGACATCTGTGACAGTAGATACTAATTTAAATTACTGAACGTCACATACATGTAATACAATCCACGTGTTAGACACGAACAATACGATAGAAGAGATTTAGACCTTGGTAAATAGTGACGCTCGGTATCTCTTCATTGTTTTTGGAGATGCCCAAACTCCGGGATAAGGTTCGAGTGAGTAGATTACGAATGACCTTTACTCAAAATGTGGTTACGGACAAACCACGGGGTGTCAGGTAGAGTAATGTAAAGTGTCGGGGTATTTAGTTTGTTTCTCAAAGGTGTTTCGTAAAGTTAAGTTGTCTTCCAAGTTGATGTTCTTGAAGGATGGTCCTTGAACTCTCCATGGGAAGACCCTTTTTACTCTACGATTTAATGAAACGGTTGTCAATTCATTATATCAGAGACAACAGGTTTAGGAGTACCAGGAACACTAACTAAAGATCGGGTAGTCATTTTCTTTTTTTTTTCTTAAATGTACTGACTACTTCAGGATAGAGGATAAAAGGGACCCTTTAATATATATTATTTATAGATAAATATTTTTTTCATCACACGATACCAATAAAGTGACGGAAGACACCCATAACCTGAGTCTACAGATACAAAACCCCTCGTATAAAGTATTCTATGAGTCCTTATAGTTTTACAATTAAATGTTGAAGGATTCAGTTGTGAACCGTCACCATCCCCTTTTTAGTTACTGTATAATCTAGGGTAACCGAGACTGACCTAATGGATATTGTGACCTTTGGGTCACAACTTCTACAATTTATAAGGTCTACTAAGAGTCAGTAGTGATTATTCAATGTTTCAGGAAAATATACGGCTCGGTTAGATTTTGTAAGGACTATGTGACATGTATTTACTTTTTTTCTCGAAGGTAAAGTACCAATAGAGAGACCTTTGACAGTTTTATTATTTTACATTGACGGAGTAGTTTTAACAAGACACTGGATAAACGAAATCTGTTATTTTTCATATTTTAAATAATACATACAAAATATAAGAACCTCTTCCTTTACTGTTGGGTGAGGTTATAAGAACGAACCTCTTAGGGTGCCTGTCTCGGACCATCCGATATCAGGTACCCCAGTGATTCTCAGCCCGTACTGACTTACTGAAGTGAAAGTGAAAAGTGAAAATACGTAACCTTTTCCTTTACCGTTGGGTGAGGTCATAAGAACGGTCCTCTTAGGGTCCCTGGCTCCTCGGCGGGAGATGCCCCAGTGTATCTCAGCCTGTGCTGACTTCGTTGAATCATCGTCGTCGTCGTAAAATATAAGATTAAAAATCTGTGTCAACGTTGTAGTTTTATCCTCCTACTTCAAGTGTGACCTTTCAGATATTTCTTAGAATATGCGAAAAGAAGAGTAAACCCTGACACAGATGTATTACGTACCATCTTCGTCCACAAACGTTCTATATTCAAGTGTATGTGTGTTAAATATATCCATGATTTATTAATTTTTAAAAGTAAACCATACGTCATGTATCGTGTCTACTCAAACGTTGTAATTTCAGAAACCCCGACACCTTAACATAGGACTATAAGTCTAACCACTACCTAAAAAATCAGACCCTTGTCCCTTTTCAGTTGATTTGACTACTAAAACTCTAACATGTAGGGGGGATAAAGGGTAGACGAGCTCACTTTTAGTATTATAACGTGACGTCATAATTTAGGCAGTCAAGTAAACGTAAGTGAAGAGGGAACCCCTGATAACAGGAGACAGAAAAATACAATCTCGTGTACTAATTAAATAAGTGAGTGTCAATGTGACCTTTGTTTCGAATTGTAAATTCTCCATTGTCAACAAAATTTGTCTCCACTTTTCTGTTGAGATCTGATTACCAGGGGTTGGTAAAACCGTGGTCCCTGGTCAAAGTACCTTCTTCGAAGAAGTGACTACCAAGACCGTCCCCACCTCCCCTACCAAGTCCTCCATTACACTCACTACCTCTCACTACCCCCCATCGACTTCTTCCGAACGAATGAGGGGGTGACAAATGGAGGACAACATACCGGATCGAGGATTCTCCGGTGTCTGACCATGACCAGGTACCGGACCCCTAACCCCTGGAGACGGGATGGGTTATAAAAGTCTGACTTTAAATCAACTGTCTTTCTTGAAATACCATAATCTCAGTAACGTATAATATTTTATGTATGTCGTGTTAAACTCCATATATGAACACATATATAAAAATATTTCTACTACGTTAGTATAAATATGTAAATTCCGTTTATTTTATACATGGATGTATCCCTATTAAACAAAAAAGATTTAGAAATCATGAAAAGGGTGTAAAGGGTATTTAATAAATAATTAAACTTCTAAGATCGAGGATATAATAATGAACAGTTTTAGAGAAAGTTCTATATGTCAAATGTTTACTTTTATTTAGTCGTATATTTTCAATTTACTAAAATATTATATTGATAAATCCTTTCATTTATACTTTATATACTTGAAAACGGTATCGTTTCATTAAATTTTTTAGTTTACTTCAATAGATGATTTGTTTTTATCCAATGTTAACATCTTCTATTTGAATACCAAACCCCTCCTCCACTTCTCCACCCCTCCCTATTTGACGTTCTTACCTTAACTATGTATGTGGGATGACATATATTTTATCTTGACTATTCTTGGATAAGATGGTGTCCCCTGAGAAGTTATGAGACATCACTGGATTCACCCTTTTCTTAGATTTTTCACACCTATATACATATACATATTAACTAAGTGTAAAGACATGTAGACTTTGTGTTGTAACATCTACTTGATATTATTATGTTTAAAATTTTTAATGTAGTATAAACTTGAATTACTTACTGTTTTAGTCGGATTCTGATCACAGAAGTATATCAAAACTCATAAAATGCTTCAAATACCCTGAATTTCAATTGTCCAATACAATTACTGTATATAGTAAGAAGTAAGGAATACATATGGATGTACGAATAGTCCAGTCAAGTCAGTGAGTCCGTACAGGTTGAGAAACACTGGGGTACCTGACGTCGTGCGGTTCGGAGGGACAGGTAGTGGTTGAGGGTCTCATATGAGTTTGAGTACAGGTAACTCAGCCACTACGGTAGGTTAGTAGAGTAGGAGACAACAGGGCAAAAGGAGGACGGAAGTTAGAAAGGGTCGTAGTCCCGGGAAAGGTTTCTCAGTCAAGAAGTTTAGTCCACCGGTCTCATAACTTCAAAGTCAAAGTCGTAGTCAGGAAAGTTACTTATAAGTCCTGATTAAAGGAAATCCTACCTGACCAACCTTGAGGAACGTCAGGTTCCTTGCGAGTTCTCGGAAGAGGTTGTAGTGTCAAGTTTTCGTAGTTAAGAAGCCGCGAGTCGAAAGAAGTGTCAGGTTGAGAGTGTAGGTATGTATTGTTGACCTTTTTGGTGTCGAAAGTGATCTGTCTGGAAACAACCGTTTCATTACAGAGACGAAAAATTATATGACAAATACAAACAGTATTGAAAAGAAGATTCCTAATTCGTAGAAAATTAAAGTACCGACGTTAGTGGTAGACGTCACTAAAACCTCGGGACGGTTTTATTTCAGACAGTGACAAAGGTAACAAGGGGTAGATAAACGGTACTACACTACCCTGACTTACGGTACTAGAATCAAAAGACTTACAACTCGAAATTCGGTTGAAAAAGTGAGAGGAGAAAGTAAAAGTAGTCCTTCGAGAAATCAAAAAGAAGTGAAAGACGGTATCCCAACACAGTAGACTTATAGACTCCAATAACTATAAGGAGGACTGTTAGTACTAAGGTCGAAAATGAAGTAGGTCGGGTCGTAAAGAGTACTACATGAGACGTATATCCAATTTATTCGTCCCACTATTATATGTCGGAACTGTATGAGGAAAGGGATAAACTTTGGTCAGACAACAAGATACAGGTAAAGATTGATAACGAAAGACTAGACGTATCTCTAAAGAGTTCTCCGTCCAGTCCAATAGACCATAAGGGTAGAGCAATTCTTAAAAGGTCTCAAACAACACCAGGTGTATCAGTTTCCGAAACCGTATCAGTTATTTCGTCTTCATCTACAAAAAGACCTTAAGAGAACGAAAAAACTACTAGGTTGTCTACAACCGTTGAACTAGAGACCAAGGAGAGACGGAAAAGATTTAGGTCGAACTTGTAGACCTTCACGTACCAAGTACATGACAACTTCGGACCGAACCTCTTAAAACTCGTCGAAATGATCGTACACTCTACTCGCGTTATGTAGGAATATATATGAACATATAAATATAACACATGTATATATGTATGGATGTTACGTCCTCTGGACCCAAGTTAGGGACTCAACCCTGATAGGGGACCTTTTCCCTTACTGATGGTGAGGTCACAAGAACATACCTCTTAGGGTACCTGTATCCTTGGACCACCCGATGTCAGGGACCCCAGTGTTTCAGTCTGTGTTCACTTATTGCAAAAGTATATCCGTATCATATATTGTACATGTACAAAGTATCAATAAAAGAATTACAGGGAGTTTATTCGTATCTTGATATCATTAGTGTATACTTCTTGTTGGTTTATTGAGGTTTTACTCATAAGAATTAATAGTGAAAATAGATGAAACGACAACGAACGATATAAAAGATAAGAGAAAGTATATTATGTCTAGGACCCTTATAACTCAATAAGGTTCTCTATGAAGATCATACGGAAATACTAGATAACTGTAAATGGAGATTATTTCAGATGGTAAAAAACGAAAGATCCATTTTGAAATTCAATATCACTGAGTTGTAAGGAGATGTTCAAGTTTATTGTGGGACTTGTCGGTCTAGATAACCGGAGAAAGACTATTGCACCAAACGTGAGACTTAAGGTACCAAAATGACCGTTTCAACCTTATCCCTACAACCCAACACAGTACATCATTTCATAAAACTAAAGGAAGTGTCGATAGTAAGGAGAGTTGTTGATGAGTGACGATGAGTAGAGACGAACGTCAGAAATGTGTGTCCATACTGCTAATTTATATAAACAATGACTAATAGTGGGAGACGTCTAGTTAAGTAAACAATTTTTTTTTTTCAAAGATTTATTAGTCTTACATTCACTACACTCTCCTTGTTTGTAACAAACGTACGGAAATTTACAGTTATTCTTGAACACGTCCACAAACCCATCAAGTTCCCGTTCCGTAGTCTCCGAAAAGGAATTTAGTCCGAACAAACAGGGAAACTTACTCGAAGGAAAACATAAGTGAGGAAAAAACCCAAAACACAGACTTCTACACTACTTATAAACAAAGGAGTGACGTCAAAATGTCTTAACTTCCCCTAAGAGTATTAAATCTTAATGTTTTCGTTCTTATTAAAAACCCCTCTCAAGACTTTAGGATCTTTTCAATGACTTCCCTCATTTAAAGAGGGTTTACGTTGAAAAAAGGAAAAACGAAAGGGTCAAATTGGTTGTGAATCGGTACGATATTAAAAAGTTTAAAAAACGTTTTGATCAAAAAAACAAAAACAAAAAAAAAACGGACAAAATCAAATAAAGGTGACAACAAAATTCGGACAACGACGAATAAACTACATACATTCTAGGTATCGACTAATGTCTAAATTTACCCTGTCTTTTGTAGTATTTTCATAATCTTTGAAAATTAGTCCTTTCCGGTTACACATGACAATAAGGTTACAATGTAAACTGTCACCATACGACCAAAACATCGACTCCCTTAAACAGAAGAAACTTCCCAGAGACAATCTGTAAAATCATCTCTTCCGTGTATGAAGGAACGAATAAGTAAGTATACCTCTATATTAATATATTATATCTAAGTTATACTAGTTTTTATGTACAAAAAGAAAAAGAAAAATCGTCTCTTTTGTTTTTTAGTTAAAGACACGGAGTATAAAGAAAAGGAGTAAGTACCATGGTGACCCATATCAGAATGACAATTCCTACTGAACCTAGTTTGATCAGAAGGACTTGTGTGAACTGTAACGACTGACTAAGGGGAGAAATCTCTTCTGTTCTAAAAAATTGTAAAATAGGTAAGTACATTAGTTACACACATAATGGAGATAAAACGAGGTCCGTGTGACGATCGATGATCACTAGGTCTCTATTTGAGGAGAGGAGCATCTTAAACCACTCACAAGGGACACTTGAAGTCTCCCACAAGAGACGGTCCCGTCACTTGAGAGAGAGATTAAGATCGTCTTGGAAGAAATAGTGGAACGAGATTTGGAGAACATAAAATCACTGTGAAAAGTGAGATAAAAAAGATATTATTCATTTTTACTAAAAATTTCATTATCTCTCACACTCTAACTCCTTACACAGAATAATAGATAAGAAAGGTATACTATAAATTGGACCTTTTAACTCGCCTTTTGACCTTCATGTACATGTTTCTTTTTACGTGTCAAGTGGAACATCGGTGACTATTGGTAAAATGTATTAAAAGAGTCTAACTAAAGGTCACATCGTTTAATATTTCTTTTGAAAAGATCTGTAAAAAGTCAGAATAACAGAGAAAACTGTCGTTTACGATGACTGTAAATGTTAAATCGAATTAATAATCGTTTATACTCAGGTTTTCATACGAAATAAGGTCCAGGGGACTTTAGATACGGAGAGGATTATAATTTCAATAAGGTAGAAATAAATTTTTAGAATTTAACGTGGTAAAAGTAGTCGTTGAATAAAGAGTCTTCGTCAAAGTGTCGTCAGAGAAAAATGATGTATAGTTAGTTGTACTAATCAGGACGGTTTATGAGTTTTCATTCTTTATTTTCCCGTTTTTATTCTGTCTGGACGGTCCAAAGTGAAACGTCTAGTTTATTATACTTTGGAGACATAAACACTAGTAACATTGGGATCCTTATAAATCCTTTAGTTTGGTCAATTAAGATCTCCTTTTGTTGGGACTTATAAGTAACCTACGACTTCGATTTCGAGGTTATGAAACCGGTAGACTACCCTTCTCGGCGGCTGAGTAACCTTATCTGAGACTACGACCCTTTCTAACTCTCGTCCTCTTTTTCCCCCACCGTCACCTATTCTGTGAATCTATCGTAGTCGCTGAGTTAGTTGTACTTAGATTCAATTGAGACCCTCTATCATTTTCCGTCCCCTCGGACCAAACGACGTCAGGTACCGCAACGTTTCTCAGTCTGTACTGAATCTCTGACTTGTTGTGGTTCCTCCCTTGCCGTCGGGTGAGGTCATAAGAACGGACCTCTTAAGGTACCTGTCTCCTCGGACCGCCTGGTGTCAGGTGTCCGAGTGTTTATTAGTCTGCACTGACTCGTCGACTCGTACGTACGTTCGTGTCGGAATTTCGATTTAAATAGTGAAAAATTTGAAAATTTATTTTTAGACGACTTTAAAAGACTTGTGACAATAAAAATCTTTGTTTATCATTTAAAGATTTTGAGATCTCATGGAGTAGGAGAAACGGTAAAATGACGAAATTTTTGGGACCCGGCTTAGTTAGTCGTGTATCCTAAGATTACCACTCTTCTCATTTATGTTAAGTTCGATTACTATCAAGGTGACTGAAGAGTCTTTTCAAGAAGTGAAAATTTTAGATCCGTTGTCAGTAGGGAAAGGACGACTTATTTTTAACGACAACGAAGGTCATTAGTAAGATTTAGGTGGTACTGACGGTTTCCTACCGACTTCTTCTGGTGTCTTTCTTACACATATTTAACACTATGTTGACACCTTAATTTAGTAGTCTGGATTTAGGACACGATTGACATCGAAAAGACAATAGACTGATTTATATATAATTATAACAAGTCTCGTTAAACTCAAAATAAAAAACGTGAAGTCACGACTTTTACAAAATTTATTTCGTACCAGAGATCCAAACTAGTTTACAATCGAACTAGAAGTCGGTTGTTAACTGTATTGTAAACCTGTAAATAATTTATAGATGATAGAGTCTTTCTGACATTAACCGACGTTTATTTTCACAGAATTTGTCCTATGTACAAATAAAGAGATAACATATTTGTGAGGTCTCCATTCACCAATGACTGAGACGAGATATTGAGACGTCCCTTGGTTCCAGAAAGGACAAGTCTAGAGTCGGTACAAAACTTTTGCAAACAGAGATTGGGGTTTGGAGTGCAAGGTTTTATTTCGTACGTGTAGGGTTCCTCACTGTTCCTCCTCCCCAACCTTTATTTCCATTTTACATAAACGGTCGAGAGGTCTACTGTAAAGACAAGTATAAGGTGAACTGAACTTGAATAGGTGCGTCGGTGTGAATTGAAGACTTAACTGTACATATTAAGAACTTTTTATCCTTATGTGTATTAACTCCTGTTGGTTGTTAAAGGCGGTGATGGTGACACACAGTCTCTAATACAATCAATGACCTATCATTGTCCGAAGGGACCACCGAGTCTGTCATTTCTTAGGTGGACGTTACACCCTTTGGACCCAAACTAGGGACCCAACCCTTCTAGGGCACCGCCTTCCGTACCGTTGGGTGAGATCATAAGAACGGACCTCTCAGGGGTACCTGTCTCTTAGGACCGTCCGATGTCAAGTACCCTAGTGTTTCTCAGTCTGTACTGTCTCGTTGATTCGTGTCGTGATCTATAATTGTTTTACGTATAAAGTATTTTTGTAGTACTGTTTCTATAATGGTTACCTATCCTCTCGGTACTTTAAAGACTGTATGTGGTCTTGGTAAAATTCACATTTTCACCGTGGTAATTTTTTATATGACCCATTAGTTACATTTTCGACAGATACCTGTATTGGATATGTATGTGTGTGTGTGTGTGTATATATGTGTGTATATATTATCTATAATGAATAAAATTAATTCATCCTTTTCATGTCTTTGAAGACTATGGATTTACTCTAAAGGTAAATCTCACAAAGGTAAATCTATAGTCTCTACGAAGATATGAAAAGGTTGAATTAATTTTGTTCATTATAGACAATATATTAAAAAGGATGTGTCGACATATGACAAAATTTTATATTTTTGACTTAATTTCAAATTACATAATTACTTTTACAGTTTTTACCTACTAAAATGTGTAAACCTCTGTAAAAATTTGGACATTTATTTGTACAGAGACTTGGAAAATAAGACATGCTAATATGAAATTCTCAAGAGTACAAAGAGAAAAACTCGTAAAGAAAAAGAACATAACAATTAGATAGTTACTAAATGGAAGTAAAACCAGTGACACGAAAATTCTCATTAAGATTGTGGGGGTATATTTTAACAATAAGGTTCCATCAAATGTCGCCCGACTTGTTTCTCTATTTTTCCCGAACAATCTTAGTACATATTTTATTTTACGGTTCTAGATAGGTTGTCTCATTTCACGTACATAAAATCCCGTACTTTAAAATCCGTCGATAAAGTCCAATGGATTTACCAACACACTAATGAATGAAGTTAAAAATAAAACCAAGTTCTCTCGAGTTTGATGATTTCCTTAGACACAGGTCTTTTATGTGCTACAGACAAACGAGACGTGATATAGCGTAAGTGAGTAAACATACCGTTTTACTCAAAATCTGTTTAATGATTAAGGGAGTAGCAACGGAAGAACATTATACAGTTTCTGTAGTCCCTTTATCTTTAGTTAGATACAACAAGTTTGTCCGACTCACCAATGGGTCCACTGTCTCCTGACTCACTAGTTTCCTTTTCACTGTCCTTGACTTCCTTACTTTCACTTCTCCTCTGTTATATAGTGTCTATTATATAGTCTATTCTTTTGATTCAACGATTATGGAGACTCGTCCTCGGATGGTCCGACGTAGTCCATGGTGTATGATCTTCTCCGATATGACCATCAGGACCTGTGTGGTTACCCACTAGTCATAATTTTACAGGTGACGATGGGGATGAGGTTCATTAAAATTAATCCTAAGATTAATCGTTAAGATAAGGTCATAGAGATCGAGATGGTGTGAGTCCTTCGAAGAGAAAAGGAAGGTTAAAGACTAGATGGTTGTGACGAAGGATAACCGTCGTTGATAATCTTTCGGTTGACTACTCTGTATCTTTTTTCTATCAAATATTTAAGGGTCAAAGGATTTCATGCACCGTTTCGTCTCCTGCTGTGTGCACCTCCGGTTCTAATTTATCAGTTTCTATTCTTATGTCTGGTTTTAAACTCGAACTCTTGGTGCATTCATCTTTCCCTCTCAACTAGAATAACCAAGAACCTATACGGATATTACAAACGAGGAATAGGAGTATTGACGAAAGATCCAAGAATACGCACCTTTAAAATTTAATGGAGTCGGTCTTGGAGAATAATGATCTAAGTTAAACGTAAAATGAAATAAAAATAAAAAAATTAAATAATAAAAATAAAAAAATAAAAATAAAAAATTTAAAATTTTAGAAATTAAGAATGTACGCAAGGGTAAATTAGTCAATTAATCATCGACGATTCATGTACCCAGTGTATCGGTATACTTCGTGTACATGTGTTAATCTGACTTTAGAGGACATTAAGAGACCTTCCAACTATACTGATTTTCTACGTGAACACAAAACATTACTTTAATAAAACGACGTAAATCCTTATAAAAGTAACCTGATTTATATATAAAAGAAGTAAAACGAAACGAATAAGTAGATTTTATACATGTATGTGTTAATTAAACATGTGTCATATAACCAGACCAGTCCTATCGGATACAAAATAACACGATTGTTTACTGTGGTTTTAAAGAATGTGTGTTTTAAAATAAAGAACAATAGGGACACCGACGACATCAAAGTCCGTAGACAAATCTGTCATGACAACCTGACTAAGTGAAGTACACACTTTAGTCAGTAGATCCAACGAGTCTAGAGTTGTAGAGAGGAGATAGAGGTTTGTTCTAGAAGAATGTAAAACGTAGTTCGATATATTACGTTCACCTTTCCGAATGTTGTCCAAAGGATACGAGTATGGACCTTAACTATGGAACTAAGAACATCGTTTACTATCTGGTTGTATTTACATTCCCCCGACCTGTTTACCCTCTAGAACAAAGAAAATGTGAATAATAAACAGGTATCTTTAATATTCCTGGTCCTTATATTTCCTGTAGACTATTTTACAGGAATACCTCTTTTGATTTCCATCCGTCGTATCAACCCTTTCTCGAGGGACTTCTACATTGTAAACTCGAGTTTAGACATATCCTATACAAGACTGTAATACAGACATCAACTAAGACTGGGTCTGAGACATCAGTGTACAATTTAATACCTATAAAAATAGATGATCACCATGTTTATTAAAGACAGGTCTTCTTCGGTCACAAAACTAATATAACGGAGGATGACGACGACGATGACGATTTAGTGAAGTCAACACAGTCTGATCACACTGGGGTATCTACCGTCGGGTGGTCCGAGGGGATAGGAACCTTAAGAGGTCCGTTCTTGTGACCTCACCCAACGGTAAAGGAAGATGTAACGTACTTTCACTTTTCACTTTCACTTCAACGATTCAGCAGGCTGAGAATCGCTGGGGTACCTGACGTCGGATGGTCCGAGGTGGTGGGTTCCCTAAAAGGTCCGTTCTCATGACCTCACCCCACAGTAACGGAAGAGGCTATAACGGAGGAACTTGTATTAAAAACGTACTTTCACTTTCACTTCAGCGAGTCAACACAGGTTGAGAAACACTGGGGTACCTGACATCGGATGTCCGAGGAGGGAGGTACCCTAAGAGGTCCGTTCTCATGACCTCACCCAACGGTAAAGGAAGAGGTCCCCTAGAAGGGTTGGGTTCCTAACTTGGGCCCAGAGGACGTAAGGTCCGTCTACGAAATTCGAGATTCGGTGTTAAAAACGTATATTCGACTGTTTAATAGAGTTAAAGTTCGTAAAGTTAAGAGTTTTATAATAGAAAAACGTATTTATATCAGTTGACTAGAAACTGTTTCCTCGTTTTCACTTTCACTTTCAACGAACCAGTACAGTCTGAGAAACCCTAGGGTACCTATATGTCAAGTTCATTAAGAGGTCCGGTCTTATGACTTCACCCAACAGTAAGGAAAGAGGTTCTCTATAAGGGTTGAGTCCCCAGTTTGGATCCAGAGGGTGTAACGTCCGTCTAAGAAATGTTCGACTCGATGTCACCTTCGTGAAATACTGTTTCCACGTTTCCGTTAAGTTGTCGTTTTCCTATCATGAAAGTTATTTACCATCATCTCGTTAATCTATAGGTGTGCCGGTTTTTTCTAATTAGATTTTTGTCTGTAAAATGAAAAGTGTTTTTAATTGAGTTTTACTAGTATACGGATTTGTATTTTGTTTTATGACATTTTGACTATCTCCTATTATATCCTCTTTCAATTCCACTAGAACTCAAACGGCTACTAAAGAACCTACGTTTTATTGTTTCCTTGTTAGGTACTTTTTTTACTATTTAACCAGAAGTAATTTTAATTCTTAAAGATTAAACATTTTATGAAATTCTTCTCCTACTCAACTATCCGGTGCATAACCCTCTTATAAAAATTTTGTGGATAACCTATTTTCTACTTACAGATCTTATATGTTTCTTTGGAATTTTGATTTATTATTCTTGTATTTAATCGGTCATATTTACCCGTTTTCTAGACTTTTCTTTTGAGGAGTTTCTTCCATACATCTACCGTTTATTCGGGTACTTTTATACAAGTTGTAGTACACAGTAATACTCATCGTTTAATTGTGTTGTTACTCTACAGTGATACATAGATAACCTTTCAGATTTTAAGTGTGCGGTTGTTATGCTTTGTGACCTTTCCTGTATTCTGTTGTCTTTGAGAATAAGTAACGACCACTCGTATTTTGCCATGTCGATGAACCTTTTTGTTAAAACTGTCTAAGAAGGTTCAGATTTGTATCAGAAAGGTATACTAGGGTGTTAACATAAGGAACCGTAAATGGGTTTACTCAACTTTATACAGGTGTATTTTTGGACGTATACCTACAAATATTGTCGAAATAAGTGTAACAGTTTTGGACTTTCGTTGATTCTACAGAACGTTACCCACTTATTTGACACCATGTAGGTATGTTACCTCACAATGAATCGTAAACCTTTTTTATCGATATTCCGGTGTCTTTCTATAGCTCCTCAGAATAATTTTCGTATAAAGATTCTCTTTCGAAGGTTTATACTTCAGACACATGATACCCTAAGGTTGACATACTGTAAGACCTTTTCCGTTTTGATACGTTTGTCATTTCTCTACTCACCAGTGGTTCTCAACCCTTTCTTTCCCTTTCTATTCATCAACCTCGGGTTACCTCAAACCTCGTCATTTTGATAAGACACCTATTTACAATAATATGTAACAGTTTTGATTGTCTTATATATTACATTTGTCATTTAGGACAAAATTTTTGTATCTAGAATAGACCATTATTACATCGTTATCACCGAGTAATTAGAATTGTCTACATGGTGTGATTACATTCTACAATTATTATCACCTTTGACTTCCCTTCCATTCTACCATATACCATTTAGAGATGAAAGACGAGTTAAGAAGATATTTAGATTTTGACGATTTTTTTAGACGAGTTTTTATAAGAAACATAGTTAAGATGGTGTACCGAACACGGTAGTATTCTCTTCAAAATTCTAAAGACTGTGTAAACATAAGTTCACTCTAGTTCGAATATATTTAAAACTCATAATAAACCTGTTCAACCAGTCTTTCTCGTATATCTTATTTTATAAATCCTCTTCAACTTTTTATAAAATTATGTATTCCCGAATAAAATAATTTGTAAACCATAATTTAAGTCGATATCATTAAGTTTCTTATACGACGACTAATCTAATTTTTTCTAATTCTGTATCATATTACCGAGACTTTATCGAGTTACATAAAGTTCTATAATAAATTATATGTCTTCTTCAAAATGAATGTATTAATTCCTTCAATAATAATACTGTATCTCTTACTTGGTAAGTTTATTCAATCTACAAATGAGTTGATAATAGGTTTTTTATTATTTTTTTATTGATTGTGTGTGTTTATATACCTTCTTTTTTATTTTCTCTGATTTGGTCCTAAATACACGGACAGGGGAAAGGACGGGAACGAAGGGGATACCGAGTCGACCATTTCTTAGACGGGCGTTACGCCCTATGGACCCAAACTAGGAACCCAACCCTTCTAGGGACCTCTTCCCTTGCCGATGGGTGAAGTCATAAGACCGGATCTCTTAAGGTACCTGACATGTCAAGTACCCCAGAGTTACTCAGCCTGTACTGACTCGTTGAAAATGAAAGTGAAGTGAAAGGGGAAAGGACGGGTTTAAACGATCTTGATCGTGACCCGTCACCCCCTCCCCTTACAGTCCTCACCCTTCTTACATATTAAAATGTTGGCGTGAATCTAACCCTGTCGTCAGATAATCTTACTTAGATCTTATAATTTTCTTTTAAATGGTCTCGATTCTTTATGTCTTAAGGTATATAAATTTACCGGACGGTTCAAGGTTCATCGTTCTTACTCTTTACTCATCATTCTTACTCTTTATACGGGTGTTCTACGTATAGTACCATTTTAGAAACTTGAGTTTCCTTTTTCTCTTTGATACCTTTCGAAAATCTTCATTCTACATAATGGACGTCTCCTTCTTTTATTCTCACAACAGTCGAAAGAGTAATGGTTTTGATCTAATACATCTGTTACAAAATCCTCTTTAACTATTTATAAGAATTACGTATCCCGAGTAAAATAGTCGGGTTTTTGTTTGTAACGTTTTTGTGTTCCTGAATCCAAATGTAGAATATGGGTGAGGTCATAAGTACAGACCTCTCAAGGTAACTTCTCCTTGGACTACCCGATATCAGGTGTCCCAGCGTTTCTCAGTCTGTGCTGACTCGTACATGTACGTGTGTGTGTGAGATGGATACGACGTGGACATGTACATAATGAAATAAGTGAGAGTATTATATTCATCTTTACATGGATGACATGTCTACTCATTTGACTCCAAGGAACATACATACCTCGTGATCTTAAGTTTATGTTTAATAGACTACGGTCACGAAAGAATTAGCTACACAATATAACTCTAACGAATTTTTTCTTTCACTCTTTCATAACTTGTAGGTATTATAGTTTAGTGTACTATCTGGAGTGTAGTCAACATTAGTATTATTAGTATCCTCCTAAGGATATTCATTATGATCCTTATTTTCGTTCTATGATTTTTCGTTACTTGACAAGTGATTTTCACTTGTTAATACTTATATTATATAATACATAATTATATAAATTATTTTCAAACATATATATATACATATATATACATATGTCTTAGTACTCTCTCTTTTTAGATTTTATTAAAGTCGAAAATACACTTCTATTATCAATACATTCTGATTTGATCTTATAGTCGACCTCTTCTAAGAACTCTCGGGGAACCTATCGTTCCTCTAGGTTAGTCAGTTAAGATTTCTTTTGGTTGAGACGTATGAGTAACCTCCCTGACTACAACTTCGAGGTTATGAAACCGATGGACTACGTTTTTAGGTTACTTTTCCGTGACTACTACCCTTTCTAACTCCCGTCCTCCTCTTCCCCTGTCGTCTCCTACTCTACCAACCTACCGTAGTGACTAAGTTACCTGTACTCAAACTCGTTTGAGGTCTTCTATCACTTCCTGTCCCTTCGTACCGCCCACCGTCAGATGCCCAGTGTTTCTCAACCTGTACGGACTTAATGAGTTGTTGTAAAAACTGACACAATATACAGGGTTTACAAAGATGAAAAGATTCTTTCATTATCTTTTAGGACAGGCTAGTTGCAAAAATAAAGAATACTGAGAAATAAAAAGAATAGGTTATTAGAAAATAAAACGTAAAAGGGTGGGGAGTAGGGAGAGGTTTTTCGTACTTGTCCATCTAAACACAAACACTGTTATAACATATTTCATACACTCTACTAAAATTTAATTATCTTGGTTTTGATGGATAGAGTTGTATCTACCAAACGAAGAAATATCTCTATATTTTCAAAATCGAAGGTCTTGTTCCTCCCGTTACAGACATGAGAACTTTTCTATTGGGGTAAAGGTGACTAAACATTAAATTGTAAGTACCGTCTTTTATAGAGACTACTAAGAATAAAAAAAGGAGATCTTTAATAGAGAGGTGTTTAAGAGATTTGAAGTGTATTATCAAAGAACAAGAAGTGTATATGTAGACACTGTTCGAAGAGTTCAAAATTTCATGAAATCTTAGTACTTTTACAGGTAGTTTTTTATTTGGTGTTAGTAGAATCCGGGAAATCATGGTAAACTAAGTCTCCTAGATCGAGTTCATAAATTTATACATATACAAATTGTCAGAGAGACCTCTAAGATTTACCTACTAGATGACCGGTGTAAAACGAAGTAACAGAGTGATCTTCAAAGATCGATAGGAAATAAGTTTGTCATGAAAAATAACCTTCGAAAATTACTAGATGGTAAAAATTGTCAATTTTACAATTTATGACATCGATCTACAAGTTACCGTATTACCAATTATGACATTTTAATTAGTAATTCAGTAAATAAATAGGTAATTAGTTGGGAATCTAAGGAATTTCTGTAATTTTGGTATGTACAAGATCCGTAATAACAACGATATCAAAAGGGTTTATAGGTGACGAAGGTAGATACTCGGTAGATAAATGATAGAGATACCCTACTTATAGGGTTATATAAGATTACCCTACGAAAGAGAGTAACTGTAGTTTCGGTATCCGAAAAGAGACTGGTTCCCTACATCATTCCTCACTATATAGTGTAAATTGGTCTTCAAAAGTTTCGGTGACTTACCAAAACTGTGACGGACAAGATGAGAGACGGTGTTTTAGTCGTATGGGGTCTATATCCCACGAAAAGTCGGACTCACCATTTTATTATTCTGTGTCTGTCTCTATTTTTACTTCTGTATTTTATCCTCATTCCTTATTTGACAGTATACTCCGGTTTCCCACTATAGTAATCGAATATTTGTCATCTTTAAATAAAAAGTGGTTAGACCTCCGTTCTTCAGATTCTAGTTCCGTGGTCGTAGTAGTGTAGTGTACCCCTTCCGGGAAAAGGCCACGTACCAACCACGGGAGGTCGACACGGGGGTGTTTCACGTTCCCGTTGTAGTATTAACAAAACTGTCGTCTTTAGGACGGTGAAGGCACAGACGTGACAGAAAAAAGAGAGGTACACCGGAGGACTCTGTACGACACATGAAGGAGGTCCTGAACACCTATTATTTGAAGACAGAGTTAAGAACACATCAGACAACTTGGTACAAGTGATAAACCGTGGTACACGAGGGGAATTGTTTACAATTAAATTATTTCAGTACCGTGGGAGTAGACCAGGAAACCTCGAAACCTCCCTAGAAGAGAAGTCTCTAATAAAGAAAAATTACCGACCATGGAGATCTTCCATAGTAAGGTGAGAACGAACCATCATCTCCACGTGACAAGTCCAAGCTCATCGTCTGAAATGTGACTCTTTTACATAAGGTCAATCTGGGAGAATTAGGTGATCTCCTGAGACGACTCCAAACATCTTTATTGGTGAATCCTTAATTCACACTAGTAAAGGTACATACTAATGAAGTATGAATCAATTCTACGAGTGACTTTATTCATTCTGACGTACCTCTAAATCCTCAAATTCTACTATCAAAGACTAGTTTATCGGTGTAAGTATAGTTGTATAGAATGACATAAAAATTAACTACTTGGATATATTGAAAAATGACATGGTCGTCCTATGAGTCAGTAAAATATAAAAGTCAGATGGTTCCGTAAACTTTTTCAAACAATATAAAATATCACTTTACCTCCCTAAACACACATTATATTGTATTAATTAAACAAAATATTGACAATATTGACAAACGAAGAACCTTCTTTTCGACACTGTTTATATCTACCATATAATTTTTAGTCTCTGTAATAAAACGGTTGTTTCTAGACAGATCAGTTTCGATACTAAAAAGGTCATCAGGACACACCTACACTCTCAACCTGATATTTCTTTCGACTCGTGGCTTCTTAACTACGAAAACTCGACACCACAACCTTCTCCGAGAACTCTCAGGGAATCTGACGTTCTAGGTTGGTCAGTTAGGATTTCCTTTAGTCAGGACTTATAAGTAACCCTCCTGAAACGACTTGGTCACCAGTACATACCTACACTCTCTACCTGACACTTCTTTCGACTCGCCACTTCTTAACTACGAAAACTTGACACCACGACCTCTTCTGAGAACTCTCAGGGAACCTGACGTTCCTCTAGGTTAGTCAGGTAGGATTTCCTCTGGTCAGGACCCACAAGTAACCTTCCTGACTACGATTTCAACTTTGAGGTTATGAAACCGGGGGAGTACTTTTCACAACTGAGTAACCTTTTCTGGGACTACGACCCTCCCTCCTCTCTTCTCCTGTTGTCTCCTAATCTACCAACCTACCGTAATGGCTGAGCTACGCGTAACTCAAACCCACTTGAGGACCTCAACCACTACCTGTCCCTCCGGACCGTACGACGCTAAGTACCCCAGCGTTCCTCAGTCTGTGTTGACTCGCTGATTTGACTTAACTTACTGTATCTAGGTTTCGTTCCTCCTTATTAATTGTGAACTACTCATAAGTGAAGGTCTATTCGACTAATTCTTCCTTTCTTTATGACTAGGTTTGTTTTAAAATTTTTGATGTTCGTATGTTAATATGTACGCGTACATACACACGTGGTTATTTGGGAGTGTGAGATGTGTCTAACGTAAGGGTTAAATTAATGGGTTCCGATATTTTAGTATTACCTTTACTCAAAAGGTACCACGGTTTTATAGTTATCTACATCGGTCTCAGGAAGTGACCCCTTCCGACGACGGACATCGTGAGATAGACTTGTTTTGTCTAAGACTAATCTGAGGTTTTATAGTCAATCACAGTACTAAGACTTAAAAATACGTACCCTGAAATTTTACTGTAAAACCTTTTAGAATTTAATAGTTAGGTTATACGACAAAAATTCCTTCACATGTGTCCAACACTTGGTTGGAGACTTAGTCGTTCCAGTATGTAAGAAGACCTCTCTTCTCAGTTTTAATCACGGGTTTACTGACTTTTTATAGAGACGGGGGTCGAAAGTATTCTTTAGGAGGGTAAAAGGATGTAATGGTGTTGATCTAAAGTTTTCATTTGTGGTTTTTAAATAGGTTCTATTTACTTTGTAGATATAACTTTAAATTTTGGGTTGTTATTCGATATACGAATAACAATCTGTCCTTCCGTCCCCATTGAAACCAAGTGGTTCCATTTTACAAGTACAGTTTACACATAATAAAGTGAAACGGTCAAGTAATACGTAAATGTTATCATTTATCGACATATCACTATGTAAAATTAATTTTAACAATTAAAATTTGTGAATTTTAACAATATCTCATTATGTTTACGGTTTATCGTATAATGTTCTCCTTACACCTTTGTACCAAACCTTTTCATTTACTTATTGGTAAAAGTTGATGAACTACCTAAATGACTACCTTTTTACTTCTAAATAAATTATAAACTTTCTGGTCCCTTTTAGTATCCCTTCAACTAAAACTTAGTTCATTTCTTTAACTGATCTTAGTCTAGTTAGGTAATTTGCCATAGATGACATAGTCTCCTCTTTGTGTCTCACTGAATAATTTTACTTCAAATCTATTTATAGACGTTTTTTAAAACATCTTCCTTAATTTTACTTTGTCAATTCAGTGTTTAGATATAGATTTAGACCGACACTTTTTATCCAATATTTTATATCCAGACTTGAGGTACTTTTGAAATATTGTTATAACACTTTACATTTTCATGGGTCCTTTATCTAGGTATAATTGGTGTAAATGATTGAAGTTGTGGGTCCGAGTAACTATGGTACCGGATGAAACATTCATGTACACTATAGTTTGGAATATCCATCTATCTTCCAGTAGATGCCGACACCAAGAGTTGGGTAATCTTATTGGATCCCCTAAAATTTTTGAATAATTACGAGTCAGGAGAGATATAAGACAGGGGAGATATAGATCTATAAAACTATACACGAATCACCCAGAAAGGTATTCATAAAGAAATTTTTGAAGAACCATTAATGTGTCCATAGGTGTAGACACTCGACAACTGCACCAGATTTAAATAATGTCATCCTCAATTACCGTGACAGTTGGGGTAACCTATCAAATATATGTCAAAGAGTTTTTGTAAAAGAGTAAATAAGTATATGATTTATTTGTCGGAAAATAAGAATCGGACCCGCTTTTCCTCTCATTTCATTCCTCCTCTTTGTGTCTCACTGAACATGTTTAATATTATATTTTCCTGTGTGTAGAACTTTACCACGAAACCTAGTCTTATAACCTTTGTAGGATCTTATCTCCCCACAGACTCTAGTCGAACCTTTCTTCGAGGATATAGGATTTTTAACAATGGGACCTTGTTTCATATCACTATAAACTCCGTGAAAAGATGAGTGAGGAAAAAAAGGGTTGTGTATCTGTATATCCTCGACAGAAATTAATGAGAAACCGTACTTGATACACAAGAAATTTGTAAAGTCTTATAGGTTTAAACTTTAAGGGAAGACTCAGGTACAGAGTTCCCTCTTATGGTAGGAACAGTAGTAGTAGACTTTTCTGGATCTTCACCTCCGACTTCTAATGCACCCACCATGTGTTATCCGTTAAGGTTTATCCTTTAAAACGTGAAACCTGTTAGTCTCGGAGTCTTGTCTAACAAACTTGACGATTTAAAGTGTTTCCTTTTTCTAAATTACTCGTTAAATAATTATCTCAAATTCTCGAAATCTGTGATTAAATTTCGGGCATAGATTCTTAGATAAATATGTACACAAAATTAATATCAATAATGATAATTTATATAATAATAATATAATATCGATTACGAATAGACCACGAAGGACGTACGAAAATAAAATATTGTAATAATTGATTAATTCGTTCAACATGTGTCATTTATTTTAAATCTTTATTCAATACGTAAATACTCTAATAAAGTCAGTGACCCCATTTTACTGTCGCCCATGGTCCTTTAAGATTCATTTTGTGTGTATACATTAAAACAATTACGACCGAATTTTTATCGGGATCTTTATCCGGTGTAAGACACAAGTTTACTCCAGTACCAGAGTTAAGTTCGAAGACATTTTGTATAAAAATCAGAAACCGTAGGGAACAAACATACACACACACACATTTTTACACGTGCACTTATCGTCTCTAAACTATTCTAATACGTCCGTATACCGTTCTTCGACCCAAAGAACCGTACAAAGCCGTCTTACTGAAATCACTAAAAACTCAATATTCACTCGTTTTTTTCTTATGAAAAATTGAAACATTTTGTAAACCTAAAAGTATTGAGATATATTAGGTTTTATTGTCGTAAATATTTGAAATATGAACCGTTGGAATTGTAAGAATAAAGTTTGAGCTTCGTCGAGTACAACACTTCAGATACCTTTACATTAGTAGACGTCAGATAAAGGTTGCGTGTGTCTTCTCCTCAAATCAGAGTCTAGTATAAATTGATTTATTAATTTCAAGAACGTCTATGAGACTAAACGAATCGTCATAATCGATTTTACTCTATACTCGATTCCTAAAGATTTAATTATATGAGTAATTAAATGAGTACTGTCAAACTATTATAGTGAAGTCTTTTATAAGTAAACTTACTTCAGGGGATTACAAAACGTTAAAGTTCAGTCAAAAACCCTCAGTATTATTCTTTTAATAACCACTATACGAGGAACAATGAGACCACAACTATGTTCGTACTATACAACAAATTTGTATATTACTGGTCTCATCTATTCGAAAATTTTCGGTGAATCACCAAAGACTTTTCCTTTTGTATACTAAAAAAAAATTCAGTACTCCTAGGTAAGATTTCGTATATATATATATATTATAATATATATATATATATATATATATTAACATCAAGGAAATCTCATATTTTCCGTAATGTGTAAATGTGATACGACCCTTCCATTTTAAGTATACCGATGATACCCTTTGTCACCCTCCAACAACCTTTTTAATTTTTATCTTAAGGGAATACTAGGTCATTAGGGTGTAGACCCGTAAATAGACTTCCTTTACTTTTGTGATTAAGTTTGTCTGTACACGTGGGGGTACAAGTGACATCCTAATAATTTTCATAGATCCTGTACCTTTGTTGGATTAAGGTGACTTCCTACTTACCTATTTCTTTTGTACCTTTTGT
Organism: Capra ibex; assembly: GCA_006410555.1. Lineage (NCBI taxonomy): Eukaryota > Metazoa > Chordata > Mammalia > Artiodactyla > Bovidae > Capra > Capra ibex. Next base: position 18,929,570 of record SJYO01048061.1, on the reverse strand, counting down.
ATATGTCGACTGGGAACTTGTGACACCTTCAATCTCCGTGGTTGGGCAGGTAGTCATCTTTTGAACTCATATTAAATGTCGTCCGGGAACTATAAACTCGAAGGAGGTATATTTACCCATCACCAAGGTGTAGACACTTAGGTTAAATAACTCTTAATACATCATAAATGATGACTCTTTTTAGGTGCATATGCACCTGAACGTGTTAAGTTTCGGTACAACTTCTAAGTTGACTCACGCATATATATATATATATGTAAATATGAGTATGTTAGTTTATGGTACTTTATAATAAGTGGGTTTCTTTCCTTCCTTTGGAACGGTATAACAGTGTTGTATCTACCTGTTATACGTAATTTTCGTAATACGATTCACTTTATTCAGTTTGTCTTTTGCTACTTATGGTATACTGGAGTAAACATACACCTTAGATCGTTTGTTTTGTTCTTTGTTTAAGTATATATGTCTCTTGTCTAACCACCAACGTCCCTAACCCTACCCGTTTTACCTACTCGTCCTAGCTTTCTGTGTCTGAAAGTCAATATTACATTTATTCAGGACTCCTATATTAGATGTCGTACTACTAATATCAATTATTACGACTTGACATAAAAATTTTCTAGGATACTCCCATCTGGATTCTCTAGAGTAGTGTTCTTTTTTCTTACCATTGATTCATACCACTATCTACAATTAATCTGAATAACACTACTAGTAAAGTGTTATATATGTTTGTGTCTTGTCCGCAATGTCCAGTTTAGAGTAATAGTATCCGTGTTTCATTGAGGAGTTTTTGATAACAATTCTCACCAAGAGTTAATATTTACACGAAACTTTGAAATGGTGTGTCTTTAAAACTGGAACAACATTGTGTCAGACCGAGTGTATGTCTACCGTCATTAGTGAACTAATAGTGAGGGTGTTTTCCCTTTGCTCTCTAAAGAGAGCCAGTATTGATAATACACTCATGCTTGCCTCTTAGAATTTGTGTTAGTCTACTGTATACCCTACAAACAGAAGTAAGGGGAATTGAACATACACAGATAAAATAGTTCTACTTCCTACATATATTGAGAACACTGTCTATAAGATCAAGTAATAATATACCCTTTTTAAGTTCTTCATTATAAAAAAATTTAAACGTTAACTTTTCCTTTTTTTCTTTTTAAAAACCCGAATACAAACATATATATAGACACGTTCATACATTTTATATATATGTGTATACGTGAATATATATATGTATACGTTACATAGATATCAATCCAGTCAATAAAGTTAGAACACAGAAAAATTTGATAGTTATAACTTTTAAATATATTTTTGAAAGTTTAAGAATGAGACAACCTTATAATATGTACCAATAAGTGAGAGTACGAATTCTTTATTAATCATAAATAGTGTCCAGATAGTTAAAGATTGTGGATACCGTCCAGACTTAGGTCACTTTCAACGGATTTCGTACTGGTCGATACTCTAGTTTATGACCTTTATTTCCAAACTTAAAGTAATAAGATTGACACAGTATAATGAAATATCATAGTAAGTTGTTTACTGAAATAAATTTTATTAGATTTCATATATTTCGTGAGTGATCGACCTCGACCTTTCCAAAAGTTTTATAATAAAGTGTAATGGTATCTTTCTTTTGAAAATGTATATCTCTCGGTAAATCCAAGTCAAACACAATCCTTTTTTTATAGGGAAGAGATTTGACTGTCAAAACTTCAACTCCAAAACACTCTCTCTTAACGGGAAATACCGTTAGGACACAAATTTCGTAACCTCCATGCGATTAATCGGAGGACAGGTCTGATAACTACCTTTCTTATGTTTTACGTACGATCATAAGTACTACCACGTTAAACTTCGACTACTTCAGTTACGTTTACAGTACATACCCTAAAAAGTCCCTCTCCCCTCCCCTACCCTATCATTGTCTCACAAGCAGATACTTTCCTCCCAAACACATCCGACGAGTTTACTTGACGAACAACGAGACGAGTCGACCGTGTTTAGGTGTTACAAATCTGGAGTGTACAAGAATCTTAGGGAAACAGACCCTATGATATGACATAAAAATCGTCAATACTTCTAAGGAATACAGGAAGTTCGTAGATTTTTGTGTCATTACAACAATAAAAACAATGATTAGGTGAGATCGTCGCAACAGTTTAAGGTAATGTGAATTCCCGTACACCTCTATCACATCTGTGATCGTACTTTAGTTTTCTATAGAAACCGTGACCTGTAAAAAACCCATCTTTACTTTACAAACACAATTATGTTACGAACGATTAGTAATCGGAGAAAAGAGACATTATAGAAAAGTTTGATACGAACCCCGACCACGTACCCCTACTGGGTCTCTCTACAACACCCCTCCCTCCACCCTCCCCCCAAGTACAAACCCTTGCGTACATTCTTAATTTCTAAAATTTTAAATTTTTTAATTTTTTTTAATTTTTTTTTATTTTTTATTTTTGTTTGGTGTTTTTTTCTTATTTTTTTTTTTGATATTACACGGTTACGAAATGTAAAGTACTCACCATTTTAAACTTTTCATAAAAAATTTTAGTCTTAATTGTTATAATTTCAAACAGACAAAATGAGTCTATAGTTCTTTTGAGAATGTGTTAGAATTAAATCGACGTCTCGTTCTCTCCGTTACCAATTTAATCCCCTCTCTCTCTGTCTCACACACACACATACGCATAGACATGAAAATAAAAATAAAATAAAAAAAATTTAAAAATAAATAAAAAAATAAAAAATTTAAAATTTTAGAAATTAAGAATGTACGCAAGGGTTTGTACTTCTTGTTTGTACTACCAACACCAAATTTCCTTCTTTTTTTGAAATAAGTAACAGAAGGGTAATACATTCATTCGACTAAAACTCCACTTATACTCATATCGTTGAAAAGTGAATTTTACCATTATAAGGACCTATCAATTTTTTTTTTAGTCATGTTTAGTTCCGGTTCTTTCTATAATTTGGTATGTATACGACTTCTTAACTACGAAAACTTAACACCACAACCTCTTCTGAGAACTCTCAGGGAACCTGACGTTCCTCTAGGTTGGTTAGGTAAGACTTCCTCTAGTCGGGATCCTAAAGAAACCTTCCTTACTACGATTTCGACTTTGAGGTCATGAAACCGGTGGAGTACACTTCTCAACTGAGTAACCTTTTCGGAGACTACGACCCTCCCTAACCCCCGTCCTTCTCTTCCCGTACTGTCTCCTATTCTACCGACCTACCGTAGTGACTGAGTTACCTGCACTCAGACTCACTTGAGGTCCTCAACCACATCCTGTCCCTCCGGACCGTACGACGCTAAGTACCCCAGTGTTTCTCAGCCTGTGCCGACTCGTTGACTTGACTTGACTTTTGTAAAAATTCTTCGATTCAAATTCGAATAATACTATTTTATAACTTTAGTTATCTTTTAAAAATAGTCGATTTAGACCCAGTTAATACTTGACAATTCAATGACTCGGTCTATTTTAACCCCTTACATAATTAATAAAGTAGTGAAACTTAATTCGTGTTATGATTTTAATGTTTTTACGAATATAAAATTTCCCGTATCTGTATTGTGAAATTTCTTTAAAATTATCTAGTAATTATAGTTAGTCATTGTTGTATTTATGGTTATACACTTTATGTGACTTTTTTATACGTTTTCAATATTTGATAAATTTAATGACTTATTGTAACATAACATTACATATAACCATATTATCTCATTAATTTCTAGGTATATAAAAAATTCAAATTTTTTTATATCCCTTTACTACTTGACTATATGTTTTGACGTTTTATAGTAATTTAATAATTTTAATTTAGAAATTATCATATTGAGGAATTGATTTCTGTACGTTTNGACGTTTTACAGTAATTTAATAATTTTAATTTAGAAATTATCATATTGAGGAATTGATTTCTGTACGTTTTATCTTCTTTTTTTTTTGATGTATCACTAAGAATTTGAAGTGATCCGTTATGTGAATAGACCTTCCGAATAATTTTGTGTATGGAAACATGAGATGGAGATTCAGAGACGAAGTCACTGAGACCTCAGTTTGAACTCTTAAAGATTGTTCGAGAATATTCACTATGGTTACGACGACCACACTTGACGACCTGATTATTTATTTATTCCTCTATGATTGAATGTATTACCCATTTTAACATTCCGGTTTAACGGTAATAAAAATTCTTTTAATAGTGTAAAATTAAAAATGAACAAACGATTTATCTCACACTTCGTTTGGTCTATGTTTGTAAATCTCTACATAAATAAGAAAGTATGTTAGTATCCGTCTAAGATATTGAAATACCAGCAACAGTCTAAACTTTTTAGTCTGTCCACAGTAGTTCAAATTAGAGAGTAGAGGACACATTAAGTTCCGTACAGAAGATATTAGAAGACGGATCTTTACGAACTGAGAACCGGGGTCTTTGGGTGTACGACCTCCGTCTTTACCATACCAGACGAAAGAGTGACGGGAACAAGAAAGAAAACCCAAGGAGATAGGAAGTGACCTAATACCATCCTTATACACAGAGGAACCAACGTAAAAATTAAGAGGGAAAAGATCCACTCGTAACTACAGTGTTTTAAGACGTCTGATGATAGAGTAACGTTGTACCCATTTGGATGACTGTCCTCTAAGGGTTTCTACCACCAAGGAGACCGAACGAGATAAGGTTGGAAGACGACGATAGTAGGGTCCGAAAACAAGTGAACAGTCGGTTAGTCGGAAGGGTTGATCCGAGGACGGTGTACGAAGTGTAGACTAAGAATGCACGATTTTACCTTGACACAGACGTACATGAGAGTCCAGGACGAACGAGAAGTTGGAACGGAGAAGAAGAACCGATCGTGATAGTGAAGTCAAGAGAAGGGTGGGGACGAATTTACTCGTGTACATCAATACTATCAACCTACCTCTTCGTCTGCAAGTCATCTCCTTACTCCCCTTGGGAATTTAGAGAACTCATTAAAACAACCTTTATAGGAATAAACCAATTTTACCTCCCAACTGGAGGAAGTAACAACCACCGTTACATTTTACCATGTCCGTGAGACCTCTTGTCATACCTCCAAGGAATTTTTCCATTTTTATCTTGATGGTATACCAGGTCGTCAGGGTGAGGACCCGTATATAGGTCTCTTTTTATACTAGACTTTCTTATGTACGTAGGGTTACAGGTGCCGTCGTGACAAATGTTATTGGTTCTTCGTTAGATTCACAGGTAACTGTCTTCTTACTATTCTACACCATGTGCATATGTTTCCTTATAAGAGACAGTTGAACTACTTTCAGAACTACTTTATGAACTACTTTCGGACCGGAGACCTACTTTCACTTTTTCGTCTCACTTTTTAAACCTAATTTTGAGTTGTAAGTCCTTTGATTCTAGTACCGTAGGTCAGGGTAGTGAAGTACCTTTTATCTACCCCTTTGTTACCTTGTCATTCTCTGAAATGAAACCCCCCGAGGTTTTAGTGACGTCTACTACTGACGTCGGTACTTTAATTTTCTACAAACAAGGAACCTTCTTTTCGATACTGGTTGGATCTGTCGTACAATTTTTCGTCTCTGTAATGAATCGGTTGTTTCCAGGTAGATCAGTTTCGATACCAAAAGGGTCATCAATACATATCTACACTCTCAACCTGATATTTCTTTAGACTTAGGTTCTTTAAACTATCGAAACGTGACACCACAACCTCTTCTGAGAACTCTCAGAGAACCTGACGTTTCTCTAGTTTGGTCAGTTAGGATATCCTTTAGTCAGGACTTATAAGTTACCTTCCTGACTACGACTTCGACTTTGAGGTTATAAAACCGGTGAACTACGCTTCTTGACTGACTAAACTTTTCTGGGACTACTACCCTTTCTGACTTTAACCCTCCTCTTTCCCTGTTCCTACTCTACCAACCTACCGTAGTGGTAGAACTACCTCTACTCAAACTCGTTCGAGTCTCTCAACCACTACCTGTCCTTTCGGACCACACGACGTCAGGTACCCCAACGTTTCTCAGTCTGTGTTGACTCGATGACTTGACTTAACGGAACGGTAATTTTTCTTACTTTATTGTGGTAAATGTCGTTGTCCCTACGTGGATCTCTAACAGTACGACTCACTTGCTTTAGCTCTCCTCTTCTTTATAGGATACTGTAGAAAATGTACGTCTTAGATTTTTCTTTACTATGTTTACTTGAATAAATGTTTTATCTAATTCTCTGAATACACTCCTTCTTACTCCCCTTCCCTTCCAGTCCCTCGAACCCTATCTGTACATGTGTAACGAAGTAAATTTTATCTATTGGTTAGTTCAAGATGACATATTGTGTCCCTTGAGACAAGTTACAATACACCTTCGGACTTACCTTTTCCTCAAGCCCCCTCTTACCTAAGTACATATACAGGGAAGCGACAGGTGGACTTTGACAGCGTTGTAACAATTAACCGATATGAGGTTATTTTTTTATTTCGAAAAAATTTTAACTCCCAAGTCTTTAACCCCATCCTATCCTCGTAGTCCTGGTCAAGATTGGGAGAAAATTCACGACTCCCTCCACAGTCCGGAGGTCGACGAACAAAAGCAACAACAACGAGTCCACGAGTCAGCACAAAGTGAGAAACACTGGGGTACCTGTCGTAGTGCGGTCAGAAAGGAAAGGAAATGGTAGAGGGCCTCGAACGACTTAGAGTACAAGTAACACAGTCACTACGGGTCGGTATAGTATGAGACACGACGGGGAAAGAGGAGGACGGAAGATAGAAAGGGTCGTAGTGTTAGAAAAGGTTACTCAGTCGAGAAACGTAGTCCAGTGGTTTTATAGCCTCGAAGTCGAAGTTGTAGTAAGGAAGATTACTTATAAGTCCCAACTAAAGGAAATCATAACTGACTAAACTAGAGGAACGTCAGGTTCCCTGAGAGTTCTCAGAAGAGGTTGTGGTGTCAAACTTTCGTAGTTCAGAAATGGAAGAAATACCACCAGGTTGAGAGTATAGGTGGGTGAAGTCACAAGAACGGACCTCTTAGGATCCCTGTCCCCTCGGACCACCCGACGGCAGATACCCCAGTGTGTCTCAACCTGTGCTGACTTCACTGAATCGTCGTCGTCGTCGTTGAGAGTATAGGTGTGGACAATGTAAAACGAATAGTCAGGGGTCGACACCTAAGGTCATGGTTATACTCCATTGTTACTTTCACGTTGACTCATAGGACAACGTACTGTTCTTAAGTTGGAGTATCGGTGTAATTCTTGTTTCAGTATTTTGATTAAATAGTCTTTGAAAATCATCCTCCCTACCTTCTATACTACTACAAAATTTTAATCACAATACTACTTTTACGATTTTAAGTCCACTTTAGTTTTCCTTTTAAGTTATTACCCTCAGCAAACAAGCGTATTACCGTTGTTACTCATTTAAAAGAGTCGTTTTGTTAGACACCCTTTCTTTCTCCGTTTTATAAGTTTTGTCTATGATACGTCCGTCGGACCACCACTAACCACATCAGTTTAAATATCTGTCTTTACGGATCGAGATCCATCTTAATTTTACGCCGATAAAACAAATATCAGTTTCGATACCAAAAAAGGTCATCAGTGTATGTCTATACTCTCAACCTGGTATTTTTTCGGACTCGTGAAAGTTTAACACCACAACTTCTTCTGAGAACTCTCAGGGAACCTGACGTTCCTCCAGTTTGGTCATTTATGATTTATTTTAGTTGAGAATAATAAGTAACCTTCCTGACTACGACTTTGACTTCGAGTCATAAAACCCGTGGACTATGGATCTCAGTTGAGTAGCCTTTTCTGGCTACTCAACGATCCTTTCTAACTTCCGTCCTCCTTTTCCCCTACTGTCTCCTGTTCCGTAGACCTACCGTAGTGACTGAGTTACCTGTACTCAAACTCGTCTGAGGTCCTCTACCACTTCCTGTCCCTTTGGACCGTACGACGTCACAAACCCCAGCGTTTCTCAACCTGTGCTACTCACTGATTTGTTGTTGTAAAACCATATAATCCCGAAGGGACTACCGAATGTATCATTTCTTAGGCCGACGTTACGTCCTCTGGGTCCAAGCTAGGGACCCAACCCTTCTAGGGGACCTCTTCCCGTACCTTTGGGTGGGGTCATAAGAACGGATCTCTTAAGGTATCTGTTACCTCGGACCGTACGATGTCATGTACCCTAGCGTTTCTCATCCTGTACTGACTCGCTGATTGTGAAAGTGAAACCCAATGACCAGATGAAGACCATAAGAGTCCAAGGTCAAAATAATCAATGTTTGTTCTATACTCAATTCATAATTGATAAATTAAAAAATTATACATTTTATTTTTAATTGGAAAGATATCCTGACCACACTACTAATTTACCTGTTATATGTACTTCTCGATAACGGTTAAAGTCACGACGTGATAATCGTGTCAGGTCGTCCGGGATTTCCTTTAGTTAATTCTCGTGCAAACTTTATAATCCAGACTTAAAATTTAAATACTCCTTAAAAGTCTATGTATTTCTCGTTCCAATGGTTCATCCTAAGTTTTACTCTCACGGATTCTTAGTGGAAACCCCTACCCCCGCCAACAATTTGACGTTTATAGAAATACCGATCCCACTTTGTTTTTTTCATCTAATTTAGATTTAAATAAAACCTAAGAGAAAATTTAGTGTACAACTTTTCACACCCTCCCCCCAACTACGACCAATCACATAATATGACTCTCTTATCTTATTTTTTATATTTTACCCTAGTCTCTACTTAAAATCGTAATCGACTTCTAGGTAATTTTGAGTTTTTGACTTCACATGAGAGAGTATATCAATGACAGGACGTGTAAACAAATCTCTATAAAACTGGACGCGAGAGAAGAAAGTAACGGACGAGACAACACGAGTCATCAATTATCTCTCCATAAAATCGATACCAATAATGTATCGGATATAGACGATATCTATGAAGTAGAACAAAAAACAATGTCTGAGATGACTCCAATATAAAAAATCTGTTACTTAGTTCCGTATAAAAGCATTACCCTCTCTCTTTTTGTTCCCTTTAAAAAAAAAATACAGGGTTAGTGGTAGAAAATTCTTTTATGTAGATAATTAACCTCGATTGAATACCGTAAGATAATTTCTCTAAATTGTTTTCCGTGAAGATGGTTGACACATCTTTCTAATAATGGTGACAACCTATAAAACTCAAAAGTCTCAATCTTGTTCTAAGATTCATAATTGTATCAGATCTATAAAGTCGGTACTTTAATTCTACGAACGAGGAACCTTCTTTCGATACTGTTTAGTACATAGTTTTTCGATCCCTGTAGTAAAACGGTTATTTTTAGGTGTAACAGTTTGGATACCAAAAAGGTCGTCAGTACATACGTACCCTCTCAACCTGGTATTTCTTCTGACCTGTGGTTTCTTAACTACGAAAGTTTAACACCAAGACCTCTTCTGGGAACTTTTAGGGAACCTGACGTTTCTCTGGTCAGTCAGGAAAGTCCAACCAGAATTTTTTCTTTAGTTGTGACTTATAAGTAAGTCCTTTCTGACTACAACTTCGAGGTTATAAAACCGATGAACTACACTTCTCGACTAAGTAACCTTTTCTGGGACTACGACTCTTTCTGACTACCGTTTTCTTCTTCCCCCCTTCATCTTTTATTCTATCAATCTATCGTATTAGTTGAACTACCTGTATTTAAACTCGTTAGAAACCCTCTGTCACCTCCTGTCCCTCGTACCGTCCGATATCTGGTACCCCAGTCTTTCTCAACTGATACTGAATCACTGACTTTCTGTTGTTATCATTAACAAGGAATAAATAACATCAGTCTTATAAATGAAAATTGTGTAAAGACGGAATTTAGTATTTACCTTGTTTAATTAAGTATACTATTTATACATCCTTAATTTGACATGGGACCTCTTTTAGACTCTCTAGGATTCTTTAACAAAGGGATAACTAGTATACGATAGATTGTTCCAGTGTTTTTTACGGAATGTTTCATTAACATTCTTGACTATCAATGTAGCACCAATTGATACAAATCATTCTATAACACTTCCCAGACTTTAAAATGGGATGAACGTTCGTCGGGCAATCAGACCATCTCAAAATATAGGTATATGACTGTCTTCTTGTGCCCGGAGACACAGTCTCTGTCAAATAATAAGTGTCTTTTTTCTCATCGGTATCGTTACGGTACGTGACCAAGTGGGTCAGGGTAAAGGACGTCCCACTGTAACACTCCTGGACAGTGATGTCCTCTTCTTGAGACTTAAAATCTTCTAAGACTGGAAATAGTCTCGACAAACACTGTAACTGGAAGGGTAGGAGGGAAGATCTCTCTAACTCTAATGAGTAATGGGTCCCTACTTCGCTTAAAGGAGGTACCCTCTCATCCTACGATAGAAATTCCAATAATGGGGTATTACATTCGTTTACAAAGTTCATTCTCCTTCATCTTCTGCAGTAGAAGTTATAGGATCCTACTAAGATTTATAGAGGTCTCCCTATATGAGAAACGTTGTATGTTAAGGTCAACGATAAGTATGTACGGGAAACGAGTCTTCACTTCTCTGGTGTGTCTTTGTATTCCTAGGTACCTCTTAATATAAGATTCTAACACATCGTATTAAAAATACGGACAGAAGATTAAAGTTAAGGATACTACCATCCAAAAAATAAAACATTCATTTCTCGTTTATTTTAAATTCATCGACAGTTCCATCTAATTTTGCCGGGAGTAAAGTCGAAATAAAAGACATAAGAAAGTCTCGTAGTCATCGACAGTACCCGACTTTAAGAGGGGGATTTTAAGTTTACAACTTCAAGGTTTGGGGTCGTGGAGTCTTACGTTGGTCTAAATCTCTCTTCTGAAAATTTCTCCACTAATTCGATGTTTCTCCGGAAAGTCCAACCAGAATTAGGTCAGACTGACCCCAGGAACTTCTTTCCCCTCTAACCCTATGTGTCTGTGTTCCTCCGTCGGTCTCTCTCTCTTCTCGTCCACTTCTATGTAGTTCTTCCACCGTAAGACGTTCTACGCCTGTCTCCGGTGTCCTCTTTGGTTGGGACGGTTATGGAACTAGAACCTGAGGGTCGAAGGTCTTGAGACTCTTGTATTAAAGATAGCACACTCGGTGTCTTAGATACCATAAAGGTTTGTACGGATCTTTTTTATTACATGATGGGATCGGAGTCTATCGAACACAAGTCTGTGTTTATCGGTCCTTAAGTCTCTATCGTTACGACCTACATAATATATTCTTTTTTTTTTACTAATGAGACACTTCTTGAACTATCCATGTTAAGTTCGTCCAGTGATGTCAGTTCTAATGCAAAATACGAAACTATAAGATGTTGTTGTTTGTATAAGAGTCTCGGATCCCCATAAATCGGACCTCTGGTACGGGAATTATTTCTTATACGACTATTAATACTTGATCGTTATTCATCTTTCTACCTCTGATGTTTCCCTTCATCCCTGAAGAGTCCACCACGATCACTATTTCTCAGGAGGACGATTACGTACTCGTAAGTTTGGGACTTAGTCCTTCTAGGGGACCTCCTCCCGTACCTTTGGGTGAGGTCATAAGAACGGATTTCATATGATCCCTGTCTCCTCGGACCACCCGATGACAGACATCCCAACGTTTCTCAACCTATACTGACTCCCTCATTGTGTGTGTGTGTCATAATGATTCCGAGTCGAAGGAGTTGATATCTCGTAAAAACGAACCCGATAAGGGTATGGGCGAGGACGGCAGAGTCAGTCGTACCACCAAGAAGGTCCCGTCGTAACTGACACTTTTGTTCTTCGAAGGTACCTTCTCCTTCGACTGAAACAAAGTCATACCTTTCAGGTTGGAGCTACTGTTATCATTTTTATCCTCGTTTGTGTTGACCTTAGTTTATGTCTTTCGAACGTCGGGATGACCGAATTCCATTATTAATCTTAACACCAATCAGGTGACCCGTTGGTTTTGAAAACCGTTTCACTAAGATCTTTATTCTCGGTTCCCGAGAGGGTATAAAGACGATCCCTCGATACACATGAACCTTTCCTCTGGGTTTTCCCGGGTTCTGGAGGTTCGTTGTTACCGACTTACCTTACGAGACTCGTACGTGTACCATAGACTTCCTTGAGACCATCTTTGTGCACGTTTGATGGACCTGAAACCTTTATGGGAGGTTAGACCATGTTAGTAGTAACGTCTCACACCTTAGAAATGACCAAAATCCAAACTTGTTTGAAAGTGGTTAGTAACCGATAGACCGTTCGACACGTCTGTGTCCATCGTAGTAATCCTTAGTTCCCGTTTTGGTTGTTCGTTTTTTGTCTTATTTTCACTCACTTCTTAGTGACTTACTAGTGTGTGTCGTCTCCTCTCCTCAAGTGTCTAATTCAGGTCCTTTCAATGTCGTATTTCGTTTAGTTTGGTTTTGTAGTTTCTACTCGTTACTATTGTTACAACGAGTCAATTCTTTTAGTCTTGGGTCTTTACGATGTTGTGGGACACAACACTCTTTCCATGTTAGATGTTTTTTTTTTTTTTTTTTTTTTTTTTTTTTTAACTTAGTACATTTCTTTATTCTCTCACTTAAAACGAGTCATTTTGATAATCTACTATCTTTGACAGAGGTTACCTGGATACATAATCTAAAACGTCTGTTACTAAAGTTTTAATGGTGACATAGGTACAAGTTTCCTAGTTTCCTTTGTTACGAATTTATTAATATATTCTATACTTTTACAGAGTGATTTTTCCATCATAGTCATCCTTTATCTTTAAGACGTTTATATGGTTTACCTTTAAGATTGCACTTTTAAAATTTAGATTTTATTCTGTAAAAGATCTACCGGACTTATCTTCCTAACTCTATCGTCTTCTTTTGGTTTAGTCGCTTGTACTTATACCTAGTTGTCTTTATGTATTTGACTTCTTTTCTTTCCCTTTTGTTTCCTATTTGTCTTCGAGTCTCTGGAAATCCTGTTATAGTCCGTGTGACTGTATCTACATAATCCTTCGGGACCTCGACTCGTTTCTCTCTTTCCCGTCCTTTTCTTTACTTTCTATTACCGCGTGTTGAGGGGTTTAAACTAAAATTTTTTACTGTGGTTTCTTCAAATTTTATTTCTCTAGGTGTGTGTCTATATTTTATCTGTTTGACAACTTTCGGTTTTGTCTTCTTTTAAGAACTTTCCTCGTTGGCTTTTTGTTAAATGGTGTTTGTTCTGTTTTTCTAATTATAGAATCAAGAGTACTTTTGGTGGTCTTCGATATTCAAATATCCTACCATACAAGTTTTACGACTTTATATATACATAGATAAATTAGTATATATCCATGATAAGAAATTTTTATCTCTTTACTTTCGTAAGGACCTATTTGTTTTTGACACTATTTAGTAACGATCCTATGGACAGTAAGTTCTATACCATTTCCTTTAACAGTTCGTCTTTCTTTTACTATGGTCTACAATTGTATTTATACTTCTTTCGTTCTAGTGACCTTCACTATTAATACACCCATTTACATTTAACAAAAATTTTACATTGAGAAAAGGGAAGCTTAAAGAAATTTCCTACGTGCGAAGATATATTGTTATTAATATGATGACACGAAAAGTATAATAGTATATATTAACTTACGTATTATATATACTTTAATATCGTTTCTTCTCTCTCTTCCTACCTTAATATAATGTCTTTTCAACGACACCAACAGTGAGTCAGCGGATCAGTATAGGTTGAGAAACGTTGTGGTACCCGACGTTGACATAAATTGGCCTTAATTTGTACGTAATTAACAACACTATATTAAGGAGTACCCAAAGAGAGTAAAGATATGTGGAACAGTCGTCTCTGTAAAAACGGAAAATGATCTGACAGAAAAGTTCTTATAAACATATCACTCGTCGGTATGTCCTGTCTCTATGACAGAAGAGTGACCTCGTTTTGTATCCGTTCGAACGACAGGAACATACTCTAAGTCCATTCGATTGGAGTCCCAGTGGAAGACAGTACTTTGAGTAAAACACCCGTGTACGGTGGACTGGAAAACGTCAAACGGGAACATCCTTATCTGGGTCCCGTATTTGTACTATCAGGAAACCGAAGGTTATGACACACCTATTATTTCAGGAAACGAACGTCCATGTCATAGTCATAGACGAAAGACAGTCACAAGTATTCTTACAACGTCCGTTAGACAAAAACTTTAATCCCATTTTAGAGTTTCAAAGATGTCAAGAACTTTAAATAACCTTCATAAGTTATCTGACATTATTTAATTTTAGATACAACGTTAAGAATCTCGTTGGTTCTTTTTTTTAACTTTATATATCAATTTTTTAGTGACCCCTTAATTTTACCTGTGAATCTGTTATCAAATATGTTTCAAACCCTCCTTCTTCGTTGTCTCTTTCTTTATGTATTCTTTTATAAATTTTTACTTAGTCGACTGTCTTAAGTTCGTATAACTAGTGATATAATTTACTTAAAACTGATTAGTAGGTTGGTTTTACGTTCTACTTTTACGTTGTAAGTCACGTACAACAGATGTTCATGTGAATCTAGTTTCTATAGTTACGGTTTAAGAGTCATTAATGATTTTGTTGACGTAAAATTTTCATCCGTACTTATGTCTTCTGAACTTGATAATTGGTCAAATTAAGAGTAGACATCTTATGTCGTGTGTCGTTTTTATATTAAGCATCGAAAGGGGTCACGTGTACTTTATAAAAAGTCCTACACCGTTGATGATGTAGTACTTTGTTCTGAGTTTGAGTTTTCCTAGTTTCATTAACTTTCATACAAGAAGTTTATATGATCCTAATTTAATCTTTGTTGTTGTTGTTGGTTTTTTTTTTTGTACCAACCCTTAAGAAGTTTATAAACCTTTACGTCGTGTAGACTTTCTTATTGTTGTCCTTTTAATCTTTTATAAAACTCGACTTACCTTTGTTTTAGTTGTGTATATTATAATCGAGGTTAAAATTTTTTTCTTCTTTTTAGAAGTAAGTTTTTTTATTTAAGTTGTAAGACTTTTATCGGTTTTTTTTCGTCTTCTTTACTTTATTAATTATAGACTCTTAAGTCTTCTAGTTATTTATTTTGACTATTTTTATTTTCTACTAAAACTTTTTTGTTTTTAACTGTTAAAAAACTGATTAGTTTTATTTTCTCTTCTGTTTTAGTCTTTTAAATCTTTAGGTAATCATTATTTAGTTGTCTTTAATTTTCATGACTTTCTCTTATAATACTTGTTAAAGTACAGTTATTTAATCTCTTACATTAATTTAACTGTTTAATTACGTTTTCTGTCGTTAATATTTTTGACTGAGTCCTTCTTTTGTCTTTTAGACTTAACTGGGTAATGACCATTTCTTTAACTTAATTCTTAAATTATTTTTATAGAGTACTTCTTTCAAAGTACGAGAATGTTTAACTGATCCCTCAAAATAGTCTATCAATTTTATATGTGTTACTACTAGAATTTGAGAATTCTTTGTTTTTTTCACCTTCGTAAAAGGTTGAGAAAGATTCTGATAGAATGGGTCTATAATTTTGATCCACATTTATCGTGTTCTTTCATTTTAATATCTTTCACACACATACACACATAATCAATGGGTCAACACAGGTTGAGAAAGTGTTCATGTACCTGACACCGGACAGTCCGAGGAGACTTAAAAGGTCTGTTCTCATGACCTCACCCAACGGTAAGGGAAGAGGTCCCCTAGAAGGATTAAGTCCCTAGTTTGGGTCCAGAGGATGTAAAGTCCGTCTCAGAAATGACAGACTCTGTGGTCTCTTCGGGGTTTAATATCTTTCTTGTACGTGTTTTTATATCTAATGACTATTTTGTAGTCGTTTAATTAGGGTGTTGTATAAAGTTTCTTACATATAATCCTGCTTAACCTTAAAAGGTCCTTAAATTCTAAACAAGTTGTACCTGTCTCCTCGGACCGTCCGAAGTCAGGTACCCCACCGTTCTCTGCCTGTGCAGAATCACTGTTTTGGTGGTGGTGATGACGTAGACTTTTAGTTTCATAGTTATTATGTGGTATAATTATCTTATTTTCTTATCTTTTTTGTGTAGTATAGTGTCAACCCCTTTCCGTAAACGTTCCGGGTTGTGTATCATTGCTATTGTTAAATGTTGTATACTGTCGTAGATACTCTTTGAATACCGATTATGGAATGAATTACCACTTTTATCAAAAGAGGATTCGTGTCCTTGTTCCGTTGTTGTCAACTAGATCAATGAGGATAATTTTATAACATAACTACCAAGATCGGTCTCTTAATTTTGTTATTTTTTTTTTTCTACATTATAACGGAAACGTACGTCTATTGTATTAGGACATACGACTTTAAAGATTCCTCGGATGTTTTTTCCGATGATCTTAATCCTTGATATTGTTTCATCGGCCTATGTTCTAGTTATTTAATTAAACATACGGATGACTCTTGGTTGTTAAGTTTTTAATTCTTTTATTGACAAATATGATCGTAGTTCCTCTTATTTCGTGATATCTTGTTTAAATTCTTTCTTTAGTTTTAAACAGATGATTTTGGGTTTTTGTAACGACTTTCCTTCAAATTTTCTTTACCTCTCTAGCAAGAAATACGACGAAACGTTATGACTTAACCAAAAGAGAGGTTTAATTAGACTAAACTACGTTAGGGATATTACTTTGTAAAAAAGAAAACATTTTAACTGTTCGTTTAGGATTTTAAATGTACCTTTACGTTTATTGGATCATATGATTATTTTAGATAAACTTGATGTTCTCGTCGAAATGATATTTAGATTAATTTATTCTATTACCACCATAACCGTATTCTTATCTACGTCTCTAGTTAGTTTACTTAACGGTCAAATTTTTCCTTGGTAATATAAATACCAATATCAAGTTGTTTCTACGGTTCTGTTATATGACCTGTCTACTATCAGAAAAGTTGATTAACACGACCCTTTTGACCCCCATGGGTAAAGTTTCTTTATATAAATCTGTATAGTGGAGTATTGTTATTGTTATTTTTGGGTTTTACTCAGTCGACGAATTTACATTCAAGGTTTATATATTTTTAAAATCTTTCTTTATTTATCCTCTTTTAATCAAACTGGAGTCTAACCAGTTTCTCTCAACAAATCCATACTTTTGTTTTAGTATCAGGTAATTTTTTACTATTCGACTTGAAGTAGTTTTAATTTTTGGAAACGAGAAGTTGTGTGCAGTACTTAATTTTAATAGTTGTTATTGTTTGTTTGTGTTTTATGTTGAATTTGAAACCCTCTTTTATAAACGTTTAGTGAATAGACTAATTTTTCCGTTCTGTGTTTTATCCGGTCTACAGTAAATACTCCTTTAATGTCTTTCCGTTTAACAATTCTGTCTTTCATTTAGTCCTCCAAAAACTATGATCCATAGTTTGTCCTTTCACTTTCACTTTCACTTCAGTGAGTCAGCACAGGTCAAGAAACCCTGGGGTACCTGACATCGGAGACAGGTACCCTAAAAGGTCCCTTATCATGACCTCACCTAACGGAAAAGGAAGAGGTCCCCTAGAAGGACTGGGTCCCTAGCTTGAGCCCAGAGGGTGTAACATCCGTCTGTGAAATGGCAGACTCGGTGTGATATTTGGTCCCTATCTGTTGTTTACACATGTTCCCTCCCCCGAAGGGTCCACCGAGACACAATTTTCTATCCGAGTATGAATAGTTACATCCTCTACGTTCTCTACGTCCAAACTAGGGTCCAGTCCTTCTAAGGGACCTTTACGTTGGGTGAGGTCATAAGAACGGACCCTTTACGGTACGTGTCTCTTCGGACCACCCGATATCAGGTACTCCAGTGTTTCTACACCTGTGTTGGCTCGTTTGCATGTACGTGTTCCCTTCAAAATCCGGTTACTTTTAATAGTTTTCACCTAACACAACTACCAACGTGTTGAGACATATAAATGGTTTGTAGTGACTGATCCTGTGAATGTGAACCACTTAAAATACCACAAGTTTAATATTGAATTAATTCACTAAAACTTTCTTTTCTTCATTATCCGTGAGTACGAAATTCAAATCGATTTCTTTTACATTTTATTTAGTAAAAAAACTAAACGTACTGATTTTAAATAGTCAGTACAGTGATTTTGATAAGTGTATGGTACGCATGAGGTCGACGTTTAAAGTGACCAATATATAACAGAGAACATTAAAGAGATAGTGTATGAATTAAGGGGAAGGTATCGTGTTTAAGGTGTCGTGGTGAAGTGGTCTTAGAAAAGTGTAAGGGACTGTACGGTACGAATCAACGAGTCAACGTAGACTGAGAAACGTTTGGGTACCTGACATCGAACGGTCCGAGAAGACAGGTACCCTAAAGGGTACATAATAACTCTACCTAATAATTTTACCTAATTATTTTACCTAATAAGGGGATTTCCGGGACAGAGAACACATCGGGACACTTCATTTCCTTTCAGAATGTGGGTGTGGGGTCCATAAGGAACAAGGGACTTTGAAGGTATGATAAAGGAATTACGAGAAAATATGTTTTGAGTCAAGATACTCCAAATAGATACGACACTATTAAGTGAGAATAAATCTTTTTTTTTTCTAGAAACGTGTGAGAAAGACAAAAACAGTAATTAGTATATTCGATGTCGTACATGACCCCCGAAGATGAAGTGACTAAGAAACTTGAGTAGTCTTCAGATAAGGAAACTAGAACCATAAAAGGGATGGTAACCGGGGGAAGAAGGTGTCAGTCAGATTCGGAGTAAAAGGTAATAGAATTGGTGACTGAACAGTAATTCGATCTCCGACAGACACATGGCAGGAAATTAGTATAGGGAGAGAGGAGGGAGACGTTTGGGTTTTGGACTTAATCTTATTTACTCACTGAAGTGTACTAACGGTCTCTTTTTATAGGTTGATATGTCTGGTCACGACTATATATTCGAAACTAAAGAGTATAGTAGACTCTAGAGACGTCAGACTTGTTGGGATTCAATAAAGAATAAGAGTAAGAGGTTTAATAAAGTTTGTAATAGACGGTGACAGGAGTAAGAGTTGTCCTTTAGAAAGGAAGTTTAAGTATCTTGTTTGTTTATGAGTTGAAAGACGGTGGTTATAAGTTTAGTAACAGAAAAAATAAAAAGTTTCCTTCAATGGAAAATGTCGTCAGTATTGGCATGTCGAAAGAGGAGGAAGTCCAAATCAAGAGTCGACTAATTGGAACGGAACCAGAACAGAGGCCAGGGTGGGAAAAAGAACCTAGAAAAGTGACTGACGAATGTAATTGAGAGAAAGAGGAAAAGTAATTGGATGGTAGGGACCTAGAGTACATGAGGGTTCTATTGAAAAAAAAAAAAAAAAAGGCCGTGTTTGTGGTACTTACATTGACTTAGTTAACAACGGTACAGGGTAGTTACTGTTTTGGGAGAATTTAGAACGAAGAGACGTTTTGGAGGAAACATATTTTATCGATCACCCTTGGACGTTATATCGTGTCCCTTGAGTCGAACCACGATACACCACTGGATCTTCACACCTGACCTCCCACCCTACCCTCCCTCCGAGTTTTCCCTTCCTTATATACATATGACACGACACGAATCAGTGATTCAGGACAGACTGAGACACTGGGGTACTTGACACCGGGTAGTCCGAGGAGTCAGGTACTTTAAGAGGTCCGTTCTTGACCCCTTATAACCTCACCCAACGGAACGGGAGGAGGTCCCCTAGAAAGGTTGGGTCCTAACTTGGGTCCAGAGGGTGTAATGTCTACCTAAGAAATGGAAGACTTGGTGGTTCCTTCGGGTTCTTATGACCTCACCCGTCGGATAAAGAAGAGGTCCCCTAGATGAACTGGGTCCTTAGTTCGGTCCTAGAGGACATAACGTCTGTCTAAGAAATGGTCGACTCGATGGGCCCTTTGGTCCTATATACATATGTATATCGACTAAGTGAAGTAACGTGACGTCTTTGACTGTGTTATAATGTTTCATTGATATGGGGTGCTTTATTTTGTTTTTTGAATAAATTATGAAGACTTTGACGACAATCAAAACGATTTTGTTTATAATTTATAAGAATATATTTATTAACTTTCTGTAAATTAAGATGAGTAGTAAATAGAAGTACTTTTGAGATAACGAAACTAAGGAAAGAAGGAGCCACCGGTGAAAAAAAGAAGTGTAGATGGTATAGAAGTTAACGTAGTAAGAAAGTCTAATACAAGAAAGAGGAGAAGAGAAAGGAGGGAGACGAGATAAATTATACGGTTTATAAATGGTGATCTTTATTCGGTAGAATATGTGTAGATTAAGAGAAGGACTCGTCGTCTGTTTTGGGTGAAGGTTGACACACACATATCTATGTTTTATTAGTAAAGAATATAAAATTATAACGTCTTTTCTACAGAGGTAAGTTAGGTTTCGGTTAAGAAGAGAGAGGGAGAGACGTCACCCATGGTAGAGGAGGATGAAAGGTCCTTAAGATTGTGGGATCTAGTATAGGTGAAAGAAAAAATAGAATGTTAATAGAAGGAAGTACCCATGAAAGCGAAGTCCGACATAAAAAAGTAGAGTAAAGTCTTTCAGAGGGAGGTGGCACTTTGAGAGAAATAGTTTGTAGATTGTATAGAGGAAATATCTATACAGAAAGTTCTGTATAAGTTGATCAACACGGGTAATAAGTTGAAAGTAAATGTAGAATCTTAGTACCTTTAAAACAAAGTGAGGGTAAAGAAGTGATTTGGACGTAGGTGATGTTAACTAAAGTAAATTCTTAAATCGTCGTAGACCTTCAGACACAGAACTTACAAAGAAAGGGAATATAAACGATTTATCGTGAAAGACTCCAAGAGGAAAACAAGTCTTGTCATAAAGAATAAGAGGAAATGTGTGAAGATTAGGAAATAACTAAGGTGTTCATAATCACTAGAGTTGAAATACGAAAGTCATGAGAACAACGGAAGAATAGGTCGGAGACGTCATATAGAAAGTACGACTACCGAAATTTACGTAGTAACTACGACTAGGGAAATTTAAGTAGCACAAGACTGTAAACAAAATGTAAACAAAATGTAAATACGAGATATAAATATTGATAGATAATTTATATTGTCCGAAGGATCCACCACGTCACCATTTCTTAGAAGGACATTACGTCCTCCACATTCTCTACGTCAAAACTAGGAACCCAACCCTTCCAGGGACCCTCATCCTTTACCGTTGGGTGAGGTCATAAGAACGGACCTTTTGAGGTACCTGTCTCCTCGGACCGTCCGATGTCAAGTACCCCGACGTTTTCTCAAGATGTGTTGACTTACTGACTCATGTATTTTAATTGATATTAATGACTGATTAAATATCATCTCCGTATGTTTAAGTCATACAAAGTTCAATAACAAACAGGGCATTTTGTACAAGAATTATAACGTGGTTAGATCAAATTTTAGTGGTATTATTTAGAAGTCTTAGTAATGATACAAAGTGATGATATAATAATCTAACAATTATATATATTTCATACTTGATATACTGTCAACGATGCCATTACATTATATCGTAATACTACTTGATGTACGTATACAGTGTATATGAAATATGTATTATATGTTTAATACTATGTAATATGTGTTGAGTATATATGTATATAAATATACATTATACATGTATAATATGTATCTAACACCATATGAAAGAAATATACCTGTATATTCTTATGGATACAATATATTATATATTACGTAAACATATAATATAAACATACATATTATTATGTACGAAGAGACTACCAAGTCTACCATTTCTTAGACGGACGTTACGTCCTTTAGACCCAAGCTAGGGACCCAGTCCTTCTAGGGGACCTCTTCCTTTATCGTTGGGTGAGGTCATAAGGACGGACCCTTTAGAGTCGCTGTATCCTCGGACCCTCCGTTGTCAGGTGGACCAGTGTTTATTATGTTACGTAAATGTTCACATAATGACATTATGTGTTATAATAACATTATGTGTTATGTTCATTATGTAACATAAAAAATAATTTATTTTACATAGATTTGTTTTAAGTACGTACATATTATTATTACATAAATATATATACATACATATTATTTACATATGATATGTGTGTGTCACACCGACATGAGATAATAGACAAACCAAACACTTTCAGACAGAGTTAGGTCCCGAAGGTCAGAAAGAAGACACTGTGAGATAGAGGGATACAATAATGTGTTGAAACTCTTTATCACTATATATAACATTATTTTTGAAAATTAAAATCCTATACTACACCCTAGTCATCCAAAGGTATCGTATTGAAAATAAATTATACTAACTGAGTTAAAGAAAAATCCCAAAATTTATTAGAGTATTTAATACCATACATTATAAGAGGAATAGAGGAGTAAAATTTTGAATCAAGTCGGATGACCCTAAGTCCATTATTACAGTAGTGTATACACTGTACCCCCTCAACACAAGTGAACCAAAAAACTACATCCTTTCTTTCGAACAAAAGAAAATAAATACCCTATAATTAAACCATCTTCTAGTATAGTTCCGTTGGTTAATTTTATAAGACACTCATATTGTCATTGTCCTATTAATCATCCACTATCTTTAGATGATTCCGAATTTAGATAAGAACAACTAAGACCCCTCCCTTATTGAGTCTGAAGACTATCGTAAAAGATGGATATTAGGGATTATTCTTAAGTATAAAAGATTCCGACGACTCTTAGAAGTCTTTATATATCTTTACTATAAGAAATCTAGTCACCCAATATTACGCCCTAAATTGACATGTATACGAGAAAATTTTAAGGTAAGTGTATAATGATGACGACTTATAGTGGAGATTTATACGACCTTTAGTTTCCGAGGATGAAACTGAGAATTCGTCGCGTAATGTTTACCAAGTGTTGTTACGACAAATCGATATAGACAGATGAAATACGATTGTTTGCCGTCATCGAAACGTCTTAAACCATACCAAAATGTAACATCAGTCAAAGGATGACGTTTGTTTCTTGATATAATATGTCACGATCTTTTAGGAGGTTTAATCCGATCTATCTCATGAATTAGAGTCCTATTATAGGTCTCAATCTTTTGTGTAGTCCTTATATATGTCTATTAGTATACACGTTTGTTCCTCGATCCTCAGAAAAGTCGACGGATCTTGAACTTTAAGACCACCGTAAATTTGGATGAAGAGTGAAATTTTTCATTTTTACTGATTGTACAGACGGTGATATCATATAAAATCTGAGTTAATACGTCATACGGGTGTACTATAAGTGTATGGTGGGTGGTTTGGAATATGGTAGTGGGGCTGTTGAATGTGGAGGTTCTAGAAGGGAGAACGGTCGAATCAAAATCAACACGATTTGAACGAGTTTTTCTCTGGTTTTAGTTTTATAACTTTCATAGGTTTTATTACAATCTATTTAGTTTCATTTGTTATTTACTTTATGTAGAAGTTTAAAGTTTACACCTTAATTAATTTAAACCGTGATTAAAACTTCATATGTTTATAAGGATTATAACTATGTGTATTGATAATCCTTAATATTTTAATAAATTTGGTGGTAGTCGATACTTTATGACTATACTCTCTTTGTAAATATCAACTTTTATTTTAGATTTTAAGGAAAATAGTGTTCAGTATATAAACTTTTTCAATTTCTAACTTATCTTATCATAGAAACGTCACTGAGATATGGGTCAAATCGATTAAATAATTCATTATTTAATTTGTATAAATAAACTTTTTGTCCTTGTAATCAGATAATCAAGGGGAGGTACCTAGTGTCGGGACAACACTACTTCCCCAAACGTATTGAGTAACTTCGATACTCGGTACGGTACGTCCTGTCCCAGTGGGTTCTACCACGATAGTATCACTTCTCAAGACTGTTCTCAAGGTCCCTTATAGTTCCTCTATATTCTTTCGGAAGAAGTTACTTGTTACGGTTCTTTATCTCCACCTTCTATCTTACGTTTTCTGATCTCTGGAGAATTTCTTTTATCCTCTACAGTTCTCTCGTAAGTACGTTCTCCTACCCGTGTTATTTCGTGTCTTTACCATTCCTGGATTCTCTTCTTCTCTAATTCTTCTCCACTGTTCTTATGTGTCTTCTTGATATGATTTTTCCAGAATTACTGGGTCTATTGGTACCACCACACTAGTGAGTGGATCTTCGTCTGTAGGACCTTACACTTCAGTTCACCCGGAATCCTTCGTAATGATGTTCGTTTTAATCACCTCCACTTCCTTAAGGTATACTCAATAAATTTTAGGATTTTCTACTACGACAATTTGACACCGTAAGTTATACATCATTTAAACTTTTTGACCTGACCTTTTCCAGTCAAAAGTAAGATTAGGGTTTCTTCACGTTGCGGTTTCTTACAAGTTTGTTGACGAATCAACACGAGTAAAGTATACGATCGTTTCACTACGAGTTTTAGGAAGTCAGATCCCTCCTGTGGTCTGTGGGTCTTTCCGTCAGATTTACATTCTGGTCTTTGATATTTTGAGGATCTCCTTTTGTCCGTTTTGTGAGAGACTGTATTGAATGTCGTCCTAGGAGATACTAGGTGTAGAGTCTCATTACCTTTATTTTCGTTTTTATTTATTTACCCTGGATTAATTTGTATTTTCGAAAACGTGTCCTTCCTTTGATATTCGTTCCACTTTTCTGTCGGAAATCTTACCCCCTTTTATTATTGTTTGTTTCTTTGACTGTTTCTTAATTAGACTTTTTATATGTTCGTCGTGTACGTCGAGTTAAAGTCCTTTTATTTACTGGGTTAGTTTTTTACCCGACTTCTTGATTTGTCTGTAAAGAGGTTTCTTCTGTATGTCTACCGATTGTTTGTGTACTTTTCTACGAGTTGTAGCGAGTAATAGTCTCTTTACGTTTAGTTTTGGTGTTACTCCATGGTAGAGTACGGTCAGTCTTACCGACGATAGTCTTTCAGATGTTTGTTATTTACGACNCTTTTATTTACTGGGTCAGTTTTTTACCCGACTTCTTGATTTGTCTGTAAAGAGGTTTCTTCTGTATGTCTACCGATTGTTTGCGTACTTTTCTACGAGTTGTAGCGAGTAATAGTCTCTTTACGTTTAGTTTTGGTGTTACTCCATGGTAGAGTACGGTCAGTCTTACCGACGATAGTCTTTCAGATGTTTGTTATTTACGACCTCTTCCACGTCTCTTTTCCCTTGGGAGAATGTGACGACCACCCTTACGTTTGATCATATCGGTGATACGCCTTGTCACACCGACGACGACGACGACGATTCAGCGAAGTCACCACAGGTTGGGATACGTTGGGGTATCTACTGTCGGGTGGTCCGAGGGAACAGGGACCCTAAGAGGTCCGTTCTTGTTACCTCACCCAACGGTAAAGGAAGAGGTTACGTACATTCACTTTTCACTTTCACTTCAGCGAGTTAGTACAGACTGAGAATCGCTGGGGTACCTGACGTCGGATGGTCCGAGGAACCAGGTACCCTAAAAGGTCCAGGTGACCTCACCCCACGGTAACGGAAGAGACTACCTCTTGTCACACCTCTAAGGAATTTTTTGACCTTTATCTTGACGGTATACCGGGTCGTTAGAGTGACGACTCGTATTGTGTCGTTCCTTTGGTCTTAACTTTCTCTGTGCACATGGGGTTACAAGTAACGTCGTGACGAATGTTATCGATCCTGTACCTTCGTCGGATCTACAGGTAGCCATCTACTTACCTATTCTTTCGACACCATGTATATGGATTACCATATAATGAGTCGATAATTTTTATCGTGTAAACTTAGTTATGATTACTCCACCTACTTTGACCTCGGATAGTATGGTTCACTTCCTCTCACTTTTTCAACCGAATTTGGAGTTGTAAGTCTTTTACTTCTAATATCGTAGGCCGGGGTAGTGAAGTACCCTTTATCTACCCTTTTGTCACCTTTGTCACAGTCTGAAATAAAACCCCCCGAGGTTTTAGTGACGTCTACCACTGACGTCGGTACTTTAATTTTCTACGAATGAGGAACCTTCTTTTCAATACTGGTTGGATCTATCTTATAAGTTTTCGTCTCTGTAATGAAACGGTTGATTCTAGGCAGAGTAGTTCCGACACCAGTGCATACCTACATTCTCAACCTGACACTTCTTCCGACTCACGGCTTCTTAACTACGAAAACTCGACACCACAACCTCTTCTGAGAACTCTCAGGGAACCTGACGTTCCTCTAAGTTGGTCAGGTTAGACTTCCTCTAGTCGGGACCCTAAAGAAACCTTCCTTACTACGATTTCGACTTTGAGGTCATGAAACCAGTGGAGTACGCTTCTCAACTGAGTAACCTTTTCTGAAACTACGACCCTCCCTAACCCCCATCCTCCTCTTCCCCTGCTGTCTCCTACTCTACCGGTCTACCGTAGTGACTGAGCTACCTACACTCAGACTCACTTGAGGTCCTTACCCACTACCTGTCCCTCCGGACCGCATGACGCTAAGTACCCCAGCGTTTCTCAACCTGTGCTGACTCCCTGACTTGACTTGACTTGACTATGTCTCACTTCATTCAGTCTTTTTTTTTCTTTTTGTGGTTATATCATAAAATTGTGTATATATACCCTAAATTTTTCTACCATTACTACTGGGATATACACTCTGTCTTTTTCTCTACGTCTATATTTTTTGTCTGAAAACCTGAGACACCGTCTTCCGTTCCCACCCTACTAAACTCTTTTATCGTAACCTCGTACATATATTGGTATACACTTTCTCTAGTGGTCAGGTCCAAACTACGTACTCTGTCCCACGAGTCCCGACCACTTGACCCTACTGGGTCTCCCTACCCTACCCCTCCCTCTACCCTCCGCCCAAGTCCTACCCCTTGTGTACATGTGGGTACCACCTAAGTACAGTTACGTATCGTTTTTGATGATGTTATAACGTTTCATTAATCGGAGGTTAATTTATTTTAAAAATTTTTAGGAAGTCAGATCAGAAGTTGTCATGTACTTGGTTCTTGAAGGTTAACTTTTTAGACCCTAAATTCTCCGTCTTCTTGGTCTTTAGTTTAAAGTTTGTGAATAACCTAGTATCTCTTTCGTTCCCACAAAGTCTCTCTGTAGATGAAGAAGTACCTGATACGATTTCAGAAACTGACACCTCTAGTGTTGTTTTATTCCTTTTATGAAGTACTCTACTCTCATGGTCTGGTGAGATGGATAGAGGGCTCTTTGGACATACACCCAGTTCTTCATTGTCAATCTTGACCATACCTTGTTACCTGACCAAGTTTTAATCCTTTCCTTATGTAGTTCCGACATATAATAATGGGACGAATAAATTGAATATACATCTAATGTAGTACGTTTTATGACTCGACCTACTTAGTATTCGACCTTAGTTCTAAAGGTCCTCTTTATAGTCGTCGGAGTCTATACGTCTCTTATGGTGAGATTACCGTCTTTTACTTCTCCTTGATTCTTCGGAGAACTACTTCCACTTTCTCCTCTCACTTTTTCGGTCGAATTTTGAGTTGTAAGGTTTTTTGTTCATAGTACCGTAGGTCAGGGTATTGAAGTACGGTTCATGTTCCCCTTTTTCACCATTGTCACTGTCTAAAATAAAAGAAACCGAGGTTTTAGTGACACCTGTCACTGACGTCGGTACTTTAATTTTTTTTTTTTTTTCTTTTTCTTTTTGACGAAAGAGGAACTTTTCTTCGGATACTATTTGTCTCATAATTTTTCGTCTCTGTAGTGAAACGACTGTTTCTAGACACATTAGTTTCGACAGAAAAGGCCATTAGTACACACCTACACTCTCTAACTGGTGTTTCTTCCGACTTACGGTTTTCAAACTACTGATACTTAACACTATGGCATCTTCTGAGAACCTGAAGGGACCACCGAGTCTACCATTTCGCAGACGGACGTTACGCCCTATGGGTCCAAACTAGGGACCCAACCCTTCTAGAGGACCTCTTCTTTTACCGTTGGGTGAGGTCATAAGGACGGACCTCTTAGGGTCCCTACCTCCTCGGACCATCCGATGTCAGGTACCCCAGCGTTTCTCAGCCTGTGCTGACTCGGTGAAGTGAAGTGAAGAAGTCTTCTGAGAACTCTCAGGGAACCTGACGTTCCACCAGTTTGTTCAGTTAAGATTTCCTTTAGTTGTGACTTATAAGTAACATTCATGACAACGACTTCGACTTCGAGGTTATGAAACCGGTGGACTACGTTTCTCGGTTGAGTAACCTTTTCTGGGACTATGACCTTTTCTAACTCCCGTTCTCTTCCCACTCTGTCTCCTACTCTAACAACCTACCATAGTGACTGAGTTACCTGTACTTAAACTCGTTTGAGACCCTCTATTGTCTCCTGTCTCCTTGGACCGTACGATGTCAGGTACCCCAATGTTCTCAACCTGGTTTGAATTGCTGAATTAATGACTTGTTGTTGTGTTACAACTAATCAATAACGACAGAAGGAAATTCCATATAACACAAGGATAAGGGATTTATCTAGTTGAAGTTTTCGTAAAAAATATAAAATTAGAAACCAACATGTGACAGTACAGAGTTTGACAGGAATACTAAAAGGAAAAGGAAGGACTTAATTGGACATGAGAGAAACGAAACTCGTTATTAGATGGACAGTAGGACGAAACCGTCTTGGACTTAATAGTCTACTCCGTTACAAAATTTGAACGGAGGAAGGAATTAGGTACATTATGTATATAATTTCGGTTGACGTGTGTAGAAGATCGAAAATTCAAGTTTTAAGGTGGATGAACAAATGTGTGTGTAAGAGAATATGATGGGAAATTTGTAAGTAGGTCGAGAACTTTAAAAAAGGGTCGATGTATCTGACCTGAAAGATTGTTTTTTATACATGGATCTAATCGTATTATAAACTAAGTGTAGGTCCGTTGACTGAGCCATGTCTATCCATCTTGTCCAATCGTTACAAAATTTTGATGGACCTCACAATAGTCTAAAAGTTTCTTCCGATCATTAGGGTCTGAGTCCATTAGTAACGAACAAAACTAAAATGGGACATCGTTTGTGTTAACCCCGTACTTTAACTTAACTTTAATTCTGACATCACTCTGATTGAGTTTCTATAGGAAAATTTTTCGATAGTTGACATAGTGAACTCACTACTGGAATTTATTTTTTTTATCCAAGTAACTAAATTTTGTTTTTCAATTCGTTTAAAAAAGTAGATAAAATTACTTCGACAAAACAGACAAAAATACAATTTATTTATGAAATGGATGTTTACCTGTCTAAAAGTCTCACGTACTTCCTTAACTACTGTTCATTCGTGTCTTGTCGGAACGTTTAAGTAACTGATATTTGGATTGGAACGAATATTCTAAAACTAAGTGATAATCAAACTGTATTATATATGATATTAATTATAAATACTTATTTTCGTGTGTGTACAATTAGATCAAATAAAATTATAGTGAAGAAAGTAATTTGTAGTCCTTAAGTAACGTACTGTTTTAAAAACAAACATTAATTCCCATTAATTTCCATTACGTCATTATTACTAAAATATACTAAACTTGTTTTTATGAAAAAAATTACTGACTCACTTAATAGGAAGTTACGACATTGAAAATCGACCTTGTAATAGACTACTACACGTATAAGTGTGTAAATTGGTTTACAAATCAAGAAACTTAAAAGTAATACAAACAGACTGTATTTGTTGACCTACTCGAAAGAAGACTATTATTTACTATTATTGTAACTATATGTCTATAGTTATATAGTTACTATTTGATTTACTATCGTTATAATTTTAGTCAGTATAATTTTTATAAATATTTAATAGGAGAGTCAATTAAGAAATAATAAAAGTATTGTCATTAAGAACTCTATAGTTTCATCTCTGACAAACATAGTACGTATTATAATCTTCTGGAAAACAGAATAGTAAATAATAAAAAGAATTATAAGATTCACCAGTGACAACATTTATAAAAATTTTTAGACCAGTTGTTACCGTGATGACATGTTAAGAGATTTCCACTTAATAATAGAATCAATTTTCATCATAGTCAAATTCCACAAAAATGGAAGAGGGAAACCATGTCGTTTCTTTTAGTGGGCAATTTAATAAATGTTCCCCGATCTATCTCCACCCTGAATACGAAACGATCGATTATATTCATTTGGTTTTGGATTCGGTCTGAGTTAAGTAAACTTTAGTTCCTTTACTTTGAATTCATGTTGGTTAGTGTTTATCAGTGGATCTGAAAGGACTTTAGATCTGAAAGGGTTTATTCTGTTAACGAATTGACTATCTGTAGTCTATTATAGAAACGAAACGAAGGTATTGAAGAAATATTTTTGGAAAAAAGACTGAGGACTGGCACCCCTTGAGGATTGGTAAAACCAAACCCCGACGTGTTAAGGTTAGTTAGTTTAACTAACTGACTTGAGAATTTTTTAATATTACATGGAGTCAATGGAAAATTGTACAAATTATTGAAGACTAGCAGTTCGACAAATAAGTCATAAGAAGGTAGAAGTCACAGAGAGTCATTATTGACGTATTAATATAAAGGTAATTTAACTCTTTAATGTGAAATTTTCTTAATATTTCATATTTAAGTTTTAGGTATTCCAGGATAGGAGGTTGAAAAATGTTTAATCAGAGACTTTAGATTTCTGTAGTCAGTCCCACTAAGTATATAAATGATTCCGGACTATTAATAATAAATTTCAATAACATGGTTTTATTCGGAGGTTTTTATAAACTGATTAATAAATAATAAAATAAAACGTCTTTCTGGATTTAAAAATAAATGGTGTGTTCAAGAGTTATAGGGGTTTGATGGGACATTGTCCGAAGTACAAATGGTTTTTAGAATCAAACCGTCTTCTCTCTATCTACATCTTAGTCGAATGTTCGAACTCGTCTAAGTGTGTCACACTAATGTTACTAGAGTTACCTTCTTTTTATTACTTTTTAACTTAGAAGTAGGAGTTTAATGATTACACTAGTATTTCTCATAAAGTCATAATTTTGATAGGAGGTCATGACCACAGAAGACATTTTTAAATACGACAATAAAAACCACTTAATCCAATGAACCTATACGTATATACACGTATATGTATTAAGTGAATAAGTTAATTTAAAACTGTTGAGTATCTATTAAGTATTAAGTATGTACATTAAGTAAATTGTGAACGTTTCATAAAAGAAATACGGTCCATGATACGATTGAAGACTCCGAAGGGACCATCGAGTCAACCATTTCTTAGGAGGACGTTACGTCCTCTGGACCTAAGTTAAGGACCTAACCCTGTTAGGGGACTTCTTCTCTATCCGGTGGGTGAGGTCACAAGAAACCGAAGGGACGACCAAGTCTACCGTTTCATAGTCTGACACTATGTCCTCTGGACCCAAACTAGGGACCCAACCCTTCTAGGGGACCTCCTCCCGTACCTTTGGGTGGAGTCATAAGAACCGACCTCTTTGGGTCCGTTCTCCTTGGACTACCCGATGTTAGGTATCCCAGTGTTTCTCAGTCTGTCCTGACTCGTTGATTCACGTCGTGTTGTGTACGATTGAAGACCTCTACTTTTATCTTCTTCCATAAGTATCTGAGGTGAAATTAAGACGAATTTTAGAATGTCTTTTTTGACCCGAAGTTGAGATCAGGTCTTTGGAGAGTAAATTTCAGAACTACGTTACTACTCTTATTTATTTACATTTTCGTTCAACGGTTTGAAAGTAAAATGAGATGGTCGGGAAGTTTGTGTCCAAACCTTTCTTTATACGTTTTGACTCCTCTTTTCACGAGTTAAAGTTTCTGACTAATCTTATCACAAGAGACATAATTTTTTTTTTTTTTCTTTTTCTTTTTAACTGTTTAAGTAGTGTAACCAATTTAATTTTGAATTTATAAACTTAACAAACTTATTAAAAACAATTGGTACACCAGGGTAAACAAGTAAAAACAAAAGTAACGGGAACGGACTCCTCTGTCTAGATTTTTGTATAACAATTTCGACTAAAGTTTCTTTAAAGACGTACAAAAGAAGATCTTCAAAATCAAAACCTAGATTGTATATTCATTCGAAATTTAGATAAACTCCCATAAAAACATGTACCATAATCTTTTATCAGGTGGAATTGAGAAAATGTTCAATGACAGGTCAAAAATGTTTCAGTACGTAACTTCTCTGACAGAAAAGGGGTGACATATAAAAACGGAGAAGATAACACCCAATTAACTGATATACCCTTACTCAAATAAAGACGGACAGATAAGACAAGGTAAATAGATACATAGTCTAAAACAAGGTCGTGACATGAAGAAACTAATGATATCGAAACATCATATCAAACTCCAGTCCCTCGTACGCCAAAACGAGAAAGAGTTCGTACGTTCAAGAGTTTTTTGAGGAAGGGGTCTAGTAAAAGTCTTTGATGAGTACCTACACTAGACTATTTGTGTTCCGTCCTTCGTTTTTTTTTTTTCTTTTTTTCTTTTTTTCCATATTATGGTCTCAACCTTGTTAGGTCGTTCTTTCCATTCCTTATAAAGGTTCTATTACTCTTTCCCTTCAGAGTTCCTATTTTGGTTGACTATTCTCCTCTTACTTAAGTCTTACGTGGTTTTCCTAACTAAAGTCCTCTTTGTGAAGGTATAAGTCTGACTTTACTTAGACTGTGATGGACTAAGGTAAAAGATCCGACTTTATATTAAAAATTAAGAAAACACGAATATACCTAAGTAAGTTTACTTTTTCCATCAGTTTTAAATTTAAGGTTTCAGAGTTAGTGTACAATACATTTTCTCTATTAGATTGGTATAGTGTGATTGTTTTGAATGTTTCTATATTTTGAATTTGTGACTGATAAATACTTTTTTTCAATATATGATATGTGTCTCCTACCTTATTCTTCCACAAACCCCCACCCCAACTCCTCCTAATACATAACTGATTAAAAAGTTTTATTCTTAGTTATCTAATACAGATGTTAATTTCTTAGTCCTTTATTGTCTCATGTAAGATCCACTATTTTCACATTTTATGTTTTGTTCATTATCCGGACGTTACCAGTTAAGATGACACCTTTCTCCGTTTACTGACGTTAAAAATTTAATCGTAATATTTATAATACGTGAAAATTATCGTACCGTAAAGTTACCTATGTTATTTTTACCTTAAATTAAAAAACTCTTTTACTACTATCCAGGAAGAATAACTCTTTTCAAAGGTACATTTATTTTCATTTATCACGTAAGAAACCATCTATATAAATAATATTAAAACAATATACTTTACAGGATTCTTTATCTTATTTACTAGACAAAGATTCGGTACTATTCCGTTATGAGTTCACAAACCCTTCTTTACTTTAGGATATTCTTGTAATATTACTCCGAGGGTCGAACTAGTCTATGTCCAAAAAGAAACGTACAACCGGTCTCCCTTTCGACTGACCTTTAATGAGTTCAAAAACAACGGGACTTAGATTGGATGAGAAACATAAACCCGTTTTGTGAGTCATGTGGATGGTCTTACACGGGAAACACCCCACCTTCCAACTCCTAATTCCCAACAGTATTTCCCCTTTACCTTTCTCTTAAGATGTCAACCGTTTATACGTCTCCATCTGCACTTTTGTAAGTGCAAATAAAATAAAGAATCTTTGAATTACCGTCACCCACCCCTTTACTTTTACCTTATCATAAAAGAAAATTAAGACTAGTTTTCGATGATTCTTTCTATTCTATAATAATTTATTCAAATATTCTTACAAATACACGAAAATTTAAGGATTAAAGAAGAAAATATGAGAAAAGTAATATATTTCTCCTTGTACGAAGGGTCACAGATTAAGTGATGGACTATTTTTTCGACTTTTCTATTTTACAATGTAATTTAAAAAGTCGAAAATATTGTGTAACTAATTTTCATTGTCTAAGTTCACGAACAATGAAACGGAAAATTTATACAGACCCCCACTCCCCCTTTGAGTAATCTTTAGAGTGACCTTTACTTGACAACTTTAAACAATGACTGAAGACGGTGGGTACGTTAACAAATGTACTGTACCGTTACTTTTGTATACTCTCTTATTTTATTTTTTAGACTGTCAGAACATCCTTTAATCCTCAACTTACACCGTATGTTTACAGTATTATTTAAAAGTGTCACGTATTATTGTCAAATGTCACATCAAAGGGGTCAAACAAAGGGTGTTAGGTTTGGTGTTTATTCTGTAATAAAAGGATTTTTACAATTAAAAAAAAAAAAAAATTAATCTCACTTCGAACTGGTTCAGTTTATTAGGGTTCTAGAGTCTTTAATGTCGTAGTTTATGACACTGTAGTTTGATCACCAGTTTGTTCATTAATGTGTGTTGTACATAAAATTATCTTCGTTACAAAGACGGTTTTAGTGAAACATCTAAGATCTATTAAAAAATTTACGAACAATTTCTTTTGCACCCACAAGATAAGCATTTTACTTTTAATTGCGTCGAAAATATATTGAATAGTAGTATACATTTTAAACAACTTATTTTATCATGACGAAGTTATACAATCTATTGACAATATATAAACCCCAAAGTGCTCGACAGTGTGAACGACTTAGTCACACTGTAGATTCAACTTGTACTCTTAGTTCTCATCTTGTACATTCAAGGCATTTTACTCACACTGTGGACGGTACTCCAAAACAAAATTCCCTAAAAATATCTATCGTGTAATTGGTTTGTTGACACTTCGTGAGTGTAACGAGTCTGACCTTACCGTTATACTGTGTCTTTACAATACAAAATGAACAGTTTGGGTTTCAAGTGTAAGACACTACATCGAACTCCAATGCCCTCGTCTCTATTAAACCCCCTAAAAGAAGAAATTAACACTTACGTTTATTTGGTTTTTCCCGTATATTGGTTGTATTGTCCGGTCTATAATTCATTTTCTCATAATTTGGTGATCTTTTTACGGATTTATTATAACGGAGAGTTTTTATTTAGGATTTTTACGTCCCTATAACTTAGACTTTCTTACCCTCTATACAAAGTCTGTGTTTTGTTTTGTAAAAGAAAGACTTTTGGTTTAATAAAAATGTCATAATCTAAGAATAATCTTGACATTAAGAATTCTAGTTATTAATCCTATTAATTCACAATTCATGTCGGTTTATATAACTACGTGATTCTGTCTCTCGGGTCTGTCTGGGTATATGTTATATATAGGAGTATACCCTTCTAATAATTTATACTTTATGTAAATGATAGTATTTTGTTCTGGGGACGAATAGACCTTTAGATGAAGGTTATAACGATTTTAATTGTATTAATATAAGTTAAAATTTACAGGAACTCTTTGAACCCTTAAACTCATTTTATGTCTCGACTAAAAGAAGAAATAACATAATATTTAAAGAGTCAAAATGTACAATCTTACTTATGTGTTCCTATTGTGACTAATCAACATGAAGAAAACTCTTATATTCTTTTTACATACACCATATCTTAAAAATATAGATAAACAACTTACAAAGGGACACGTACTCTACCATTTCTTAGACGGAGGTTACGTCTTCTGGAACCTCTTTCCTTACCGATGGATGAAGTCATAAGAACTAACCTCTGTCTCCTCGGACCGCCCGATGTCAGGAACCCAGTGTTTCTTAGTCTGTGCTGCCTCCCTGATTGTTAAAAATCGAAAAATATAAAGAATTCTGTTTGTCAGATGGTTCCATGCTCTTTGTATAAACGGAGTGTAGTTTATACCCGCCGCCTCCATCCATCTCTGTATCGGTACTATTATCTTAGTCACGCGAAAATTGTTGTACTTTAGGTCTTAGTGTGTCCGGTCGCTTCGGAAACACCGTTTCTTCTTACAGACCCAAGTGGAGACCCCAATCTTCAGAGGCACCCTTGGACAGAACCTACCTAACCTAAAGTCCTTCGGGTCACACGAACACTTACAGTAGTTTAGTTTAGAGGAGACAGGGACTTCTTCATTGAACGGGAACTTGTATACGGATACCATGGTCTTGGTTTCTGTTAACACACCTTAGACCCTAAAAGATTCCTTTCCGATCTTTACAGTCTATCGAACGAAGGATTCATGTTTACGACTTCTTAACTATCACTGACGAAATCTGTCACACAGTTCTTAAGAAGTCAATTAAAAGACGTGTTCACCCTTTTACGTTAATAGTCAATCCGTCGTACGTACGACAAATGAACGGTTGGAACTTGACATAATAGACTTTGATCTTTAGGAATCTTCGAAATGATCGACCTACCCGTTATAGTTTTTTCGTATTGGCACTAGTTATGTCTCCTTTGATTTTAAAGGGACACGACACTTAAAGTTGAGTGACATGAACGTGGTAAATATCAAAGTTCTTCTATGTATATATTCCGAAGGGGATAATCCGTTTATTATAAACCCTACCAATTGTATCCTTCCGTGACCTCAATAGAAATATCGCTTAAACGAAATATATACTAGATCCATTCGAGAATCGTCTGAGGTCGTCATGGTCCCAGTACTTAACGAAACGAGAGACACGACAAATCTCAGCCTGTGCTGACTTCACTGAATCGTCGTCGACACGACAAAATACGTGTCTACTCTGACAATCCATACGTAACACCTACTGTCGACCTGTCGTAACCCCCTCTGTGTTTACTTTTATTAGACGTCCAAATTCGGTGTCCTTTAAGTGGGAGTCCAACTAGAGTTCATGAACCTACCTGTAGTCACCTCGAGTTGAAAGAAACCTTGAGAAAAATAGAGATTTTATTAGTTAACCGGAAAATATGATAAACTAGCGTTTGAAGATTGTGGTCTTGAGATACATAGAAATTGTACAAAGAATAAAATAGAGTAAAACTGAAACAAGAAAAGTAGGGAGAAGATGGAGTAAAAGATATAGAGAAAAGACAAAACGGGAAGAAAAGTTACATACCTTACTGTGAATGTAGTAGACAATTGGTCGTGACGGATAAACAAACCGGAAAATGAAAAGTAAATAGGTCGTTTTGGTGGTGAGACGTGGCTGTATTAGCAATAATCACTATGACCATGTCCGACCTCATTCGCTTCAAGTGGTCATTACCTGACCACTCAATGACAGAGACACAAAGATGAGTGTAAGTCCTAGGATCAGGACGGGACATTATTGGAGAGGGTAAAGGACTGGTAAATAAACCCGTAACAAAAGGAAGCTGAAAACGGTTGGAAAGAAGGGTCCTTGTACTTTTCCGGTAATCTCCTCTCGAGTGAGTTAAAAAAAGAATGGGTTCGATGTTTGGATGACGGAACATCCTTGGACTGATCCTAAAAGACGTCTGGACCCACGGTTGATTTCCTTTATAGTACACCTTCCTCCCACCACCAGAACCCATGATCTTGTGTCGGGTAGAATCGGTATAATAATGTAACACGACACAGGGTCAGTCCTTCAACTACTGTAAATTGGTAACGAATATTTGACGAACTCTAGGGTTTGATAAGATTGGTGGAGTTATACAAGTGAAGACGTAACACTCACGTTCTCTTTCCCTCCCAATATCAATCCAGGGTCCTACGTACTTGGGTGGGCACTGAAGAGGCTGGGTACGAGGTCGAAGGGAAGAGAGATCGAAGATCATGGGTGTCAATGATTTTATCACGGAGATCATATAATTTGTCTGTCAATGAGAAACTTGTGTTTAACTTTTGTTTAATTAGACTGGCGTTTGATTACCTCCATAAGTATTAATATCGAGCAGTAGATTTACAAATCCCGTGACTATATTTACTTCTTATTCGCATACATTTTAACTTGTTAAACTCTAATCTTTATACTTTAATAAAATTAGTGGTAATACTTATAAACGAGAGTTTGTTTACCATGTATTTCGTGTAATATCGAAAAGGTATTTACAATTTAGATTCGTGAAGTTCAGTCTAGATTTTAAAATCAATATTTTACATATAAAATACATTACAGGTATGAAAGGGGTACAAAGTCTTTATAACAGTATCTCCTACCCAAGTGAAACATTAAGTAATTAGACTTAATAAAAATTTGTGAATTCATATATACTCACCGACCCACCTATCCTCTTATTTTGATGTTTTTATTTCACGGAATGTAAAAATGAGTCATGATTTAACAGTGAGTTAGTTATAAGTAATAAGTGATAAAATAAAGATGTACGTATAATTCTAGTATTACTTATTTGTAATTACAGTTTGTTACAATGTCCTTATCGTTTAAATTAAAAGAAAATTTACGTTCCAAATAACCTTTTACTATGTAAAATTAGAAATATAAAATTTGATACATTTTAGACAACTAAAGAATAAATATATATTTACTGTATTAAATTCAACATAAACAATTAAAATCCATGAATACTTTCAACAAAGAATAACGTGTCTTGTTAACTATCATTTATACATGTTCTACAGACAGTCATATATCTTCAACAGGGATTTTTTAAAATTTATATATAAATTTACAAATTTATATGTATCCACAATGGACATTAAAAATGAAGATCTTTCTTTTTTTTTTAAAGATTAGTTACTCAACTAATGAATACGACAGTAATAAATTTTATAATGACGTAAGAATAAATTGTCACAATGTCTAATTAAGATATTAGACGATGTATATGGTTTATAGTTTTATATACAGTCGATGACTGTTGACTGAAATACCGGATTACAGACTGTATAACTGATGAGTGAACCTAAAGAGGTATTTATTTAATAGAAACGGTTTAACAAAGGACCCCAAATTAAGATATGACTCTGAACTTTTATCCAAATCCGTAAAAACATTACAATTGAACATCACGATGTATACTCGAAAGGACCATCGAGTTGACCATTGTTTAGGAGGACGTTCCGTCCCGTGGGACTAAGTTAAGGACTCAGTCTTTCTATAAGACCTCTTCCCTATCCAATGGGTGAGGTCATGAGAACCCGAAGGGACGACCGAGTCTGTCATTTCTAAGGTGGACGTTACTATCTCTGGAGTCCAAGTTAGGAAGCCAACCCTTCTAAGGGATCTCTTCCCGTACCGTTGGGTTAGGTAATAAGAAAGGACTTCTTAGGGGTACCTGTCTCCTCAGACCACCTCAGTCTGTACGGACTCACTGATTCTTGTCCCGATGTATATAAAACTGGGGTAAGAAAGAAAAAAGGGTTTCGTAGAAACTTTGTGAGTACAAAAGAGCTACGACTGTTAGGATGGAATCGACGACAAGTACACCTAAGGATTAAGACACCATATATCTGAGTATACTCAGTGTTTCATAATTTTCCTTACATAATAATCATATCGAAGTACATAGTTGACTGAATTAAGAAATACAATTGATTAAGTAAAGA
The DNA here is from genome assembly GCA_006410555.1 of Capra ibex. Taxonomy (NCBI): domain Eukaryota; kingdom Metazoa; phylum Chordata; class Mammalia; order Artiodactyla; family Bovidae; genus Capra; species Capra ibex. The sequence continues at coordinate 18,890,086 of SJYO01048061.1, read as the reverse complement.
TTGGAGACTGTAACACACGTCAAAAGAGTAGAAAGTAACTGGACTAAAATTTTGTCTAGTCTCTCTTAATCTCTTTATCAAACTGTTAAACTTTTATGTCATAACTTTCTCATTTTTATTTTCTTTTGGTTTTTTTTGAAACGTAAAATAGTAACGTTTATTATCGTTTCACTGTTATAAATTAGTACCTATAATGTATATTATCTAAATAGAAAGACAATCATACCCTGTAAATCAATAGTGATGAATGTTACTTCTACAAAATGGTTTTATTGGTGTCTAATTTGTATCCGGGTCTATACAAATATCCGATCCATAATTAGTGTTGGTTCTGGGTGAGTCTTTATGTACTTTGTTTTTTCGATTGACTGCTTTCATCAGTCTTTTTGGGACCCTTTATAACCATGATCCTTCTTTTCCTAGAACTTGCAGTCAGATGTAAATTACGAGAACGAATTAAAGAAAAGTACTTATGATCACAAATTACTCTTACGGGATTCAATCCTAATCTACACAAAATAGTCTCAGACCACCATAAGTTCGTTACTCTATGTACATATTTATACTTGAAACTCAAAAACATTTAACATAAAGATACACTGTTTTTGTTTAAATAACGTCATTAATAATTTACAGAAACTAAAAAATGTAAAAGTACACCAAGATCTAGTTGGTCCAAAAAGGTCTTTTTGTCTTCGTCATCTGAGATAGATAGTAAATAGTTAGTAGTTCGATAGTAGAATTTTGAGTATAAGTTTTTTGATTCTAGTACCGTAGACTCGGATAGTAAAGTACCGTTTATCTACTCCTTTGTTACCTTTCTCACACTCTGAAATAAAAGAACCTGAGGTTTTAGTGACGTCTGTCACTTACGTCGGTACTTTAATTTTCTGTGAATGAGGAACCTTCTTTTTGATTCTGTTTAGGTCTATCGTATAAATTTTCGTCTTTGTAATAAATCGACTGTTTCCAGGTAGATCACTTTCGATACCAAAAAGGTATATCCCAAAAAAAAAAAAAAAAAAAAAAAAAAGGTCGTCAGTACATACATACACTCTCTACCTGGTATTTCTTTCGACTCACCGTTTCTTAACTACGAAAACTTGACACCACAACCTCTTCTGAGAACCTTTAGTGAACCTGTCGTTCCTCTAGTTTGGTAAGTTAGGATTTCCTTTAGTCAGGACTTATAAATAACCTTCCTGACTATGACTTTGACTTCGAGGTTAAGAAACCGGTGGACTACACTTCTTGACCGAGTAACCTTTTCTGGGACTACGACCCTTTCTAACTTCCGTCCTCCTTTTCCCCTGCTGTCTCTTGTTCTACCAACCTATACCGTAGTGCCTGAGTTTTACGTACTCAAACTCGTTCGAGACCCTCGACCACTAGCTGTCCCTTCGGACCATACGACGTCAGGTACCCCGTCGTTTCTCATTCTGTACTGACTCTCTGACTTGACGTGACTTCGATAGTAAATAGATATACATTTCTGTAAATAATATTCCTTAACCGAGTGAAATAAGACCCCCGGTCGTCCGGATTTAAAATATCTCCTCAGGTGGTCCGACCTTTGAAACCGTCCTTACCTACGTCGTCTGAACTCCGTCTTAAAGAAAAAGAAGAACCACTACGGAGTCCAAAGTGATAATTCCACAGAGTTTACTGACTTACTCCAGTTAGGTATAACAAGTTTCAATAGAGATCAAGAATGACAATTGCCTAATGTGTCGACATTTGGTGTAGATTGTAGTGTTGTCGTCGATCTAATCACAAACTAATCTTTTGACCCGTAATATCGGACCTTTTGAAGTGTTTATTTTTATTTATAGTGTCTCCAATACATGCATACTTGGTATCGTCGTAGACAGTATGATTATCTGTTTAAAAGATACAAGACAACGAATACTGAAAATCATCTTTGAAAAATGCCATAAATCTAGAAAAGGTTTAATAGTGAAGATGTATTCGTCTTAGGATAACTTTTTATACTCTATTTGAATTTTGTGGTAACTTTAAATTATAAAACGTACAATGAATTCGTAAGAATAGTACTTCGGAAAACTTAATTTAAATTGGTGAGTCATATAGATATAAAAACAGAATAATTACTGATTTTACATTACTAAAATCATTATATTTCGTGTATTAGTGAATACAAATTTACTAAATTATAGATCACTATTTGTAAAGGATGTTTATAAAGGCTAAAAAGAAAGTAACATATGATATAAATTACCTAAAAAATTTTAGTTTCTATATCTTGGAACTATAGAAATCTATTTATATAATATTTTAATCGTTTATAAGGTTAAAGTATAATATTGTTCAGTATAGTCTGACTGTGTAAAACAAAAAAGTACCGGACAAAAACGGAAACAGGAGTTATGATCTTGATTTTGATTTTTGATAAATAAAAAAGTTTTTACTGGAAGACTCAATCCTTTTTTTGTAACAACAATAATAACAATAATAATAAAGTTAATGTTTAGGTTTCTCGTTCTAAGATAAGTTCTGGTTTCATAATGAGACTTACTTTATTATCCTTTAAATAATGGGAAAAAGTCTAATACCTGTACGATATCGATATTGTACTTACAATTATACGATGTATTAATGCTAGTAGTCCTTTTTACTCGTAAGAGATTTTAAACGAGAATAAAGTAACAACATAGATGATTCTTAATGACATTAAGATTCAAAATTTTTTATAAAATGTAAAATTTAGAAAATAATGAAAGAAACCACTTGACAGAAATAGAAGGTAATAAAAGTCCAGTCCTACAGAAGTATAAAATTTAGTGGTCAAGTTTATAATACATTCAATAAACAACCGTAACAGTGTCTTCTATAAATCTAAGAAGATACATAAAAAAAAAGTTAAATGAAAAAGTAGTCACGGATGTCCCTTTTGGTTCTCTACTGGAACCTTAGATCCGTTGATCTATCCCTTGTACTTTTCTTTTAGTCAAACTTTAACGTCACCGTTCCAACACACGAGAATCGTTATAAGATTTTGTGTCTTTTCGTTATGTCAACACTATTCGTTACTCCGTCTACGTCTTTCTAAAGACGACAATATATATGTCTTTACCATTGTCAAATAACTCAGAGTGAACCCTTAAATTTACTCATTTAAATTTTCTCCTGAAACTTTATTATATAAAAAAAGGATAAACTTTTTAACGAAGAAATTATATAATTTTTTTATTTGAGTCTACATTAGATTGTTTCAATAAAGAATATTTAGTATGTATGTCTACCGTCCCATGATATTTAATGAAAGATGATATGAAATCCGTGAGGTATTTCTGAATAGATTATTAACTGACTGACAAACCTACTAACTACTCATCATTTTTTCAGAGGTAAGAACGGGTGTTATTGTTGTCTAAATTTAGATTTAACTTTGTACAAATGAGACCAATAAACGAGAACCGTGAACCGGTGAAGGGTTAAACGGTTAAAATAGAACACATGGTATAGAATGTTTTACTATAATATTTTTAGACAGTAGTCATAGACAATGTAAAGATGGTTGTGTGAGCAATTTTTAGATGTACCTTTACGATAGTCTCAAAACTTTATCCTGAATAGGTGGTAAACCCGTCTGTTTTATACGGATCCGTGTGTTTGTTACTTCCCACTTACCGGTCCACCAAACGTACTTCATTCTGGTCGTTAAAGTTACTAATAAACACAAAAGACAACAGTGACGGTAACAGGGGTTTCTTACACTTGGCAGGTTTCACCTGGACGTCTTCACGTACCGAAACATTAGTATCGACCTCAGTTTATAGGTAATGTTTTCGACGGGAAATTTAAAAAGAAGAATACCAACGAATTTAGAGATCGACTTTACTCAACTCTTTACAAACGTCTTCAGTCCAGTCAATTCGTCGAATTGACGATTGTCGGGACTACTTCTCCAAATCCATACTCAGAACCTCACCTCCAAAAGACTCTTCTGAACTGGGACGAAAGGTCCAAAAGATGTAGTCGTACAAAGTTACCATTGTACTCTTTAACCTGGATCTATACGAATAAAAGGGATTGAAGTGTAAACCTTCTTGTAACTTTATATGACATAGGTACGAATATAATTTTTAACAAAATTATCGTACACACCCCTGTACTTAAAAAAAGTAGGAAGTATAGCTAGTATTATCTTGAATTTGTGAGAATTATTACAGGAACTCCTATAAAGTATGAGAAATCGGAAAATCGTGACTAAGAATTTAGCTTTGTGAAGAGATGTGACGACATAATGACAAGATAACGAAATCGTTTAACGGTGTTATATAATCGAATTTTGTTGTGTGTAAATGTCTGATTGGAAACATCTAGTCCGTTCAATCGTTAGGTCCACCCGAGTCGACGCGAAGACGAATCCGAGAGTCTTCCGGTCTTAACCACTGTGAGTTTAAGGCAGGGAAAGTCCTCCGAGACCCTTCCTTACTTACACAAAGGTTTTGGGGACGAACACTTCCGCAAGTCAAGGACTCTAACTTAAGGAACGACCAAAAGTCAACCACTCGTCAGAAATCAGGACTCTTGAACGGGCGCAAATAAGAGTATTAGAGGTCCGCGGAGGTTATGGAAAACCTGGTGACAAGGAAGGTGTTTTACTATCCATCTGAGGAAGAGTCTGAGAGGGAAAACGAACACGACAAAGAGTCATGGCAGGAGGAGGAGAAGGCGGTCGACCTCTAAGAAGGCACGAAAATTCGTGAGTACACTAATCTAACCGGGGTCGACCCACAAAGACTGATGGACGTGAACGAATTCCCGGTACGGAATATAGTCAGTTCGACAAAAATACGTTCCATTGTAAGTCTCCAAACCCCCTACACCAGTGACGTGTCGGCAACCTCCCCGTAATAAGATGGTGTCGGCTTCTAAGTGTTCTTGACTAAAAGGAAGAGTAAGTGGAATCGTAAACAAACAGTGTACAAGGTTTTATACTTGTATTTATGTAACGAACAACACCAAATCGGCGATTCAGTACCACAGGGTGCGAAAACACTACGGTATTTGACATCGGACGGTCCGAGGAGATGAGTACCCTAAAGGGTCCGTTCTTATGACCTCACCCAACGGCAAAGAAAAAGTCCCCTGAAGGGACTGTGTCCCTAGTTTGGACTAAGAGGACGTAACCGTCCACCTAAGAAATGACAGACTTGGTGGTCCTTTTGTGTTTTATGCAACAAATGATAATGAATTACATCGATAGGATTTCACTTCTTTATAAAACTACAACAAAGACAGAATTTTTATCTGATTCATCGTATCTGTTTCAAAATTAACATTTTGTTAAACTTGGTCGATTTCTTCATTCATGGACACTAGGTGGGTTTGTTATCGTAAAATCTACAATACCATTCTTTTCATTATTTGACTTATAATTTTATACTGTGTCAAAGATGAGTTAAAAAGGTCAGGGATCCCCTTTTTTTTTAATATCCTAGACTTTACAAGGAAAAAACATAAAATAAATTTTACCGATTTTAAAATAAATAAAATTTTTAATTCATGTTAATAGTAATAAAGAATTTTTAGAGTAACCTTGTATCAACTAAATATTATAACACGAACAAAGTTCCGATGTTTTTTACTGAATCAATATGTATATAGGGGAGAAAAAAATCTAAGAACAGGGCATATCCAGTAATGTTTCGTTACTTATCTCAAGACACACCATATGACATCAAGAAAAGTTAATAGATAAAATATATATCATCATATATAGTTAGGGTTAAAGAGTTAAATAGGGAGTGGGGGTATGGGGATGATTGACGTTGAAACAAGAGATATAGACAGTGACATAAAGATAAAACATCTATTCAAGGAAACACGGGTAAAAAAAAAATTCAAAGGTGTATATTCGTTTTAGTATACTATAATCAGAAAAATACTGAAGTAAGTCATAATGTCAGAGATCCAGGTCGGTACGGAGACTTCTACCGTAATAAAGTAACAAATATACCGACTTACTGTAAGGTAACATAAATACGGGGTGTGGAAGAAATAGGTAAGGAAGTAACTAGTTGTAAATTCAATAAAGGTACAAGACCGATAACATTTATCACGACGTTACTTCTGCCCCCACGTACATAGAAAAACTTAATACTAAAAGAGTGTTATATACGGGACCTTACCTCAACGACCTAGTGTGCCATCGAGACAAAAATGAAAAGTTCTTGGAGGTATAACAAGAGGTACCACCGAGATAGTACAGTGGTTAAAAGAACTACAGAACAGGAGAAGTGACGAGTCAACGAGTCATCTCAGGTTGTAAAACTCTGGGGTACCTGACATCGAGTGGTCTGAGGATACAGGTACCTCAAAAGGTCCGTTCTTATGACCTCACCCAACCGTAAAGGATGAGGTCCCCTAGAAGGGTTGGATCCCTAACTCGAACGTAGAGAACACAGAGGAAGTGACCGTTCGTATAAGAAATTGTGAACGGTTAAACCTTCGGAGTCTAGAGAAGGGTGGTAAGGACCCGCCTGAAAAATGTAGGAGTTGTCATCTGGAACATAAGTACGACTGACTTTAGTTACTCATACACTACCTTATAAGAAAGGTATGAATTAATTATAAGACTTACCCGTAGTGTAAATTTATGAACTCAGGGATAAAGGGTAAAGAGCAATCCCTTGAATTTTAAGAATCTGGTCTTTTTCTGTAATATTAAATACGGAAAGTTAAACAAGGAAACGGAGACGTTGAATTTGTCATAAACGTCAAGATACAATATACCATATCCAAGACTTTACTTTTTACGGAACTGACAAGGAGTAAGGTTCGTACAAGAAATTTTTATTACAAATAATCGGAATTTCTACTAAAAATTATTTGGAAACTCAAAAAATTAATTTCAAATATAAAGGATTTTACACGCTTCATTATAGAAAACAAGTACAAAGGCAAAAAAAAAAGATAATTACAATGAGATGAGGTAAGAATAAGATAAAAATTGGTGATGATTCATTTGTTTACATTTGAGAAATAACAAATTCGTATTTTCAGACTACTAATGACCCAACCATCTACTCCATCTTTGAGTTGTCTATGTACTTATGAAACATAGATTATAATTCTCATTTTTAACGGATGGAGATAAAACCCTAAATTAAAGAAATATCAGACACGAAAGTCAAGAGTCCTGTAAAGCCGTTACTACCTACAAGATCCTCCTTCCGTTACAGTTTGGACGTCTGTACGAACTTGTGTGACACCATTAAATGCCGGACGAAAGAACCACGATTACATTACTCGATGTAGTATAAACTCCAAGTTCTTCTATTTTTTAAACAGTAAAGTTGTAGAACTGTACATAATGATAAATCTTTTTATTCGGTAAAAGGTTTTCTATTTTCAATATGTGTAAAAAGACAATAATGTGTTTTTATATTGATCTTGATTTGATTAATACGTTTGTAATAAAAGATCGTGTAATAATAAATTTTGACTATTATTTCATAAATACCTTTAGTTCTCGATTCACTCGTGAAGATAATAGAAAGAAAGAATATTGATGACTTATAATTGATACAAATTTTCGTAGTTTATATTTCATAATCATTATAGACTTTAAAATACATACATATATATATATATATATATATATATTGTATGTGGATACACATACATAGATATATGTATGTGTGTATATAAGTATCTTTGTTACTCCTCTAGTGTAATCCTTAATAAAAAGGTCTTTTCTTGTCTTCATATTCCGTCCTTACGATCCCTCAATATAAAGTCATCTTATATGTAGAAGGCACTGCCTTAATATGTATACGGAAACATTTAAGTAACTTAAATAGAAAAAGTACTAAAGATGTCAATTCGTACACCACTACTTATTTACAAAAAGAAGTAGACGGTTTATATTTTTGAAAATACATACAAAGTTCGGTTTATAGTAAAAGGATCACGGGTCAATTTTAAAATTAATAGTCATTCTTCGTACCTGTATTGTGTAAAAAGTGTCAACGAACTTATGTAGAACGATAAAAGATGAGTCCGATTCATTAGAGTTGACTATGTAGTGACAGAATTCTAAAATTATCTTCTACTAAAAGACGATTTTTGTTCAGATCAATATGGATTTTTTACGAACTCTATTTATCTTTAAAATGAATAAATTAAAAAGGTTTCTCATGTTAACATCAAGTTTATGTCGACGATAGATCTTTAGATGAGTAAAATCTCAAACTTTTCGGTGTCATGTGTTTGGTCATCCATAAACAAATTACAGATTACTTCTGAACAACGTAACATATGTAAACAATTCACCCTGTACACTTTTCTAACTAATTTTTTAAGTAAAAATGTAATCTAAAACTGAAATGAATAATAACGTATAAAAGAGCATCAAAAACTATAGATTTATGAAGGGTAGTGAAAGAGTTAAAAATCTTAGAAGAAGGACTCTATGTCCACTTGGAAAAGTTGATTTCAGTTTAAATCAATGGAAAAGGAAAGTTTTCGGTGGATTTGGACACTCTTGATGTTACATATACAATGATCAAACTTAAAGGATACACTGATCATATTTAGTGATCATACTTTATATTAATGTAAGTGGATTGAAAGTCTCAAACACTATATACATTAAATACGTGGAGTTCAAAATTTTTCATTACCTACTAAGAGATACAATTTGTTAAATGAAATGTCTAATTGTTTTAGACCAAATTAGAGTAACTGACGTGACAGAGGGACGACAAGTCAATAATAAAACGGATAAATAGGGAGAAGAAGTGACGAAGGGTCCGATTTGTCTTCGAATTTCAGAACATCCAATGTAGTACCTCAAGAGAGAGGACCCCGTATCATTATACACATGTAGTCTATTTTTTGTACCTTAACTTCTCTTTTAAAATGTTTCTATAACCGACAAGTATTGAGATCAACTTTTATGAAGAAAGGTTATACTTTTATAAAGACACTGAATCAAACGAGTAGTCATTTTGTGACTATTATTATCATCATGGATGGGATATTATACGAATGTCCCTAATTTACAGAGTTTACAGAATTATTACGGTCAGAGATCGTCAATAATTTCCAAGGTACTCATGAGAGACGATTTAGAATGAGAGGAAGTAAAGAATCTGTACCTATATTGGGGAAAGTTCAAGTAAAAGAAAATGAAAGTCCTTTATCTTGATCATTATGAGTAAGTTAGTAGAAGTGACTTTAAAGTATTACCGGGAATAGTAATAAAGGTTTCCTAGAAAGATTCTTGTTACTCTAGGAATACGTTTAACTCCTGAGTCTGTCGTGTCCTTCCTCTTTAGATGATAAGGTATACGTCCCTTAATAAATCTGTTGACGTTAATTGAATTGCTACAACAATTTAAATTTTGTTTCTATTAAAAAGTTGAAATGTATGTGATTATAATATTGATTACTATTTTTATTAATTACAATTCAAATGATGTTACTTCTTATTTTAAAATTTCCTTTAACGTAGTTGTATACATAAATATGTAAAATTTGATGAAAAACATAAATTAAAATACAAAGAATAACAAATCTGGGACTTAATTTCAGACAGAATTAGTATAGTTCCTTTAACTTTAGTGGTTTTTCAATTACAAGATAGTTTTACCTATAATGAGTATGGGAACGATTTAACTTTATGGACACAACGTTATTATAAAACGTTAATATAATAGAAAGAACACAGTCTACAGAATGTCAAAGAATACACAGATGTGTCTCCAGTATAATAGAGAGTAATGTTCCAAAAGGGGAATCAATTTGGGTGTAAATTCGTTTTCTTATCACCGGAGTATAAATCAATTGACATCGTTAATTTTAATAGGAAAGATAAAGAAAAGTTTTACAGACCCCTTGAATTAAAGTATCTTATACGGATAAAGGTTGGTCAGTTAGGATTTCCTTTAGTTGGGATTTATAAGTAACTTTCCTGACTACGACTTCGAGGTTATGAAACCGGTGTACGACCCTTCTCGGATGAGTAACCTTTTATAGGACTACGACCCGTTCTAACTCCTACCCGCTTCCCCCACTGGTTGCTACTCTATCAACCTACCGACCTACCGTAGTAGTTGAGTTACCTATACTCATACACGTTTGAGACTCTCTGTCACTTCCTCTCCCTTCGGACAACACGACGTCAGGTACTCTAGTGTCTCAGTCTGTGCTGACTCACTGACTTGTTGTTGTTGACACTTCATTTATAATTTGGTTCTTTGGTATTGATTGACAGTTTGAAGGTTTGGGTTAGTCTCTTTTCGTCTTCCACTATATTTACATTGAACGAGATAATGGTTCCATACTTTTTTTACTTTCACAATCAGTAAGTCAATACAGGTTGAGAAACCCTGGGGTGTCTGCCATCGGGTTGTCCGAGAAAACGAGTACCCTAAAAGGTCCATTCTTAAGACCTCACCCAACGGTAAAAGAAGAGGTCCCTTAGAAGGTCTGGGTCACTAGTTTGGGTCCATAGGACGTAACACGTGTCTGAGAAATGGTAAACTTGGTGGTCCCTTCGGGTAATGGTTCCATATATGGTAGAGTTTCCGACAGACTAAATTCCTCGACTATTTGAAAGTTTTGGACAATCCAATTGGGTGTCTGATGACTATGGAAAAACAAGGGTGAATGCAAACATGTTAGGTGAACCAAACCTCCTGTCAGAAGACCATTAATGAATACCGGACGAGACTGTTAAAAAGTCTAGGACGTCCCTTGACTCAGTGGTCACTAAGAGAAGAGAAGAATCACAAACGACTAATCTCGGAGAGAATCTAATGTGGTCACCGACATTAATTCGACAGTTACCCATAGTCATTGAGACGGTAAAACGATGGGAGAGTTGTAGATACACTACAGTATTAGTCCAAAGTTTAAGTAACAAAAGTATACTTTAATCCTCACATGACGATACAGAGGACTTCAAATTAGTACAAGAAGTCCAAATATAAACAAAGTCGAGTACTATTGTTAGTGGTCCGAAGATAGCACAAAAACCGTAATGTGACTACAGATCCCATTACTCTATGTATGACAGACTGAAATTTTTAAATGGAAATAGACTCTTTTTTATTAAAGGAACTGGGGAGAAGTTAAATATAAAGATCTAAACAGTCCATTTGTTAAGATGAGTATATCTGTTAAAAGAAAATTACATGGGTAGTAGTAGTAGTAGTAATAATTTCGGAAGGATTGTTCTCATACCAATTTGGTTGTGACAGTATGTTACAACAACGTTATACTTATACTTTTCATAAGATACCCGTCGAAAACCTTCTACAATAATTTTAGAATTCACAGTAAGAGAACTTGGGTCGGTAAAATGAATATCTTGAAAATGATATATTTATATGGAGGAGTATATTCTTTATATACTAGTAAATGACATCATAAAATAATACTGACCTTTATTACACTTAAAGGGATTTACTATGTGGTTTATTTAATGTTACATACATGGACACAGATTTAAATATGTGTGTAAATACATGTTTCATATTATACTAGTGTACTCTTAGGAAAAAATATATAATAACACCTTTTTAGAGGTATTATATACCGGTTCGCTCTTTCGTTCTACATCTTGTGACATATATCATACGTCGGTAGACACAAATCTTTCCCCAGTCCCTCTTCTTATACATATGTATAAGTGAATTTGTAGATCAATTGATATGTTCCCTATTTGACCTTGGACAATATAGGAACGGGGGACTCTTTACTTAACCCACAGACAATCCTTCCCTTCCGTAAGAATGAAATATAAAAGAGTCGGAAAACTTTCAACTTATTATCCTACCAAATCGAATTGGTTTTTTCTTGTTTTTTACTATTAAACTTTTTACAATTAGATTGAAGAAAGAGAGACTCACAGAGGATTCAAAAATTATACTAATTTTGGATAAAGGAGGTTTTCTAAGACCCCGTTTATCTAACGACTCAAGTGATTGAAGTTCGTATCAGATATAGTAATTGAGTTTGTCTATCCGTAATATAGAAGTCATAAATTCTAAGTTACTAAACTTTTGACTTCTATAAATAATATAAAGTCAAATCGAAGTGGAACCCTTAAAATACAAAATGGTAGTAAACCTTTAATTTTTACTGTGAAAACTGTTAATTTATTTTAAATTTATTGTGGACGGGTATTTTTGTGTTTTCTTTTTGTTTCCGGTCAGAATAAAAGAACCTTTGTGATTTACTTTCACTTTAACAATCAGAGAGTCATTACAGGTTAAGAAACCCTGTGGTACCTATCATCGAAAGGTCCAAGGACGATGACAGGTACCATAAAAGGTCCGTTCTTATGAGCTCACCCAACGGTAAAGGAAGAAATCCCCTAGAAGGGTTGTGTCCCAATGTTGAGCCGAGAAGGCGTGACGTCCGTCTAAAGAATGACAGACTCGGTGGTCCCTTCGGGTCTCTCTTATGAATTTACTACCCCCAATAAATCCTACGCCCACCCTGTAACAAAATTTCAATAAATGCGGTTTGTTAATAAAATTCTTTATAAAGTCTATAAAACAAAACCCTAGAAAATAAATGAATAAGTCGTTTATAATTATTTATGGATGTTTATACGTAGTCTTAAGACCCTTATTTATTTTGTTCGTTTGTTTAGGTACAGAAGTACGTCAAATATTAGACCATCATTTTATTATCGTGATTTTACGTTAATTCTTTATCGTAGTGATTTACCGTAATTCTTTAGTGTATATATGATATAATATAAGACTAATATAGATACTTTTATCTATATATCTATATAGACTTTCCATGTCATCCTTCTTCTCTAACCATTCTTAACTAGACTCGGTTAAAAATTATTCCATCTGTCCCATCTGGAACGGTCCTCGGTCATACCTCTTAGGACGGGTACCGTTTCCAGCACTCCTTCTCCGGACTACCCGTTTCCACTCTAGTCCTGAGTTACCTGGGAGGACCTGGACGAGCTCGTAGATGGGGGTTTGGTCTTAGACAGACAGAATGATAAAATACAGAAAGTGGTCGAGAAGACTGTAATTGTCCCCCGATAGGGTCTGGTGGAAGGGGACATTTCTCAATTGAATCCCAAAATCAATTATTCAGAGGACCTGTTCTATTCTCACAAAGTTAAGTTTGGGGGACAATCATAAGATCGAATGAACCGTCCAAATAGGTCTGAGAACGTTGTAACAACTCGGATACGAACGACGGTTCAAGAGTGTAGGGAATAGGTAACACAAGGACCCTCACGTATATCAGTCCTACATCTTCTTTGTTCATTATTGGAATCGTAATCGTTGTAATCTGAAACTCAATTATTCAAGAAAGAAACGACATTGGGTGACTTCGAAACGAGGTATTTTTACGTTGAGATATGAAATTCCCACTGCATCTGATCCTTAAATTCTTCTTTGTGAAATTCTCTTTTAATAACAAGACCGACTGATTGGAAATAGTTTTTCACCAGTATTTTATAGTTGTCTGAAGGTCCGGTCTTCTATTACATGTTTTTTATTCTGAGAACGTCCTTCCTTGGACTATAGCTATTTTCAATTATGACTACTTTACAACTCAACTGAGACGTAAAAAGTGGAACGACACACATGTTAAGTCCCATATTTTCGGGGCTCCTTTTATTTTATTTACCCGGAACGAGTGACTTCGAACCACTGGGACACAGTAAGAAAGGAAGAGAGAAATAGATAGAAGTAAGCGGCTACATCAGGTAGGACTCCTATAAGGACCTGAGACGACTCCGACCTGGAACCGTTCTGGAGTAACTTTCCTTATCATTTTCGTGGTTCACGCTTTCATACTATAGGAATCACCTTCTCTTATGACTAACAAAATCTATATGAAACTCTCATCTCAGTGGTTATAACAGACTCTCTAATTCACACCCTACATTCTTTTTCTCATATCATTTCTTATTAGGGTTTCAAAAATTCGACATGTTGACATTTCCTTCCTTATAGATGATTGACTATACTTTTTGAACTTTTATCACAATCATTCCTCCTCTTTCAATTCTCGAGTTAAAATACGTACTAAACTCCTATAGATCTTTTATCGGTCACCTTTGAACAACTTTTGACAGGTTGCTAAAGGACGTCTTAAGATATGACCTTCACATTAAACTCTTAGTAATTGTATGTGTTATAATAGTATGCGTAGTTAGGGTTTCCTTTAGTTGGGACTTATAAGTAACCTTCCTGACTACGAATTCGACTTCGAGGTTATGAAATCGGTGGACTACCCTTCTTGACTGAGTGACCTTTTCTGTGACTACGACCCTTTCTAACTCCCTTCCTCCTCTTCCCCCTCTGTCTCCTACTCTAGTAACCTGCCGTAGTAGCTTAGTTATATGTACTCAAACTCGTTTGAGACTCTCTATCACTTCCTCTCCCTTCGGACCACACGAAGTCAAGTACCCCTACGTTTCTCACCCTGTACTGTCTCGTTGATACGTACGTACGTGTGTTTAATTTTCACTACATAGGTTTCCAATAATTTGTTCATTTACTGACTAAACCCTAAATTTTAGTCCAGTCTTTCAACAAAGGTGATCTGAGATCACTTTGAGTTATTGTTACCATAAATCATTATGAAACACAAAGTAAAAATTTTAGTATATAAATAAGATTTAATGAAAGTCAACTGTGGATTTTGACTTTACCCATTACTTTATAAAAATATATACGTAAATCCTATAAAAACACATACATAAAGTTAAAATCATTTGAAATTCACAAAAGGTTCTAAAAAGTTTTACTTGGGTAACCGGACTGTCACTAATTAACGTCCTGATCTTTTAAGATCAATGATCGGTCGAGTCAGACAGTGGATCTATAAAGTCATTCCGGACCTTTTTTTCATCCGGTCCAAAAGAAGAGGAACAGAGTCGGAAAGAAGTAAAGAAAAAAAAAAAAAAGAGGGAGACACTAAACACACACACAAGTACTTACATACACGTACGAGTGTGTAAGTCTATACAAACAGACTCACGAATTTGGTCTTTTGTTCTTTTTCCTTTTACAACTTTTTAAGTCGGACATACTTCCGGTTCGCATTGACTTCGTTACAAAGATTCCTACAATTAACATGGTGTAAAGACACTGATAATCCAGGAAAAACCGAGAATACTTAAGATATGAGAAAAGTATGTATAAATCCTAAGGGACCACCAAGTCTACCATTTCTCAGACGGATGTTACACCCTTTGGACCCAATGTAGGGATACAGTCCTGCTAGGGGACTTCTTCCTTTACCGTTGGGTCAGGTCATAAGAACGGACCTTTTAGGGTACCTACCTCCTAGAAAGACCGAGAATAATACTTAAGATATCAGAACAGTATGGATAAATTACGAAATCTCTTCGTTTTAGAGTAAAATTGAGAGCCTTATTCTCGATTAGGTTTCATATAACAAATGATTACTCTTTACTAATATACATATATGATGTTTACTTCCATTTCTATTACCGCACTCCCCACCTTCCTTATCTCTCAAACCCTGACTGTATAAATGTCATAACTATACATATTTTATCTATTGTTTACTCTTCTATGACATATGGATTCCCTTGAGAAGAGACACCACTGGATTTACCCTTCCTTTAGGTTTTTGCTCCCCTGTATACATATACATATAGACTAAGTGAAACGACATATCATCTTTGGTATTTTGTAACATTTCGTTGAGATGAGATTATTTTTAATTAAAATTTTCTATTACCGAATCTTCCTAATTCGTATTATTACTTAGGACTTTTCTCCGTATGTTAATTTACCTGGGAGACGGTAATTTTATTTTTATTTTAAAATATTATCTTAAGTAAACACCATATTGTGATATTTGTTATAATAATCCAATTTGGTATACTTTGACGACCTAAGTATCCATTTTACAGTCCATAACTGTTACCGTATATTAAATTTGAATAGGATTATTATTATCGAGTATAAATGGACCCTATAGTATGTATCTGGTAAGGTATACGGTAATAATGTTTTGGGACACGATAGGAACCCCGAATCGGTACGATCACTACTAACTTAACTGTGAGTCTCTTCCATTCATCGACTTCAAACTTTCGATAATTTATAGTTTAATCTAAAAAACTCAGGATTAAACAAAAGATGATTTATACTTCCACCAATACCCGGATACAAGATAATGAGTAAGGTGGTCGTTAAAACTTTTAAGAATTTAAAATTATAGAAATAGATATTTTACTTTTCCAACTTGATAAACTGGACCAAATATTAAGAACCTTTAGACAGTTTCTAGAAGTTCAGATAAAAACAGGAAATTATTTTCAGAGTAAGAATAAAAAACGTAAATTGAGACCCTCATACTTATATGAAGGAATCCATAATGTAACGATTAATCGTCTGTCCCAGTGACTCTGGAACCGATTTGGTGAAAGTCTTCGAAGTCATATTGACGTTTCTAGACAAATCCGATTTTGTATTCCTCCAGTTAGATGTCATTTAAGACTGTCACAATGACAAAAGAAGTAAGTCACTAGAACACCACGACCCTTTTGACCAGTTGGTGAACATTTTATTATTTTGATCTTGTGAAAGATTGTGGTATGTGTTTTTAATTGAGTTTTACCTAATTTCTAGATTTACATTCTGGTCTTTGATATTTTAAGGATCTCCTCTTGTATCCGTTTTGTGAGAGGCTGTATTTAGTGTCGTCCTAGGAGATACTAGGCGAAGGGTCTTATGACCTTTATTTTCGTTTTTATTCTAAAATTTTAATTTAAATTTTTATTTATTTATTTATTTTTAATTTTTAATTTTTTTATTTTTTTTACCCTAGATTAATTTTAATTTTCGAAGACGTGTTGTTTCCTTTGATATTCGCTCCACTTTTCTGTCGGAAGTCTTACCCTCTTTTATTATCGTTTACTTCGTTGACTGTTTGTTGATTAGAGTTTTTATATGTTCGTTGAGGACGTCGAGTAAAGGTCTTTTAATTTACTGAGTTAGTTTTTTACCCGGTTTCTTGATTGATCTGTAAAGAGGTTTCCGTATTTCTACCGATTGTTTGTGTACTTTTCTACGAGTTGTAGTGAGTAATAATCTCTTTACGTTTAGTTTTGGTGTTACTCCATGGTGAAGTGTGGTCAGTCTTACCGACGCTAGGTTTTTAGACGTTCGTTATTTACGACCTCTCCCACACCTCTTTTCCCTTGGGAGGATGTGACAACCACCCTTACGTTTGATCATGTCGGTGATACCTCTTGTCACACTTCTAAGGAATTTTTTGACGTTTATCTTGACGGAATACTGGGTCGTTAGGGTGACGACCCGTATGTGTGACTCCTTTGATCTTAACTTTCTCTGTGTACATGGGGCTACAAGTGACGTCGTGACAAATATTATCGGTCCTGTACCTTCGTTGGATCTACAGGTAGTCGACTACTTACCTATTCGTTCGACACCATGTGTATGTGTTACCTCATAATGAGTCGGTAATTTTTCTTATGTAAACTTAGTCAAGATTACTCCACCTACTTTGACCTTGAATAATATGTCTCACTTCATTCGGTCTTTCTTTTTACGGTTATGTCATATGGTTGTGTATATATACCTTAAATCTTTCTACCATTGTTATTGGGACATACACTCTGTCGTTTTCTCTGTGTCTACATATCTTGTCAGAAAACCTGAGTCTCCCTCTCCCTCTCCCACCCTACTAAACCCTCTTACCGTAACTTTGTACATATTATAGCACATTCTTTACTTAGCGGTCAGATCCAAGCTACGTCCTATGTCCTACGAACCCCGACCACGTGACCCTACTGGGTCTCTCTACCATACCCCTCCCTCCACCCTCCCCCAAGTCCTAACCCTTGTGTACATGTGGTTACCGTCTAAGTACAACTACATACCGTTTTGGTTATGTCATAATATTTCATTTTGTTTCGTTTTTATTTATTTATTTATTAGATATCGTTATCGTAAGTGTGTAAAAACCTACCATTTCAAAACTAAAAAGTTTACTTTATAATATATCTTAGATTATAACTTGTCAGAAAAAATTCCTACACAAGAATAATTCCACCGTCTCTACTTGTACTCGGTAACGAGGATATACTAATATATATTTGTAGGGACTTATGTACACATATATACCGACCCATAGAAGTGGCAAGTGGACTTTGATAGTGTTGTAACGAACAATTGACCGATATGGAGTTATGTATTATTTTTCAAAATTTTTTACTTTTTATTAAGGCTATCGGATCACAAGGTCTTTTAGACCAAGTTGTCAGTAACACGTTATAAACATATAAGACAATGAGACGTACATATTCTTCCGATTTACTTAGAGGTAGAGGGTCAAACAGAGAAATTAAAAGTCCTAGGTTGTGCAGTAAAGGTTTGACCGAGAGACTAAGTAGTAGATATTTGTTACAAAAAAAAAAAAAAAAATTTCGTATTCTAATATGGTGAACTCATAAGATACTACAAGACTTAACTCAGACTAATCCGTTTATGGTTTGTTTATAAATTAAGTATACTGTTAGGAAAATACAGAAATTAAGAGACTTTTACGTAACACTTTCAGACAAACTCTGTTTTATTGACAACTAATAGTGACTGTAAAGTGTATATCTGTAGTCTCAAACATTAAGGACATACTATAAACAATGATAGGGTGTACCACCCCGGAAGAGTGTCACTTGTGACTGTGGTCATATCTTTGTATTCCCTTTTTTAGTAGATGAATGATAAGTAATAACGTCTCATAGGACTCCCTTCGTTTTTTAAAGTCGTGACTTATATTTTTCTTTTCTTACAAAAGTATTCCGTGTTTGACAAACAGTATAAGCGTTTCTTATATCACTAAGTTCCAATTAATACAAAAGTTATTTGACAAAATAAAACAATCCTTTGCACGGAGGAATAAGACCCTCACGAAAGGGATCGTAGAGCGTTGTACAACCTAGTACATTCAGTAAAACAGAGAAGACTAAGTAGATTCTTTGGTTAAGTTTTTAATTTAATATTTTCTACCTCGATGTTTTTCTTATAAAAAAGTGAGTTACCTTTTACGAGACCTGGAGGATTTTCGGTTGGAGAAAGAGAGGAAAACTTTGAAGTGAACAAAAACCATCAACTTGTTAACATACGTAGACCGTGATAAAATAGTGTAGGTTAAGGTGTTTGTAACGACACAAAGTTACTTCGAAATAATTTTTCTGTCTATCGTCCAACTTAAAACAGGTACTTTACAGTGAATGATTAAGGATTCCTCATTTCTTAGACGGACGTCACGTCCTCTATGTCCTCTGAGTTAAAACTAGGGTCCTAGTCTTTCTAGGGGACCCACTCCGTACCTTTGGGTGAAGTCATGAAAACGGACCTCTTTGGGTACTTGTTTCCTCGGACCTTCCGATGTCAGTTATCCTAGTGTTTTTCAACCTGTGCTGACTTCACTGATTCGTGTGTGAACCTCTATTGAAAAATTTTAGATAAAATGTAGTAATAATAATAAGTCAATAATGTCAATAACCAAATAATAATCAAATGTAATAATAATAATTAAATACATATAAGAATCAAATATATAAGTAAGTCTGCGTATCTCCTCCTTTTCCCGTTTGTTTTATTATTAAACATCAGATTTATTTATTATATCATATTTAACGTACAATACCATTCATTATCAAGTAATCATCATCATTTACAGTGAGTCAGCACAGGTTGAGAAACGTTCGGGTACCTGATATCGAATGGTCCAAGGAGACAGGTACCCTAAAAGGTCCGTTCTTATGACCTCACCCAACGGTAAAGGAAGAGGTCCTCTAGAAGGGTTGGGTCCCTAGCTTGGGTCCAGAGGACGAAACATCCGACTACGAAATGGCAGACTCGGTGGCCCCTTCAAGTAATCTCTATACATTTTGTCATTCTCTGACTTCCTTTATGTACGTACCTTTTATTTAAATGGATAAAGTCATTATATTTCTATCTTTACCCAATTTTTAGATATTTGAGTGGTCGAAAAAGGAGTGTTAAAAGAATTATATAATAATGTACTCTCTCTACCGAGGGAAGAGTTACTTTTAGATATCCCTCGTGTTACTGTGACGGGGACCCAACGGTTCGACGGACGGTGTTTCGTATGATATAAACAAAAGACAAAAGATAACCGTGAACAAGATCTTAGACCGTTAGTGAAGTAAAGAAACCCGACGTTAAAAGAGTGGATACTTTCCTTGTCTGGTCAAATCTACCGTAGATGTTAAGGAAATTAAAAATTTTAACGTTGGGTAAAGAGTGGACTATAGTAGTCTCTAGTGTTACCTTTAAGATACAGGGAAAATTAAAAACATTATCGTTTAGGGTATATTATAAAACAGAGTACAGGTTACGACGGATGAGAGGTTAGGATCCGATCGATGAGTAGAGGTAAAATTGTTACAAAGATACAAATTCACATAAAATAAAAAGACAACGGTTACTTTTTGGTTTTTCTTAATTGGAAGTGAATAGTTGTTTCTTTTGATTCGAAAATATATTACGTCGGACTTTTTAAAAGGAGAGTTTTTTGTGAGATACGTACTTTTAAATTTAAAAAAAAAAAAAACCAAAAGACGAAAGATGAAAAACTTAAACACCTTCTTGGAGTTGTTTCCTCCGTCAGGAACTTCGTTTTGTTTACTGTTTATCGAGGAGAATCGTCGATTGTTTCTGTGACAACACGGTGGTATGTCGTCAACCTTTCAAATTACTTCTTCTCTTCACCTCTCGGTTTATTAACTGAAAACTTCTTTTTTTAGGGAACTTTTAATATTATCTAATTGTAATAATTGGATAATCACTGATTTTGGTTGAAGAATTGTTTGTCTTTCGAAAAAAAGTCCTAAAATTCGTGTCCATTCTACGAACGGGTCGAAGAGTTCCCAGTTAGATATTTTTCCCCCTTCTATGTTTCATTTTTCCATTTAATTTCATAATTTAGATGCGAGTACTCCAGTACAAGGAAATAGTACACAAGTCGACATATTAAAGATTAACACTATTTGTTACATCTGAGGATGTTTGATTTTAAAAGTATATGATAAAATACTTGATTAATTTTATTTACAAAAAATAGATGTAGAAATATTGATTTTAAATTCAAATAAGTGTATAAAGTTCAGTTTCCTTTCCCTAATACATCTCTTACTTGAACTTGCTTTTGTGTGGATGTTACTTTTGAGGTCAGGAGATAAGAAAGTTTAGGATCCTACCGTCTACACTGGGTTCTCTATTGTGATCATTTAACTTCTAGTAAAAATACACTAACTACTACACCTTTCTCACGGTCCTCATAGACATCTTTTGGAGTCTAGTTTAAGACCGAGACAGTCAACGGTTTGTGAGTTGAAACCAGTTTCAATAACTTTGAACATAATCGATATTTCAACCTCATTGGTAAGCGGGAAGTATGAATTGTCAACAGCACTTCAAGTTTTATCCAGAACACATAAATTCTTAAATCTCTTATCATTTTACGATATTTTGACCTTCAATTCGAATAGACCTTCGTGTCCCCTTTTTTTTCATTTTCTTGACTCTTAGATGTCTTAACGTGACGACCGAATAGGACCAAGACGGAGACAATTGACTGAAAACTACTCAGTAAGAGAGACCTAGAAGTTTAAGTACAACCTTTTGTTCTCTCAACAACGAACTCTACCAGAGATACAGGTGAAACCGAGTTTGAAGATAATAAATATGTTCTTTTGGAAAGGAGCCTCAGACCAAAGAGAATAATTGTACAGAAGAGTGACTCACTTGAGTAACTGAAGACTTGACCGAATTGACAGATATAATATTAAATGAACTTTTGCTATTAGAAACTGATGATGACACGATGTTCAATGACTCGGGAGTAGATATAGGTAAGGTTTAAGGAAACTTTCCAGTCTTCAAAAGGGGACGTATACGAACTTTGTGTAATTTATGTATTACATTTTTTATGATAGAGGGAGGGAGAAGATCTTTAGTATGATTGTTTTGTGAGAAGAAACGTTAAGGGGTATTTAACTACCGTAATTTTTGGTAGATAATTATTGAATCAAAAAATTTTCTACTTCTCTCTCTCCTAGTCAGAACTGTGAGGGAACAGATAGTAAAGGATTTAGTTAATAAGTGTTCAGGATGTTTCAAAACAGGAAATACACAGATAAGATGTGTTGGATACAATAGATTTTCTATTATAGTTTCGTTCGGTAAATATTTTTCGTGTTATATCTTTATTTATTATATTTTTCTCTTTATATAGATATTAGGATAGAGAGTTTTCGATTTGTAGTTCAAATATCATATAGGAATAAAAGTAAAGGGTTTGTAAATATTTATATGTTTATAATAAAATACTTTGAGTTTATTGTAAATTTACCGGGGGTTTAAAGTAAAAAGTATATACTAATTTTACGTTTAGAAATACACCGTACAAAAACATATAATGGTTGAGTAACGAAATTTTTAAGTGTATCATTTAAGTAGGGTACTTACCTATAAATTCGACGAATTGTAAAAATATTGTAAGTTGGAATAATCTCACTGATATTGTGAATCTTAACCTGTACCTTGTTGTCTGACAAAGGTTTATCCTTTTCCTCATACAGTTCCGACATATAACAGTGGGACGAATAAATTGAATATACGTATCATGTAGTACTCTTTGCGACCCGACCTTCTTCGTATTCGACCTTAGTTCTAACGGTCCTCTTTATAGTCATTTTGGAGTCTATACGTCTACTGTGGTGGGAATACCGTCTTTCACTTCTCCTTGATTTTTCGGATATACTTTCACTTTCTTCTCTCACTTTTTAAACCGAATTTCGAGTTGTAAGTCTTTTGCTTCTAGTACCGTAGGCCAGGGTAGTGAAGTACCCTTTATCTACCCCTGTGTCACCTTTGTCACAGTCTGAAATAAAACCCCCCGAGGTTTTAGTGACGTCTACCACTGACGTTGGTACTTTAATTTTCTGCGAATGAGGAACCTTCCCTTCAATACTGGTTGGATCTATCGTATAACTTTTCGTCTCTGTAATGAAACGGTTGTTTCCAGGTAGATCAGTTCCGATACCAAAAAGGTCACCAGTGCATACCGACACTCTCAATCTGACACTTCTTTCGACTCACGGCTTCTTAACTACGAAAACTTGACACCACAACCTCTTCTGAGAACTCTCAGGGAACCTGACGTTCCTCTAGGTTGGTCAGGTAAGATTTCCTCTAGTCAGGAACCACAAGAAACCTTCCTCACTACGATTTCGACTTTGAGGTCATGAAACCAGTGGAGTACGCTTCTCAACTAAGTAATCTTTTCTGAGACTACGACCCTCCCTAACTCCCGTCCTCCTCTTCCCCTGCTGTCTCCTACTCTACCGACCTACCGTAGTGACTGAGTTACGTACACTCAGACTTACATGAGGTCCTCAACCACTACCTGTCCCTCCGGACCGCACGACGCTAAGTACCCCAGCGTTTCTCAGTCTGTGCTGACTCGCTGACTTGACTGACTGACTGACTGACTATATGAAAGTGTATAGCTCTTTCTTTTATACATAAGTCTATATACTAATATACATGAATTATATACATACGTTTTATGTGTATTTTTGTAATGTGTGTAATTCAGAAACAAAAATCTTCCTTTTGAGTAAAAATTTTATAGTAAGAAAAGAGAGTATTAAGTCTCTGACGAGAGGATTAAGTCTCTGAATTATAACAGAAAAGAGACAGCAATACTGTTAAAACAGTGACAAAGATTACGGATGTTCAAAAAACAGAAGTTTAGACAAAAGGGTATAGTGGACAGTTCATAAAATAAATTTTATCTCCACTTTTGTACTACCAGAGATGACTTTACTAAATTACAGAAGGTCTGGGTTTGTTATATTTCGGTTAGAAGTGGTTACGGATACTTGAGAGATACTAGAACGGTACTAGAACAGGAGATGTCATGATCGTTAGAGTAGAGAGAACGATAAGAGACTGTGGTTTAGGTTAATATTGTAATGATGAAATGTAATTAAACCCGGTCTCTCTTATGTAATAGGACGTTATAGAATGTTATGGAATAGATGTAAAAACTGACGGAACGTAAGTAAATAGGAGATTCCGGACCAAGTCTATAATGTAAGTGGTCCTCCGAAAACCATTGAGGGGGTGACCCAATGTATTAGTGAAATACGTGCAGTGAAGGTTTCAGGATAGTGGTGCAATAGAAGGGTGTAGTTATAAGAATTCTCTGTACCTTATGGTCAAGTCCCGTCAAGTCAACGAGTCAACACAGACTGATAAACCCTGGGGTACCTGACGTCGTACGGTCTGAATGGACAGGTGGTGGTCGTGGACCTCGGACGAGTTTGAGTACAGTTAACTCAGTCACTACGGTATGTTGGTAGAGTAGGAGACAGCGGGAGAAGAGGAGGACGGAAGTTAGAAAGGGTCGTAGTCCCAGAAAAGGTTACTCATTCAAGAAGTGTCGTCCACCGTTTTATAACCTCGAAGTCGAAGTCGTAGTCAAGAAGGTTACTTATAAGTCCCAACTAAAGTAAATCCTAACCGACCAAACTAGACGAATGTCAGTTCCCTGAAAGTTCTCAGAAAAGGTTTTACTGTCAAGTTTCGTGGTTTAGAAGTCGTGAGTTGTAAGAAATCCCAGGTTGAGAGTGTAGGTAAGTACTGATTACCTTTTTGGTATCGAAACTGAAATGTCTGGAAACAGCCGTTTCATTACAGACGAAAAATTATACCACAAATTAACTAGTATCAAAAAAAGGAAGGAGGAGGGGAGAGGTTCCTCGTCAGTACCAACGTAAGTGGTAAACGTCACTAAAACCTTGGGTTCTTTTATTTCAGACAGTACCAAAGAAACAAAGGTGTAGATAAACGACATTTCCCTACCCTGGTCTACGGTACTAGGAGTAGAAAACTTACAACTCAAAATTCGGTCAAAAAAGTGAGAGGAGAAAGTGAAAGTAGTTCTCCGTGAAGTCAAGGAGAAACGAAAGACAGTATTCCCACCACAGTAGACACAAAGACCCCAATATAAGGAGAACCGTTTGAACTAAGGTAGAACACGAAGTAGGTCGGGTCGTAAAGTTTAAAGTGTAAAGAGACCAAGGAAACAGAAAAGATTTAGGTCGAACTTGTAGACATTCAAGAGTCAAGTACATGACAACTTAGAAGCGAACTTCTTAAAACTCATAATGAAACGATTGTACACTCTACTGACGTTAATATTACATACCATCAAACTTGCAAGAAACAGTGACGAAAAGAAACCCTAATCTTACTTTTGACTGGAAAAGGTCAGGCCACCGGTGACGAGTCAAAGGGTTTAACCGACCTTATCACTCAAGTCGTGAAAGTATCGTAGTAGAGAATCTTAAACTTTATCGAGCTGACCGTAAGTAAGGTAATGGAGGTGATCGAAACAAGTATCACTGTGAAGGATTCCGGGTGAACTTAATTGTAAGGTCTTACAGACCGAGATCCACTCACTAGTGTGGTAACAGTAATAGACCCAGTACTTCTAGAAAAAACATATCAAGAAGACACATAAGAACGGTGGAGAAGAATTATAGAAGACGAAGACAATCCAGGTATGGTAAAGATAGGAAATAACACGGGTAGAAAAGTACTTTGTAAGGGAAACATAGAGATTATAGGAACTTCTCTAGAGAGCAGAAAGGGTAAGATAACAAAAAAGGAGATAAAGAAACGTAACTGGTGAATCCTTCCGAAAGAATAGAGAGAAACGACAAGAAACCTTGAGACGTAAGTCTACCTATTTAGAAAGGAAAAGAGGAAAGAATGAAAGAGTCGATAAACATTCCGGAGGAGTCTGTTGGTAGAACGGGAAAAACGTAAAGAAAAAGAACCCCTACAAAAAAACTAGTGACGGAGGACACGTTACAGTTCATGAGACAGGTATCAAGAAGTCCGTGAGACAGTTTTGATTAGGGAACTTAGATAACAGTGAAGGTGACATATTAACATTCCCTAAACTGAATCCAATATGGACTTACCAGACCACCAAAAGGGATGAAAGAAGTTAAATTCAGACTTAAACCGTTATTCCTCAAGTACTAGACTCGGTGACCTCTTCCTTTACCGTTGGGTGAGGTCATGGGAACGGATCTATTAGGACACCTACCTCCTCGGACCACCCGACGACAGGTATCCCAGTGTGTCTCAGTCTGTGCTGACTTCACTGAATCGTACGTACGTACGTGACCTCTTTCTTTTCCGTTGGGTGAGGTCACAAGGATGGACCTCTGAGGGTCCCTGTCTCTTCGGACAACCCGACGACAGATACACCAGCGTGTCTCAGCCTGTGCTGACTTCACTGAGTCGTCGTCGTCGTCTAGACCCGGTGTCAGTCAAGCGTCAGAACAAAAACGACTGATATGTCTCGGAAGACGTACAAACTGTCTCTTATACACGGTACAGATTAGGGATCGTAAGACATTTTATAGTCGTTAATGACTACTTAAATTACCAAAATTTTAATCATCATTAAATGAACTCTAATTATTTTGAAGAGTCAACAGACTTCTTTTAAGGTCTAACAATGAACAAGATACAAGTATCAATTATAGTTACTGACTAATGAACATCGAAAGTACAATGAAAAAGACTCCTATTTCCCAGGTAATCCCTCACTCTCTTTATTCTTACTGGAGTACTGTACTTTGAAATCCTAGAAATGTTTCATCCGGTCACGTTTTGAATATACTATCATCCTTTGGATAATTTACAGAATTATCTATTCATTTAGTAGTCAGTCTCCCTTTTATATTTAAAATTTGTAAGTTTTAATTTCATAATGACTGTTTTAAACCGTAAACGGAAAGTTGATAGATCCTTCTTCTTAGAAATTGAGAGCCCAAAGTGTAAGTACACATTAATTTAAAGAGTTGGTTAAAATAACAAGACTAACGGATGAGTGTTATACTTCCTTAAAAGTTTTATTACTTATTCGTCATATCTAATCTGTGGTCGGTTACTCACGACGTAAATTAGACTTATTTTGGTCGATGTCTATTGTCGACACAAGTACGACTTCCTGTGACCGACCTGGAGTCGAAATAATGACTTAATCAAAAGATCCCGACGACACTGTTTTACGGTATTTGACCACCAAATTTTTTTTTAAGTCTTTCTCTGAGTGTCTGAATCTCTTGATTAAATACCAACGGTCATCCTTCCCTATCAATACCTCAAACCCTACCTGTCCATATGTGACGATATAAAATTCGTCTATTAGTTATTATTGGATGACATATCTTGTACCATTAGACGAGTTACAATACACCGTTGACCTACTCTCTCCTCAAACCCTCCTCTTACCTATGTACATATACATACTGACTCGGGGGAGGAATGAGTAGATTTAGATAGTATTGTTCGTAACAATTAGTCGATACGAGATTATTTTTAATTTTCAAATTTCTTTTTTTATATTATTTAATCGAAAGTTATTTTTTATAAAAATTTTTTAATAAGAGTGTGTTACATCTCTGATCTTTGGACTTTAGTTCCACAATCGTCCGAACCAGGGAGACTCTGACCCATCTTAGAAAGAAACGGTGAGCGATCGAAGACCACCATTGTCAGTTAGGAAAAAGGAGTAGAATTTCAACGTAGTGGTGTCAGAGACTTAGACAGTAATACAACTACAAGAAGAACACGCATAGAGAGTGAAGAAAAATATTTCTGTTGGTAGTATAACCTAATTTCCGGTGAGATGAGGACATATCACTGATCACTTCATCGAGTCAGCACAGGCTGAGAAACGATGGGGTACCTGACGTCGGATGGTCCGAGAAGGGAGGTACCATAAGAGGTCCGTTCTCATGACCTCACCCGACGGTAAAGGATGAGGACATACTGGAGTAGAATTCAATATAGAAGTTACTGGGATAAAGGTTTATTTCAGTATATTTCTCGTATCTGAAGTTACATAGAAAACGTCTTGTGTCAAGTCGAGTATTACCAATGGTTCGTTGACGAAACAAAGTTACAGTAAAAGTCATGTTGAATGAGAACCTTACATAATAGTGTACCTTAAGGACTTAATAATGACTCCTGCATAGACATTCAGTGAAATTTTTCCCTTCAAAAAGACTCTTTTATTGGTCATGTCTATCCGGTAATATTGTAATCATCGGTTGTCTTGTATAGAATCTAATGTTCCAAGTTCTGTCTGGGATCTAGAACCTTACGAGTAGACAAGTAAGTCCATTATTTGCAAGATAAATCTCCAGGAAGCCTTTTATCCTCTTCGAACAATTTAGAAATACGATATTTTGCGTTTTTCTATCCTGTGACTTTGTATTTGAGAAGTCCAGTCACCCACGGGTTATACGATGACCTCTAGTCACCTCTTTATTGAGGTCTTTCTTACTTCTCTACCTCGGTTTCGTTTTTGCTGTGGGTCAACACCTACGTCGCCCACTATCTTCGTTCCAGACTAAGACATTTCTCGTTATAACGTATCCTTACACCTGACAATACAGGTACTTAGTTCCGTTTAACTTTCACCGGTTTGTCCTCTACCGTTCTTACTTGTAACTGCAAAATCCTTAGTCACTTGATTTTACCTGACCTTACCCACTTAAATTGAGTCTACTGGTAATATAGATGATGACACCCGTTCTTAGGGAATCTTCTACCTCTTCGGTGGTATCAGTTGTTTTCTCAGGTTTTACGTCATGAACCTACGTTAGAGTTTTTACTGTCTTACTAGAGACCGGTAAAGGTTCCGTTTGGTAAGTTATAACACCATTAGGTTCAGATACGAGGTTGGTCATTACGACTTCTTCGACTTCAACTTACCAAGACACTTCTGGATGTTCTGGAAGATCTTTGTTGTGGGGGTTTTCTACAGGAAAAGTAATATCCCCTGATCTTACACTTTCATCCTTCAGTTCTTTGTGGACCTCATTGTCCGTTTAAGCCGGAACCTTATGTCTTACCTTGTCCTGTTTCCGATTATCTCAAAACTGTTTTTTTGTGTGATCTGTATCGTTTGTAGGAGAAGGTTGTTGTGTTCTCTTCTGAGATGTGTACCTGTAGTGGTCTACCAGTTGTGGTTTTAGTCTGTCTAATATAAGAAACGTCGGTTTCTACCTTCATCGAGACGTGTCAGTCTTTTTTGTTCTGGTTCTCGACTGACACACTAGTACTTGAGGAATAACGGTTTTAGTCTGAATTTGATTTCTTTCATCTCTTTTGGTGATCTGGTAAGTCCATACTGGATTTAGTTTAGGGAATGTTAATATCTCATCTGCACTGTTTATCTAAATTCCCTGATCTAGACTATCTGTCTCACGGACTACTTGATACCTACCTCCAAGTACTGTGACATGTCCTCTGTCCCTAGTTCTGGTAGGGGTTGTATTTCTTTACGTTTTTTATTGTTTTACCGAGACTCCGTTGGAATATTTATCGATACTTTTCTTCTCGTCTCTTTTTGTTTCTTCTTTTCCTTTCTATATGGGTAAACTTACGTCTTAAGGTTTCTTATCTTTTCTCTCTATACTTTCGGAAGAAGTCACTAGTCACGTTTATTTATCTCCTTTTGTTGTCTTACCCTTTTCGATCTCTAGATAAATTCTTTTAATCTCTAGGTTTCCCTTATAAAGTACGTTTATATCCGTGTTATTTCCTATCTTTACCATACCTGGATTGTCTTCGTCTTCTGTAATTCTTCTCCACCGTTCTTATGTGTCTTCTTGATATGTTTTTTTCTAGAAGTACTGGGTCTATTACTGTTACCACACTAGTGAGTGGATCTCGGTCTGTAGGACCTTACAATTAAGTTCACCCGGAATCCTTCGCTGTGATACTTGATTCGATCACCTCCACTACCTTACGGTCAACTCGATAAAGTTTAAGATTCTCTACTACGACACTTTCACGACATGAGTCATACGGTCGTTGAAACCCTTTGACTCGTCACCGGTGTCCTGACCTTTTCCAGTTAAAAGTAGGATTAGGGTTTCTTTCCGTTACGGTTTCTTACGAGTTTTATGACGTGTTAACATGAGTAGAGTGTGGGATCATTTCATTACGAGTTTTAAGAGCTTCGGTCCGAAGTCGTCATACACTTGATACATGAAGGTCTACAAGTTTGACTAAAATCTTTTCCGTTTCCTTAGTCTCTAGTTTAACGGTCGTAGGTGACTTAGTAGTTTTTTGGTTCTCTTAAGGTCTTTTTGTAGGTAAAGACGAAATAACTGATACGGTTTCGGAAACACACTTAGTGTTGTTTGACACCTTTTAAGACTTTCTCTACCCTTATGGTCTGGTGAATGGACGGAGACCCTGTAGACACACGTCCAGTCCTTTGTTGTCAATTTTGACCCGTACCTTGTTGTCTGACCAAGGTTTATTCCTTTCGTCATGTCGTTCCGACATATAACAATGGGACGAATAAATTGAATATACGTCTCATGAAGTACTCTTTCACGACCCTACCTACTTCGTGTTCGACTTTAGTTTTAACGGTCCTCTTTGTAGTTATTGGAGTCTATACGTCTACTGTGGTGGGACTGCCGTCTTTCACTTCTTCTTGATTTTTCGAAGAACTACTTTCACTTTCTCTTCTCACTTTTATAACCGAATTTTGAGTTGTAAGTCTTTTACTTCTAGTACCGTAGACTAGGGTAGTGAAGTACCGTTTATCTACCTCTTTGTCACCTTTGTCACTGTCTGAAATAAAAAAACATGGGGTTTTAGTGACGTCTACCCAATGACATCGGTACTTTAATTTTCTCCGAATAAGGAACCTTCTTTTCAATACTCGTTAGATCTGTCGTATAATTTTTCGTCTCTGTACTGAAACGGTCGTTTTCAGGTAGATCAGTTCCGATACCAAAAAGGTCATCAACACATACCTACACTCTCAACATGATATTTCTTTCGACTCGCGACTTTTTACTATGAAAACTTGGAACCACAACCTCTTCTGAGAATTCTCAGGGAACCTGACATTCCTCTAGGTTACTCAGGTAGCATTTCCTTTAGTCGGCACTTATCAGTCACCTTCCTGACTACGACTTCGACTTTGAGGATATGAAACCGGTGTACTACCGGTTGACTTGACTGAGTAAACTTTTGTGGAACTACGAACCTTACTAACTACCGTCCTCCTCTTCCCCTGTTGTCTCCCACTCTACCAACCTACCTTAGTGACTGAGTTACCTGTACTTAAACTCATTTGAGGTCCTCGACCACTACCTGTCCTTCCGGAACGTACGACGTCAGGTACCCTAGCGTTTCTTAGTCTGTATTGACTCACTGACTTGACTTGACTTGACAATAAGTATCATCTGTACATTTACAAATAATCTATAAACAGTTTACATTGTTTATCCTCTTTTGTCAACCGTTATTTGTTTGAAGAACGGTATTTCTCGTGATTAAGGTAATTCATGTCTAGAATTCAAAGTATGTGTCGGTTTTTATACGGGAATTGAAAGAGAGATTAAAACGGGGGTTCACAGTGTCTTTGTCTTACTTCTAGATAAGTAGAAGAGGTGTTATATACTCAAAAAAAAAAAAAAGAACATAGTATATGACATAGTCTCGCCTCTTCCATTACCGTGGGGTGAGGTCATGAGAACGGACCTTTTAGGGTACCTGCCTCCTCGGACCATCCGACGTCAGGTACCTCAACGACCCTCAACCTGTGCTGACTCGCTGAAGTGAAAGGGAAAAGTGAAAGTACGTGACCTCTTCCTTTACCGTTGGGTGAGGTCACAAGAACGGACGTCTTAGGGCCCCTGCCCCCTCGGACCACCCGACGGCAGAGACCCCAGTGTGTCTCAGCCTGTGCTGACTTCGCTGAATCGTCGTCGTCGTCGTCGTTGACATAGTCTCTACGAGTCAATTGTTCCTACTTCTGTCCTTATTCTTTCCTCTGTCCCAACAGACTTCACGGAAAAGTTTAATGTGAAACTAAGTCTAAGACTTTTGTGGTTAGGAAGGTAGAGTTGAGGGTACTTTCATTGTCAACTCTTCGGTGATAAAGATTACTACCAACCACCATAAGAGTCAGTGCAAGCTCATCTTTTTCCTTTCACTTGCTACTGGTCAGAATTTTTACTACTGAGACACACAATCTTACTTTCTTACTTTAAGTAGACCCTGTGGACAGTCCAACCTGACAAACGAAAAAAGAGATACATCTGTCACTAAAAAGTCTCTACGGATCTCTTTATAATTTAAATTCTTATTTATGTACGTTTGAATACTATTTACTCTGTTTTGTTGGTATTTTGGTTTCTTGATGATTCGTACGATACCTTGAGGTGTGCACTACCTCATCTCCCGAGACCCAAATTATACTAAACCGAGGTCCGTCCGGACAATATAAAATAGAGTCGAAACGAAAACAACTTGATAGAATTAAGTCAGTAATTTCTCTCCATTGTAGCGCCATTTGAAGACTTATAAATACACGAAAATGTAAACCTTCTTCGAAGGTTGTGATTATTTGTAAATACTCCAAATGTTCTTCACAAAACAAGTCGTCTTTGCCTTTTAGATCCGGGAACGATATAATAACTTCCTTTCGTGACGAAACATTCTACTCGAAGAACGTCGAAGTCTTTCACTAACATGGTGTCTAATCCATTTTGCTGTCCTGAGAGAAGAAGACTTTTATAATCCCTGGTGAAGACCGTAGATTGCAACGAAACATTGTTCCTTATTTTAGTACCGTCCGTAATAAATGTGTTGTTCGAACCATCTCTTTCATTAGAAAGTCCATGAATTTTCTTAATTCATCATGTTTTCTTAAGAATTTTGGATACAATTTATAAGGTTGTTATTGTCACTCTTTTGGTAACGTTATTCATTTTGTAGAACTAAGGGTTTATCAATATTATAATTTATACGAAATGTAAGATTTATATTCTTCGGTGTGGAACATAATTAATTGGATTTATAAAGAACAGTCCGAACCATAGTATCGTAACTCCCGACGGTCTTGACATTAACACACACTCAGGACTTAAAAACGGTCAAGACCTACGTTGGAGTAATCGTATAAGTATTTAGTGTCGGAACACGTCCACGGTCGTACGACGTTTTACAAAACACTGATAAACAACGACGTTATCTCCGTTTATCATTTAATGGGAATTTTTGAGGGTAATATATGGTATTTTGTATTGTACATTACGACATTTTATTGACGTTTTAGAAGAATTGTTAATCAGATGTGGTTTACTTCGTTACGAAACAAAAGACTCGTTACATTTATGTTTCCTACGTCTCGTCTCCTTCATTTTAACTGTAAAAAAAAAAAAATGTAATCTACTTAATCTTTATCCAACAGTAGACAATTCACTAGTCAATTGTACAAGACTTATTTATTATAAGGTACAAGTTCCCTTTTTAGTTTTAAGTCTTTAATGTAAAAGGTTATTTTAACTTAAGAATTTAAAAACTATGGAATTTTTGGAAAGGGGTGATTAATCTTGTGATTTTATATCAAAATTTTATCTTTATGATAGATTGTAAGTTAAGAAGAAGTTCACGTGTACACGTGTGTGTGTCCGAAACAATTACCTTTGATAACTAATCCTTTATCAGAATGAGGAAAATAGGTAGGAGAAGTCTTTTCTAGACCAGTTTAATTTTCTTTTAATACCAAGATATTCACCGGACACAAAAATCTTGGGACACAAAGACCTAAGATTTTCAGAATGAAGGTACACACGTGTGTGTATGTGTATATATGTTAAAAGACAAGAAACATTGAATCGATGACCCTGATTTTGAATGTATTCGACAACCCAAAAAATTTCCTTATTAGGATATACTTAATAATCGACATTGAGACTGTAAAATCAAGGGTTTATACCGTAAGGATATAAAGATATTGTTTCTATATATTAATTGTTAACATACAACTTATAAACACATAGAAACAAACATCTACTTAAACTCTATTTATAGATATTAGAATTTAGATATATCTCTATATATAGATATACCTTTCAGGGGACTAATGTTACCAAGTTGAATTATTGAAAAAACTGGAATCCTACGATACTTTCACTGTTCGTAAGTTATCTTTAGTAAAAAGTTTAAAACTCAAAACCAGACAAGGGTCCGACCGGTATACAGCAAGGTATGTACGAGATAACACTAAGACCCTACTCCGTTCCTCGGAATCGTGGGTCAGTCGGTACACGAGTGTTTCTACTCGTTGGGTATCTGGATGTCGGAAAGAAATGAGTTAGTAAGACAAAAAGTGAAAGTCAAGTCATCAGTCATTTAATGTATTCTATCAGTTGTAAAATAGTATTTTATCCGAAATATAATCTATGCAAATGGGTTGACATCCGACTCCATTCACAGGACTCTTGTAAATTATATTCGATCCGATTCGACACTATAAGTCATCCCATCCACGTAATTCACATAAAAACTGGATTATAAAAGTTCAATGTTACTTAAACAGTCCTACATTGGACCAACATTCATCTCTTTTCAGACATGAGAATTTAAATGTATATATGAATATTACATATGAGATATCATATCTTATATACAATATATGTATAGAATTTATGTAACTGTGTGATGATATGTATATGTCTATGTCCGTGTGTGTACATGTGTATATATGTGAGTGTGTGTTTGAATCCACTGTATTAAATTCCTTAGTCAAAAGATCGACTTCCATTAATAAATTTTCATAATATAAATATATTTTATTACCTTATCTTATTTTATGTATGATGTTAGTATTAACTTTTGTGAATAAAAATTTCACAAAATTTGGAGTTAACAAATGATATGTAAAATTAAAGATCGATATCAAACATATTTCACGTTTCTAAAATCTTTAATTTGCATCTTCAAAATTTAACTTTAGTCGTAAAAAGGGGTATTATATAGTCGTATAGTACGGAAACAAAACACTAGAAAAGTAAAATAAATTCTTTTGTATGTAATTCATGGAAGGATACACGTTCTGTAATAATTTATTAGACCCTTATTTTGCACTTGTTTTGCGTCAGAAAATTCCTCGAGAACTAAATCACTCCCTCTGTCTGTTTATTAATCGTTTAAATTTTTATCATATCGTATACATTACTATCTCAATACGGACTCCTTGATGACAAAAATTAAGAGTGACGACGACGACGACGACGACGACGACGACAGCGAAATCAGCACAGGTTGAGACACGCTGGGGTATCTGCCGTCGGGTGGTCCGAGGGGGTAGGGACCCTAAGACGTCCGTTCTTGTGACCTCACCCAACGGTAAAGGAATAAAGATCAATATTTTTACTAGAAAAATTAAATTTTACAAGACAATCCTCTAGTTTTGAAGTCCGTCTTTTTTCGTTCGACACATTAGACTAGAAAGGTAGAAGGAGTTCAAACTCAGTGTCCTGACGTGGTCTCATGTTCGTCTGTTCCCTTGTAGAATTTTATTTACAGTCAATTGTCGACGCGTAAAAGAGGACCGTTGTTCGGCTGATCCGCACTTTTTATCCTCTTGGACCCTTGACTTCCACGTCCTAGAGACCTTAGTCTTTAACAATACAAGTCTATTGGCTTTGAGATGGTAAAACTGTCATAATGAGACTATTAAAAGTTTAACTGTCTTATCAAAGGAGTAATTAGAATTTATGTAAGACGACAGGTAACAAACGAGGTAAGTGCCTTACTTCCGTTTTTTTCTTAGATAATTGACATAAGAGACTAAGAACATTATCAGAGAAACGGAGGGGAAGACTATAGTCTCTGTGAATAGTATTTTAACCATAGCATATGAGGACAGTCAAAGTCTACAAAAGGTTCCTTCTTTCATTTATTATAAGAGTGTGGAACATTGACTAAGTGGAAAAATAACCTGTCTCATCCTTCATAATACAAGAGAGAGAGGAAGAGAGTGTGTGTGTCCTTGTGTCTGTGGGGAGTTACTTTTTGTTTACCAGTGGTTGACATACTAGTTGTACTTAAGAAGCCAGTCGGTTATCCATGATGTATCTTAAATTTACCTCTTCCGTTACCGTGGGGTGAGGTCATGAGAACGGACCTTTTAGAGTACCTGCCTTATCGGACCTTCCAACGTCAGGTACCCCAGCGACTCCCAGTCTGTGCTGACTCGCTGAAGGGAAAGTGAAAAGTGAAAGTACGTAACCTCTTCCTTTACCGTTGGGTGAGGTCACAAGAACGGACCTCTTAGGGTCCCTGACCCCTCGGACCCCCCGACGGTAGATACCCCAGCGTGTCTCAGTCTATGCTGACTTCACTGAATCGTCGTCGTCGTCGTCTTAAATTTTTAGGTCAAATAATATATCTAAAACAACATAAATGTTAGTTCAATAAATGAAAGATCTAAAGTATATACAAACCACAGTCTTGAAATCTTTACTCTAAGTTTGTTTTACAGATTTACAAATTAAATAACTTTACCCGTAAAAAAAGAAACTTTTTTAAACATTACTTGGCAGATTGTCTTAAGTCTACCTTTCCATTTATGAGGTAAAGTTATCATTCGAATAGAAAAGTCTACCTATATTAAAATAAGGAAAGGAGTTACCAGTAAGATTGTTTGTTCTATTCAGACGGTTTACCGAAT
The DNA here is from genome assembly GCA_006410555.1 of Capra ibex. Lineage (NCBI taxonomy): Eukaryota > Metazoa > Chordata > Mammalia > Artiodactyla > Bovidae > Capra > Capra ibex. Next base: position 18,853,444 of record SJYO01048061.1, on the reverse strand, counting down.
AGTCCACGGAATCTTATATCAAACTTTGACTTTACGTTTTTAAATAGAAACGAAATTTTCGACGGATTTCGTGTATCTATTTGAAAAAGGACTTAATCAATAGAGAACAGAACTGAAAAATTTGTCTGAGTTTTAATACTTACACACAAAATTTTAATAAAAAGATATAGAAGAATAAATACATTTAAGTTAAAGTTTAACCATTAAATTGTAATAGATGAGAGAGACACGAAACTTCTTTTATTGGAGAATTATAAAAGGGAATCTTTTGTCTTGTAATTAAGTCCTAGGAGGGATAATTTATATAGTGGTATCAGATGTTGTAAAGAAATACTCATTATATTTACGATTTGTACTAAGACGGTGTAGAGTGACTAAGAAAGAAGAAAGAGAACTGGAGATACATGACGTCATAGACGACGGTGTTTAGTTTTTAAAGGTGTCGTTTTGAAAAGAGATTCTCATTTTATCTTACTTGGTTTATCCTCAAAGATAAAAATGGATGTCTCTTACGTGCACGTCTGCGTGCGCGCGCATGTGTGTGTGTGTGTGTGTGTGTGTGTGTGTGTGTGTCCACACAAATAGACTAATCTTTAAATATGATTTATTCATAATAAAATTTTCAGGGATTTTTAAGTCTTTATTTATTGACATCTTTTGTGAATTTAGAAAAGGACTTAACCCACGATAGGCGGACACCACTACACCGGGAGAACGTCCCAGATCTAACTGTCTGAGACCCCTGTGACTTTGAAAGAATCCTAAACCTCATTTTCATCGTTAACTAACTATTATACTAAACGGGACGACTCTATGTGTGGATTTTATAGAAAGTTAATTTCATCGAGCAAAAGAACAAAACAAGAATACTACTTTCGATTCGGTATATTATCTGTCAGTAATATCTGTCACACTTCTGACAAAAAGTAATTTTGTAGACATGTTTACAGGTTTATTATGTACAGTTTTTGGTTGTTTTTAATTTAAGATTAATTTTTCGTTTTCCTTTCACCCACCAATACTCTCCTTTTACCGAAGGAAGGTGACGAGAGAACGTTCGATAATTAAGTATGAGTCGTTTGTATATATCCATAGACAAAACAAAGGTAGGATCATGATATGATTTATTTCTCTACTTTCTTGTATCGTAATTTTATCTCCTTCTATATATCACTACTTTAATATTAATTTATTATTTTTATAGTTTTTTATAATATTTACTCCGGTTTAAAAAAAATGATAATAGATGTAAGACACACGGTTCCTGATATACTAACTAAATATTAGACGTGTAGAAAATAAATTCGTCGTTATGAGTTATCGTAACTATAATAAAACAATGAATTCCTATTCTTCGACTTCGAGTCTCTTGAAATTTATACTTTATACTGACTTTTATACTGAGAACTGATAGTTACCGACTTAGGTATAACTCAGTGAGGTCTCGAGTACAAAAAAAGTAATAAGTACTTTCAATTCATCCGGACCTGACAAATGTTTTATGAACAGTCTTTTCTACTACTCACTCTACTACACACTAGGTCCGGAACTTCGATTGATCCTAAAACGGTCTACCAATTCTACAACTTCCTGTAAGGTCCTGTACCCTTGTCGAATACTTTTATTTCACTGTATAAACACCTAGTGACTTAAGACACATCAAACTCGATACCAGACTTCACTTAAACACTTCTCAACACATTCCTGAACCGTCCTTTGCCGTCTACACCAACTGTAACAAAGTAAAACAATATCTTACTTTCTTTAAAAATTTCTTGAAGTCTTACTTATTTTTGTTTGTAATCCCTTTCAGTTCTTCGTCATGGTAGTCAATTCGTTGATAATTTTATCTGACCTTAATCCCGTATATACCTTTTCTATCTCACTATATCTCAGTAATTTTGTACAAACGAAGTGGTGTCTATCAAACTCTTCGTGAATTAGACCTTCTAAATCAAGGACTAACCCACACCCATAACTTCCTTCTCTAAATTTTACGACTCCAAGGTTGGACTCCCCAAACATACTCAGAATAGTAACAGTGTTATCCCTAAATTCTTCCTTCACTTCCCTTCTGTCTGTAGCTTAGTCAAACTCGGTACAAGATATTAGTGGTACGTCGTGTGCATGTTTCATTTTTCTCTCCATCTTCTCATCTGGGACTTTGTGCATTTATTCGACACTCGATTCCTCTTCTTTGGTAGTTCTCTGGTTTTTTCCGTCCTTCTTTCTTCCTCTCCAAAGGAGTTTTGTTTGCTATGAAGGAGGAGTAAACGAGTGTCGACTTTGGAAGTACAAGAGGTCACATATGAGAAGAAGGTTAACTACTTATATTTTAAAGTCAATGTAAACTACTTATTCAATACATTGAGTAAACATGTTATAACAAGGATATTAATTGACGTACTACGCATGTGAAGTTTTAAACTCTCATCCAGAATACAATTTATAAGAATACTGTTTTGTTTCTTTCCTAGTGTCCTTTACACACTCCACGATATATGCAGGTAGTGAAACCAACACGGTCACCAAAGTGCCCACAAATGGACACAGATCTGTATAGTTTAACATGTGTAATTTATACACGGGAAGAAACATATAACTAAAAGAAAGTGATTACGTCGACTTTTTTATAAAAAGTTCTCTACCAGTAGTTATAGTATTTCACATTCAGTTTTCTTATTCTTAGTTTTCTCTAGTAACTCAAATCTTTTTACATCATTTCAAAAGATATACTTACTCCTTTTCTCCATTTAAATCACTTGTACAAATTCTTTTCTCTACTTACTTCTTAGAAGTATAATATACTACTTTACAGTTAGTCCAAACACCCTTATTTCGGTCTATTTCAGTTGAGAATATAGTTTTCTAAACGTATCATTTTTCCTTTGTCGTTTATCCTACCCCCCAGATCTCCCTTCCCCTTAATTATATAATCTTTCTAAAAGTTGATAAATAAAACAAAGTACGAATCTATAAATTTATTCAAATTGTATAAGTTTCTTCTTTCCATTTACCTTTTTCCCTTTCACCTTCCCTCCATCTTGACGTCCTCCCTTTTATTCTCTCCCTCCCAACCTCTGATTACTTTATACTCTTTTTATTTGATTTTTCGTTTGAGAGTCTATTCTGTACGTCCTACCCTCAGTCTTAGTCCACTTCTCTAACAAGACCTTTCTTTCCTATCCCTTCCTTTAAAGAACGACAATTCAAGTCTCCTTTCTTGTATTTATGACTTAAATAAGACTTCCGTCCCTCTTTTCACTCGACTTCCTTGAGACTACTAAACATAAAAGAAGTTGAGAAACTTTCTGCCAGTAGTCGTTTCTGTTCACTCAACCTCCATCTCATCCTCCTCCTACATTTACTTTGTCGATACTACTTCCTACTCTCTCCCTCTCCGGGTCCCTGTTTATACCAGGTCGGAATAATTGTCTGGTCCACTTCCATCTGTCATGATCAAGTAACCAACAAGTGTGAATCTGTACCCAGTTTATCGAAAATACACAATTGAATCCTCGTCATTTGAACTAGTACTTATTGACTTAATTTATAAGTGGTCTTCCTTCTCCAGTGTAGAAGAAGAATAAAGAGTACACTAATTACTATTTTTACTTGGACGTCTATAGTCAACGGGTAGAGGTATACCAAAAATCCTGTAGAAAAGTACATGAGTACTTCTTAAATCACACACGGTTACAGTAAAATATATTCTTTTAGAGAGAATGAAAATTGAGTAGAACATCTTAACGAGTGTTGTCGGATACGAGGACGGAAAAAGGGTGGAGTAGAGAAACGTGTGTAGGGAAGGTCTACTCGGTGTGACCCGAAAAACCAAAAGGTGAAAGGAAAGAATCTTAGAACGAATTTTAGGAGAAGTGTGTGTCAGTCGGTACCGTAGAGGAAAAGAAGTGGAAAGTCTAGAGACGGATTTCCAGTGAAAGTGGTTCTTTGTAGAGACTGGGAAGGTCACTTTATCGTGGTAAGAACTTATATGAAGGTGGAGTGGGCATAATGTAAGGTGGTAGAATAATGTAAAATTATAGAAGTATATTGTGATACTTTAGTACAACACAATTTGATGTAAATAATAATACAAAAATTAAAAAATAAACGAACTTTCAATTAAAGAACTTCTGTCTCTCACTTCTAAGAGAAGTGATAATATAATCACTCAAGGATCTTATTTCGAAGTGTTTATTGTATCGAGTTTTTTAAAAGGTTTAAAGACTCTTACACGGGGACTGGACTGACATCCCAGTCGAGTTAGGGTGTTCGTTATTTTTTCCTCCTTTTCCTTCTCTGTCTCCTTTTCTCCTTGTTATGAATCACTGTCTAACGACAAGTTTCATACAAAAACCTTCTAAAGATATATATATATGACCCTTATTAATAGATATTATGTCACAGGTTTTAAAAATTCTTCCTCTGTTCACCCAATTTTTACCCATATATTGACTCACTATCTTAATAAACGTAAAATACTTGAAGTTACATCTGAAGGGACCACTGAGTCGTCATTTCTTAGACGGACGTCCTCTACGTCGTCCTCGACGTCCAAGTTAAGGACCCAACCCTTCTAACGACCTCTCCTTTATTGTTTGGTAACGTCATAAGAACGAATCTTTCAAGGTGGTTATAAGTAAAAAGAAAAACATATAATGTCCTTGTTTTAAATTATTTTTATTCAATATTACAAATTTCTTTTTAGTAGACGTTTATGAGTAAAACTTCTAAATAGGATAAACTGAAGAATAGAATGTATCCTCAGTTTTTACTTAATTAAAATACGATAAATTAAAAGTTATTTAAGGTGGTACTTGAGAACCTCCTTCACCATCTCTTCAAGTTTTATGGAAACAGTTTATTTCACAGTAGATAAATAATCCTATGTAGTAAAGAACTCGTAATAATTAAATAATAGAAGTTTCATTCGATAAATATTATTCTTATCTGTTTTAAAAAAGTCTGAATTTTTATCGTATATCATCGTGAGTCTACACCTTAGATTAAAAGTTTTTACTATGTTTACTTGAATAAGTGTTTTGTCCTTGTCTGAATCTCTATAACTTTAGTTTGGTTTCCCCTTTGTACCTCTCCCTTCCTTATTCAGTCCTTGAACCTTACTTACATATGTGTGATGATATATATTCTATATATTAGTTGTTCCGAGATGACATATTGTGTCCCTTGATATGAGTTATAAAACAATACTGGATATACTCTACTCTTGGATTTTTTCTTACTTATATACATATCATATTGACTTATTGAAACGATATGTGAACTTTGATTGTGTCGTAATATTTATTTATTATCCCGTTATTAAAAAAATTGGAATGATTAAACAGTTTAAACATTCTAAATCACATTAAAATAAAGAACAGGGATAACGGTGGTATTTTGTTTAAAAGATGTAATTTTTTATTTACTTTGAAAAGAAAAAGGAAAACGTTTGAAGTCGACAGAATATACATTACCGTCTTCACGTCGTATATTGAAGACCATTCGAGAACTTTAAACTTTTTTTCATAGGTTGACACGTAAAAAGGATTACACTACTGACCCTATGAAGTCGGTTTGATTCTAGTGTAACCGGAACCGTCATAATGTCTTCTTTTATCGGAAACTTTTTTCGAACGTTACGTAAAAGATATTTTGTCCATAAACGAAGTTATAGGTAAAACGTATATAACGTATAACGTATAGTAAGAGATACAAGCTCTTCCTTTCACTTTAGATAAAAAAAGATCATAATATTTGAGTCGAATCGACCTTAGATGACTATCGTGATACACTTTATAGGGTATAAAAGATTACAGGAATATCGTATTAAAGAAGATATTAATATTAAAGTAATATAATATTAAAGATATTAATATTAAAGTAAAATAAAGGATTTTATTTTACGGAGAATAATATGTCCAGTATGTTATTTATATATACATGTTATTAATATTTTTAATTTTATCCAGTACCATGATTGTCTATAAGGACTAGATCCTGTTATCTATGACGTAAATTTGAAACACAAGGAATAGGTTTAGTATCTTTATTAGTAACGACAATGGACCAACTTTAGACACTCCTTTCTCCGTTAACTAATTTGTTTACCTAAATGTTAAATTGATTACCTAGTTAAACTTTAAAATTTTCATTGTATAAAATATGATACCTTTATACCTCGTTTATCAAGGTTCCTTTTCGATAAAACTTACAAATTTTCCTTTTTCATGTTTATTTGTGTATGATGTTATCTTTAAAAATTTAATGTTTTAAATATAAGTATATAAGGGAAGTTTCTTCTATAAGACTTTTAGTGATTATTACAACCGTAAATTGGATTTTAACACCTAAACTTTATTAGGGTCTCTCCAAAAACACGTAAAAGTTGTATCGGATTTTACATATATTTCAAAAAGTTTCTAAAGACGTAAGAGGTACAGTAAACTAGGAACTTTCCCGTGACAATAAACCCTGTATAAAAATCTACCACAAGATCTTCAGTGAACAAGTTTATCCGTTTCCTCTATCTTGGACATAGAATTCTATCAATTGGTAATTAAGTAATAAAATAAACATACTAGTAAGTGTATAACTTATTAATATTTACTTATAGATAATACATGGTCCATGTAAACGACACGACTTGTATTGTATAAGATGTATGTTAAGAACGAGTATATGTTTAATTATATGAACTACAAAAAATTTACTTGTATACTCCTATACGATATTTCTTTTTCTCTTTCGACTTATAAATAAGGAGGGAGGGTTTTATTTCGTCGTATAAGATCCAGTCGTTTCTGGTGTGACTACCTTACTGATACAAATAAGATACGGACTATAGAACCTAAAGGTTGTCGAAAGACTTAGAGTCCATAACATAAATTAACACACAGTTCTAAAAGTTCCGGATTCAGAATAAAACCTAAGTCTTTTACCACTCTAAGAACAATGGTATGACATTTTTATTTACAGACATTTTTATAAAGTCTTGTGTAGAAGAGTAAACACATACCCGAGGGGAAACTGATTTATTTAAGAGGAAGATTATTATCCTGATAAACTTTGTTCGTAAACTTTCGTCCCAATTTAATGTTTATTAAACGACTCTACCATCACTCCATTTATGAAGGTTCTCTCCTGCGGAGTTCTACAAAGTGGTAAAGATTTTAATTCTATACATACTCTCATTTCATCTACAAACCTTATCTTGTCATCCTTACCCGGGTTTAACATACATAAATTTTTTATCCATGTTCAAGTTTTACATGACCTCTCAGGAGGTTAAAAGGTGTGTGTAACAACCCCTCCTTTTTTTAAAGAAGATGGGAAAATCTAAGAAGACCGACCGTACTCTTAATTTAACCGTACTCTGGTTAATTGTCCGTTTTTAGTTTGAATTAATGTACATATGTACCTTCTGTGGGTCCTCTTAATTGAGTACTTTTACCGGTCAGAAATGGAATTTATGGTAGAAGTCACCTTTCTTTTTCTCCTACAACCCTTTTCCTTAAACCCTGAAGTCTCCCCTCCTTTCGTTAACTGTACCACGACCTTTTTGTTTATAAACTATTTACAAACGACCCAGGAACTTCTCTGTTGACTTGTGTCTCACCTGAGACAGATTCTGAAAGACGGTGCTGTCTTCGAGTATAAGTGACGTCTATAGAGACCACTCTTGAAGGAACGAGGTTGTCCGGGAGGAAAAATTTAAGTAATTCGTTAACCACCCCACTCCTGTCTAGTTTCAAAAAAGGTCTCGGAAAAAACACAACTAATAGAAGGTGAGTTTTATTAGACGTATGATTTCTCTGTAAAAATCTCTCGGATCAAAACGAGGGGATGTTACACTTGATTATTTTCACGTATATTAGTCTAGTTTCACTGTAAATGTCATAAGTTTTCCTGTTCTGTGACGTTCACACCTCAGAGTAGGATCGAGAGGGTAAATTATTAGTTCATATAACCCGAATAGACCATCGAGTTGACCATTTCTTAGGTGGACATTGTGTCCTCTAGGGTCAACCTAAGGACCCAACCCTTCTATGGGACCTCTTCCCTTTCCGATGGGTGAACTCATAAGACCGGAACTCTTAAGGTACCTGATATATCAGGTAACCCAGCGTTTCTCAGCCTGTACTGACTCACTTAAAGTGAAAGAGATAATGATTATGATTATAGTCCTCGAAGGGACCATCGAGTGCGACATTTCTTAGATGGACGTTACGTCCTCTCAAGTTAAGAACCCAACCCTTCTTGTGGACCTCTTCCCGTACCGATTGGTGAGGTCATAAGAACAGGTCTCTTAAGGTATCTGTCTTCTCGGACCACCCGTTGTTAGGGGGTACTCCAGTGTTTTTCAGACTGTGGTGACTCCCTGATTGTGTGTCTTAATGATTCCGAGTCGAAGGAGTAGATATCTTATCTCTATTATCGAGTATACCAATTCTTTAAAAGTACCGTAACACATATTTTATTATACATTTCGTAATTATCTTTATAAGAACTGTCAATGAATCCATGTCCAAAATTATTTGAAAAAACTTCTGATTTTTAATTTTTATCTTCTCCAAAAGTCAGAAAATAAAGAGATTGTATATAAAAAAAATTAGAGACCCTGGAATTTTTATCAAATCAGAAGTAACTTAATGACCTTTTTTTAAGGTAAGTAAAATCCTAACGGATGGTCCTTATAGAGTAAATTTCCTAATGTTTGACAATGAGTAAACAAAAAAGTTTAGAGAATATACAACCAACTACACCTGGTAACGGTTCACTAGAATATACGGTTTTAAGAATTTTATAGAGTTCGGGGTACATTAAAGAGTTTGATGTGATCAGACTAATAGGATTACATGTCGAGATGTCCTTAACCTTGAGACTTGATAAGTCATACTCTGAGATCGGACACCGTTGATATATTTTCGGTCAAATTTTGATAGTCTTATCGTTTTTACACATACCCGTCTCCTACTAAATGAGGAAGGTCACACATTCTTTTTAAGGGGATCGTTAGAGAAAAACGATTACTCAGATAACTACTACTGACTAAAAATTCCTTATCTGATAATGTTTTTAGTCTACATAATCACACTGCTCACACACATATGAAGACTTTTATTTTCTCCTTTTTATTTTATATAACCAAAGATCAGATAATGTAGTATACAGAATAGAGTTTTAGATCCGTTTTACATTATTATATGTTTACAATTTTTTCATGAAGGTATATAGATATAAAGTTAACCTCCACCTTTTTCGTATATTTCTCTCGTCCTACCTGATACTTTAATTCTATTGTATCTCTTCGAAGGGACCACCGAGTCTACCATTTCTCATACGGACGTTACGTGTTCTGGAACCAAGTTAGGGACCCAACCCTTCCAAGGGACCTCTTCCCTTACCGTTGGGTGAGGTCACAAGAACGGACCTCTTACGGTATCTGTCTCTTCGGACCGTCTGATGTCAGGTACCCCAGTGTATCTCAGCCTGTGTTGACTTACTGATTGTGTGTGTGTGTCTCAACTTTGTCTTCTACCTTTCGAAAGTATAATGACGAATAAAGGAGGGGTTCACAGGAAGGTACTAAACAAATTGTTTAAAATTCACTAACATCATTACGAGGAACACGAACACATGAGACCACACAGACTAAGGCGTCGGGGTACCTGACACGTGTGGTCCGAGGAGACACGTACCCTAAAGGGACCGTTCTTATAACCTCACCCAACGGTAAAGGGTTAGGTCCCCTAGAAGGACTACGTCCTTAACTTGGTCCCAGAGGACGTAACGTCCGTAAAAGAAATGGTAGACTCGGTGGACCCTTCGGACCATCTACACAGAATGAGTGAAGGAAATCCACTACTAAGATACCCAATCATGTAAAATACCAGTTTTTTCATTGTAACGTTGAGTTAACCAAGAGAGACATTAAACTTCATGAACAAAGATCAAACAATCAAGTGGGATACACTACGTAGACTCGTTTCGGACACAGGATACGGACCCAAACCACTCATGAACCATTTGAGAATAAACTTAACTTCTTACATACAAACTATAGTACATTACTTAAAAAAATTTTTAGTCTGCGTCGTACGGTCTCCAAAGAGTCCTAAGGTTGTCGTTGACGAGAACACCTTAGACAACGACATTGGAAAGTGTAATGTCTTTTTTATGGGGTAGAAGTAAAAGGTAGTCTAAGGTCTCAGACGGGATCCTTAAAAGTCCGTAGTATTTTGAGACGACTTAGTGAATTGTAAGACGAAGTCAAAGAGAAATGTCGTGAATAAAACAAATAAAACGTCAGAAACTTACGAAGGCATCGAAACTACGGGAATACAGGGATAAGTAGAGGTTCGGTTAGGGACAGATCATATCTCGGTAAACGTCGTTCATAGTAAAGATACGTCTACTTTATCAACGAAGGGTCCGAGGAAACAAGTTCTGAGGTGAAACAGTCACTCACATCTTATAACGAAGATCCTTGACTACTACTTGACAAATTTTTTGGACTAACTGACAGATGGAACTTATAGATAGAACTCTGACAAAATATTGGTGTACTAAATAACGTGTGATTATAGGGGGGATGTTTTTTTTTTCTGTACTTAACCTAAGACTTGGACTAACTCTCGTGTTAATACTTTATTTTACAGATGGATTAGTTTAGAATTTTATTTACATTTGAAAGTTAAAGTGAAAGTGTTACTACTGATTCGAGGAAGGTAAACTCTAAATTCTTTAAGATCTGGAGAGTGGGGAGGGGGATCTCTTGACTCTAGACTCTTCAAGTATAAGTTAAAGAATCTTTATTTTACTAACAGAACACAAAAGAACACTTTTCCGTTGCAACTACCACTAATTCGATTCCTGACCCAGATCCTGTGCTACACGACTCCATACACCAAGACTTATTCTTTCGTAAGACCTGTCAGGTCGGATCAACCACTATTAGGTCTACAGGGAAACACTCGACCAGAGTTGATCCTTCCTAGGGTCCACGGACACGACTTTAGCAGGTCAAATGATTCGATTTCCCAAATGGATCCTGGTACCACCATACCAATTACTCGGTAAGAGGACGATTTTATTTCTGACCGTGAATTATGTTTCGTCCCGACGTTTTAATGGAGAAAGGACCGTTATAATTTCATGTAGATAAGGGAAATAGACCTCTTCCGTTACCGTGGGGTGAGGTCGTGAGAACTGACCTTTTAGGGTACCTGTCTCCTCGGACCACCCGACGTCAGGTACCCCAGAGATTCTCAGCCTGTGCAGACTCGTTGAAGTGAAAGTGAAAAGTGAAAGTACGTAACCTCTTCCTTTACCGTTGGGTGAGGTCACAAGAACGGACCTCTTAGGGTCCCTACCCCCTCGGACCACCCGACGGCAGATACCTCAGTGTGTCTCAGCCTGTGCTGACTTCACAGAATCGTCGTCGTCGTCGTAAGGGAAATAGGTCCACGAGTCTTTGGTTTGGAATCGGAATCAGTACCGATTGAAGGTCGGTGACTGGTGAAAAATCCCTGGGAAAGGGAAGAATTTCAAAGAGAAAGAAAGTAGACAAAATCTTACGTACTTATTTTGTTGAGAAAAAAACGGAAAACACCCACTCAAACCCCCATCTGAGAAGTAAAAAAACAGTCGTAATAGAAACTTAGAAAAGTACTAATATAATATACATTTAGTATCAATAGGATCTAAGAAATAAAGAGACATCGTTCTTTGGTCCTTAGATGGAATCATTATACACTTAGATTGTCTTAATAGACTTTTTAAGTTTATAGAAAGATAACCGAACTCTAAATGTCTCGGGGAAAGAAAAGTCTAGATAAAGAATTGACATTGGAGAAATATACAAATTCAGAAAGGATAAAGACATTTCAAGAGGATGTAGGTCATAAATATAAATGGTCGTAGAGGAATTATCAGTAGATTACTAAGAAGTATAATATCCTGAAAGGTTTCAGTATCATACTACAATTTTTATATCACTCATAAAAACTATAGTGTTAAAGAGAACGAAAAGTTATATAGTTCAATCATCAACGGTATTTAAGACGATGGTATATTAAAAAAAAAGTCAGTAACGTAGTCTATAGAGTCTTATAGCTCTCCGTAATATTCACAAAAGAGAGTTCTAAGTACAAACGATCAAGACGTTATTTTTCGTTTCTGATAAATACTTTTTAATAAAAGGTTTTACACAGTCATCAACCTTTTTATGACAATAAAAGTCGTTCGTATAAAGTCGCTGAAATAAAAGAAGTGTTTATTACTCTTTATGTCAATTTATACATAGGTGTTACTTCGTCTCAATCCTTCTCGGACTTAAGAGATATTGTCATTACACGTTAATATGATACTTAGGTATCCTCTCCCATAATACATTGACTATTTTTATGAAAGTTTATTACAATGAAATTTTCCTAGTCTTATCATTCATGTCACACAGAATTGATTTTTTTCGTAGTTTTTGGAAGTCTTTTTTCTCATAACTTCACAGTTGTTACTCATCTAGATTCACCATCCTAACAACTCCAAAGATTATAGTAAAAATAGACAGATATACAAAAGTTTAAAAGATATCCGTACATAATATGATTATTTATATCTTGGTCAGATAGAGGTCTCTGTCTTTTTTTTTAGCTGAACGAAACATTTCTTATTTTTAGACAGTCAGTCCAGAAGAGTTATAGACAAGAATACACCCTTTATCATAAAAACCTTTTTTTATGTAAATAAACGTGTTCATTTCATTGATATGGTCTTCGTAATTGAGATCAGAAAGGATAAGGTTTCAGTGAGGAACTCCTACTTAATTTATCGTCCTTTTTGAGGACTTGAGCATGTTCCTCAGTCCACGGTAAATCAAGTGGTAGTTTTTGTGTCTTACTTAGGGCGTCCGGGATCTAGTTCCGTCGTACACTCGGTAGTTGAGGTGTCCGTAGATGATTTTTCGTAGGGGCACGTGTGAAATTGTACGAGTCCTTTGAAGAGACTGTCGTCGGCTAATCCGATGTATACACTGACTCCTCTTTAAGAGGGTTGGTTACCGTTTTTATCTTCTCCCTGTTTTCCTCAGTGAAGGGGAGACACGAGTCAACCATTTTTTCACAGTTTCTTATATCAGACCTAGTGACGTGGGAATTGTATAGTGGAGACACATCCGAAAAAAAAAAAAAAGTGTATAAGATTTTAGTATTTTAGAGTCTGAAATTACTCTAAAATGTTAATCTGTAGACCCAGAGTGTATAAGTCAGGTATTTTTAGTGGACCTCTATTACAATTTCCACTTAGAAGAACGGAGGGGAGACTTTTTAAGACCAAACTACCATCCTTAAATATAATATTTATTGACCACATTTACCATTAATGATCCATATTAATGTAACATTAAGGGTCCAAATTGTCTAAGTCCACCAGGTACTTCGTATAAAACACCCAAACGTTTTACTAAGGGTATGGATACAAACTGTGGGAAACTGTTGTGTCAATTCTTTACACTGAAGGTTTCTTCCGTCTTTTCTTATTATTAATGGTTCAAATTAAAATATATGTGTAGAAATTTGACACAGAGGAGACATAGAGGTCCACTGAAGGTGTGGGATAAAAAACAGCAGATGTAGTGAAGTGAAAATCTTTTTTTTTATTTCTTATTTTTTATGTTGTTGTTTTTTGGGTCTTAGTGGGACCATCTAGTCCGTGTGTGTTAGTTCTAATTGTCGAAGACATCTGGAGTGTTGGAATTGTAGGTCTTCCTAATTTACCAAAGTTTATGTCTCCGTTCTTCGCCTTAACCAAAGATCGTGTAAGATTTGGTCTCTTTTAACTTAATGATCCGTGTCTCGGTTCCCGGGTGTGATTCAAATTGTCGGGTGTTTGACAAAATTAACGAAAACTTAAGTCTTCTATTAAAATTGAAAATTCATCTTCTTTTATAAAAATATATATAAATCTTAAACAGAAATATAGTTGTGTTTGTATTACATATGAAAAATTATAAAAAATTGCTTCTTCTGTCTGACGTTTCCGTTCACGACTCCCGAGTGGTTTCGGTATTTCGTCGAGACAACATTTCGACAGATAATATTAACTCGATTAAAAATTTCACTATACCAGAGTAGGTGACTAGGAAAAGGGGAGGAAAAAGATGGAATATCCCACCTTTTAAGACCCTACCGGTCTTTCAAGTAAACCCAAAATTTTATCTCAAGTATTCTACAATACCTTTTTGAGTTTACATGAAAGACCGGTTGGGTTATCAATACTAAAACGTAAAGAATGATTTAATAAACACCTAGTAACTTTTTCGTTCTATCAAGGTCTTTTTGTAGATAAAGACTAAATAACTGATACGGTTTCGGAGACTGACACACCTAGTGTTATTTGACATCTTTTAAGACTTTCTCTACCCTTAAGGTCTGGTGGACTGGACGGAGAACTCTTTAGACATACGTCCAGTTCTTCGTTGACAATCTTGACCTGTACCTTGTTGGCTGACCAAGGTTTGTCCCTTTCCTCATGTAGTTCCGACATATAACAGTGGAACGAAAAAATTGAATATACGTCTCATATAGTACTCTTTGTGACCCGTCCTACTTCGTGTTCGATCTTAATTTTAACGGTCCTCTTTATAGTTATTGGAGTCTATACGTCTACTGTGGTGGGAATACCGTCTTTCACTTCTTGATTTCTCAGAGGACTACTTTCATTTTCTTCTCTCACTTTTTCAACCGAATTTCGAGTTGTAAGTCTTTTGATTCTAGTACCGTAGACCAGGGTAGTGAAGTACGTTTATCTACCCCTTTGTCACCTTTATCACTCTTTGAAATAAAACCCCCCGAAGTTTTAGTGACGTCTACTACTGACGTCGGTACTTTAATTTCCTCTGAATAAGGAACCTTCTTTTTAATACTGGGTGGATCTGTCGTATAAACCTCTTCCTTTACCGTTGGGTCAGGTCATGAGAACGGATCTTTTAGGGTACCTACCTCCTCGGACAATCCGATGTCAGGTACCCCAGTGTTTCTCAGACTGTACTGAATCGCTGAAGTGAAAGTGAAAAGTGAAAGTACGTAACCTCTTTCTTTACCGTTGGGTGAGGTTATAAGAACGGACCTCTTAGGGTCCCTGTCCCCTCGGACCACCCGACGGCAGGTACCCCAGTGTGTCTCAACCCGTGTTGACTTCACTGAATCGTCGTCGTCGTCGTCGTCGTCGTCGTCGTCGTCGTCGTCGTCGTCGTCAGTCGTATAATCTTTCGTCTCTATAATGAAACGGTTGTTTCCAGGTAGATCCGTTCCGAGACCAAAAGGGTCATCAGTACATACCTACACTCTCAACCTGGTATTTCTTCCGATTCACGACTCTTTAACTACTAAAACTTGACACCACAACCTGACGTTCCTCTAGGTTCGTCAGGTAGGATTTCCTTTAGTCAGGACTTATAAGGAACCTTCCTGACTACGACTTCGACTTTGAGGTTATAAAACCGGTGGACTACGTTTCTTGACTGAGTAAACTTTTCTGGGACTACGATCCTATCTAATTTCCACCCTCCTTTTCCCCTACTGTCTACAACTCTACCAACCTACCGTAGTGACTGAGTTACCTGTACTCAAACTCATTTGAGACCCTCAACCGCTACTTGTCCCTCCGGACCGTACGACGTCAGGTACCCCAGCGTTTCTCAGTCTGTGCTGGCTCACCGACTTGACTTTACTTGACTACTCCTCTTTTACGTATCAAAAGAACGTTACGTAGTGTAGGGTTTCTACAGAAGTCCTTTACGAATAACTGACTGTAGTTACTTTGGACGACTTCTTAAGTACCGGTATACCTGAGACGAACCCTTCGTACGAATTGAACACTGTACGTTCGTTTCTTCAATAATAAATAGGAGGAACAAACAACTTAACAATTACTATTACGAAAATCGAGAAGAATGATGGTCAAGATGAACTACATAAAATAATCTCTGTTTAGACTTATTTTATGTAAAGGACTCATATTCTTACCCTCTTTTATGAATATTACTTCGTTGAATGTTTCCAAATGAGAGTCTTTATGTGTTTATCGAGTACATCAAATTATAGCCCCGAAGGGACCACCGAGCCTACCATTTCGTAGACGGACGTCACACCCTCTGGACCCAAACTAGGGACCCAACCCTTCTAGGGGACCTCTTCCTTTACCGTTGTGTAAGGTCATGAGAACGAGTCATAGTTTTGTTCTTTTTTTTTTTTTTTTCAAGAGTGGTCTTTTACCTCTCTTCCGGATTCTCCTATAAAGAGGTTTCTTCAATATGTCTACTGGTTGTTTGTGTACTTTTATACAAGTTGTAGTAATTAATAATCTCTTTACGTTTATTTTTGATTTTACTCTGTAACGGAGTACGACCAGTCTTTCCGGTAGTAGTGTTGTTAGATGTTTGTTCTGTACGACCTCCTTTACATCTCTTCTCCCTTGGGAGAACGTGAGAACCACCCTTAAACTTACTATGTCAGTGATGTCTATTCTCATACCTCTAAAGAATCTTTTAATGGTGTACTGGATCGTTAGGGTGACGATCCAAATATGGGTCTCTTTCAATATCAAGTTCTTCTGAGTACGTGAGGTTACAAGTAACGTCGTGATAAATGTTGTCGGTCCTGCATCTTTGTTGGATTTAC
Source organism: Capra ibex (assembly GCA_006410555.1). Classification (NCBI taxonomy): domain Eukaryota; kingdom Metazoa; phylum Chordata; class Mammalia; order Artiodactyla; family Bovidae; genus Capra; species Capra ibex. The sequence continues at coordinate 18,836,762 of SJYO01048061.1, read as the reverse complement.
AGGTAGTTGTCTCTTTACCTATTTCTTATACACCATGTATATATTTCACCTTGTGAGGAAACGGTATTTTTCCTTGTTTTTAACCCAGTAAACACCTCGTACTTATCTGGATCTCTGACAGTATGACTCACTCCAATTCAGTCTTTCTCTTTTCGTTTATGGTATATCATGTGTATATACACCTTAGACTTTTTTAAACATATCTCCTAGAATAAATGTTTCGTCTCTCTGTTTCTGTATATCTTGTTTATATACCTATGGTTCTCCCTTTCTCCGACTTCCCTGTTTAACCCTTCGACCCTAACTATATGTATGTGACAACTATGATACACATTTTATCTGTTGATTACTTTTGGGTTACATGTCGTGTCTGTTGAGATGAGTCACGAGACACCACTGGATTTACCTTTCCTTTAGGTTATTTCTCCTCTATCTACATTTGTGTATCGACTAAATGAAACGACATGTCATCTTTGATTAATGTTGTAACATTTCGTTAATATGATTAAAAAATTTACTTATAGACGAAACAAACAAGTTAAAGAAACAGATCTTTTATCTTCTCAGTAAACTCTTTTCGATTGAACAAACAGGGGGTTCTCATGTTTTAAGTCCAAACAGAGTACGACTTATCAAGTATATAGTGAAATTTTAAAATTTAGGAAGATCGGTTACTTAAGATGAAGAATGTGGGATCCAGTTTCATGAGTAACTTTTGTTGACTTTGAGACTTGATGTCCTACTATTCCGTTACGGTGTCTTACGAGTTTGATGACGTGTTAACGTGAGTAGAGTGTACGATCATTTCATTACGAGTTTTAAGAGATTCGGTCCGAAGTCGTTATGCACTTGGCACTTGAAGGACTACAAGTTCAACCAAAATCTTTTCCGTCTCCTTGGTCTCTAGTCTAACGGTTGTAGACGACCTAGTAGCTTTTTCGTTCTTTCAAGGTCTTTTTGTAGATAAAGACGAAATAACTGATACGGTTTCGGAAACTGACACACCTAGAGTTATTTAACATCTTTTAAGACTCTCTCTACCCTTATGGTCGGGTGGATTGGACGGAGAACTCTTTAGACATACGTCCAGTCCTTCGTTGTCAATCTTGACCTGTACCTTGTTGCCTGACCAAGGTTTATCCTTTTCCTCATGCAGTTCCGACATATAACAGTGGAACGAATAAATTGAAAATACGTCTCATGTAGTACTCTTTGCGACCTGACCTTCTTTGTGTTTGACCTTAGTTCTAACAGCCCTCTTTATAGTTATTGGAGTCTATACGTCTACTGTGGTGGGAATACCGTCTTTCACTTCTCCTTGATTTTTCGGAGAACTTTCACTTTCTCCTCTCACTTTTTCAACCGAATTTCGAATTGTAAGTCTTTTGATTCTAGTACCGTAGACCAGGGTAGTGAAGTACCGTTTATCTACCCCTTTGTCACCTTTATCACAGTCTGAAATAAAAAACCCCGAGGTTTTAGTGACGTCTACCACTGACCTCGGTACTTTAATTTTCTCCGAATGAGGAACCTTCTTTTCAATACTGGTTGGATCTATCGTATAACTTTTCGTCTCTGTAATGAAACGGCTGATTCCAGGCAGATCAGTTCCGATACCAAAAAGGACACCAGTACATACCTACACTCTCGACCTGACACTTCTTCCGACTCACGGCTTCTTAACTACGAAAACTTGACACCACAACCTCTTCTGAGAACTCTCAGGGAACCTGACGTTCCTCTAGGTTGGTCAGGTAAGACTTCCTCTAGTTGGGACCCTAAAGAAACCTTCCTTACTACGATTTCGACTTTGAGGTCATGAGACCGGTGGAGTACACTTCTCAACTGAGTAGCCTTTTCTGACACTACGACCCTCCCTAACCCCCGTCCTCCTCTTCCCCTGCTGTCTCCTACTCTACCGACCTACCGTAGTGACTGAGCTACTTAGACTCACTTGAGGTCCTCAACCACTACCTGTCCCTTCGGACCGCACGACACTAAGTACCTCAGCGTTCCTCAGCCTGTGCTGACTCACTGACTTGACTTGACTTGACTACGTAGTTATCAGTATTCGTTGGTCTTTACGTTATTTTTGTTAGACGGATATAATTATTACTACCGTCCTTAGTGTATTTAGTACATAAACGTATAAGTATAAAAAGGTGAGGTGTATAAACGTAACAACAGTCGTTCGTCAAACTCTACTACTGTCTTATTTTCACACAATAGGACCCTATGATTCATTTCAGTCCCGGACTTCGTTGACCTCATCGTGCGACGATTCATAGAGAAGACCACTGAGAAGTCGAAGATATTCTAAATTCATGGGTATACACATGGACAGTCTCTTCCGTTACCGTGGGGTGAGGTCATGAGAACGGACCCTTTAGGGTACCTGTCTCCTCGGACCACCCGACGTCAGGTACCCCAGTGATTCTCAGTCTGTGTTGACTCGCTGAAGTGAAAGTGAAAAGTCAAAGTACGTAACCTCCTCCTTTACCGTTGGGTGAGGTCACAAGAACGGACCTCTTAGGGTCCCTGCTCCCTCGGACCACCCGACGTCAGGTACCCCAGCGTGTCTCAGTCTGTGCTGAACTTGCTGTATCGTCGTCGTCGTCGTCGTACATATGGATACCGACTAAGTACAACTATATACCGTCTTTGGTTGTGTCATAAAATTTCGTTAATAGAAAGTATATTTTTATTTATTTAAAATTTTTTCTTAACTGTCAGGGGTTTAATCGTTACTTTCACTTTTTTCTTCGGTTATATAAGTGATCTAAATAATAATACATTATTATTTTTATGTTAAAACCTTTAACATATTAATATTTATTATATGTCTACTTTTATCCGTTTATTTTTATATAAATCTGAAGATTTACAGTATATCTTACTAATTTTGGTGTAAAAATTTTACGTTTGATCGATATGTTTATATAACCCCTTTATATCTTTCATGAGAATCAATTCATGAATTCTTAAAAAATAAGGAAAGATAAAAGTACAAAAGGGACACACATATAACTATGTCACCTAAAAAATTTCATCCTTTATCTTAGTTCTAGTTTTATTACTACACTCGTAATTAACTCTTTCCATTTGAATTTACACATTATTTTATCTTACAGATCATAATTATTCTTTATTTATTGTTACATTTGATAAAATCAACGAAATTTTAAATACTTACTCTATAATATTCGGTACCAATTAATTATCGATAACTATTTAATTGAGAAGTATTCTATTTAATTGAGAAATATAGCGTTCTCAATACTATTTATTTTTAACCAGTAAAGGTTACCGAGTAAGGACGGAGATTAAAAATTTAAGAGATAGAAAACAATGAAAATCCGTTTGAAAATGTGACGACACAACAAACTATCCATTGGTAGTAAACTATATATAATGGAAGTTCATTAAGACTTAATAAGTATTCTTACTATAGTCAAGGAGGACGAAGGGAGACTTAATTTTACTATGGAGGGAAGGAGACTCCATTTCTCGAAGAGACCCTTCCACACTCTTGTCTGTAAAGGTGCCGGTGAACAAACGACTCCTTCTCAACACTAAAGTCATGAAGGTCACCAGACCTAAATGTAAGTCATGTAGGTCACCAGACCTACAAGTAAGTCATGCAAGTGACTAGAGAAAATCAGGAGTATGAGAAGAGGTGAAGAGGTCTATGGATTCGAACGGAAAGGGGTTATTGGAGTGATGGGACTGACTGTACATTAAGTGAGAAACACCTAGGAGACAAGACCTTTGGGATGGTTAGTTTGCAGAAACACGAAGGTTTGTCAGTCAGAGTCGACTAACTGTGGTGGTATGTACACACGATTTATTGAATAAACCTCGAAGTGTCCCGGACAGGGTTTAACAGTTATGCGAACAGTTAGTGAAGAGATCATCGTTAAGTGTTAGAATGGATGAAAAAGTTCGAGGATTAGAAAAGGACCGGGACCAGAGGACAAGGGGTTTGTGTTAAAAAGTAGTTGCTTCATCAGTTTCCAAGGTTCTATTAAAAAAGGAAAAGATACACCCAGGGAAGAATACGTATTATAAAAAATAAAGTAGAAAGGAAAAGGAAGGAGGGAGGGAGGGGATTAAGGGAGTGTGGAGACTCTTTTAGGACAAACTTTTTTTAAGAGAACTAAAAATAAAAAAAAAAACGACAGTTTAATGATACAGCCAACAGGAGACGGATATCATTTCATAATCGTACTGGATTGACTATAGGGAAGAAAGGAGTAAAGACTAGATAAGATTTCTGATGATCCTTCTTACATTAAAATTAATTAAGTTTTCCGAAGTCACTGAGAAAAAAGGTATGGTCTAAAATCGAATAGATATCATAACGTGTTGTAACTTTAAAGTATGAATGTCCGTTGATAATAAAATAGAAAACTATGTACCTACGACCCTTAAATATATATCGTAACGTTCCATTTTGGTTATTTCGTCTCTCTCATCTAATTAAAATTCACACACAGATGGAGTACAGTTCCCCCGAAGGGGCTACCAAGTCGTCATTTCTTAAACGGACGTTACGTCCTCTGGACTGAAGCTAGGGACCCAGTCCTTCTAACGGACCTCTTCCTTTACCGTTGGGTGAGGTCATAAGAACGGACCCTTTAAGGTGTCTGTCTCCTCGGACCGTCCGATGTCAGATACCCCAGTGTTTCTCTGTACCGATTCGTTGATTTGTTGTTGTCGTTGATGGAATACAGTTTGGTCTCGATCGGTTAGGTATAAGTAAAGGTCTAAACAAGGGACATATTATCGTGTCCTTTCAAATTAGAAATAAAATCTCCCTCCTGGATCCTATCTCCCTGAAATTCCTTGAATTTATCCATGTGTTTAGAAAGTACAGGTAAGAATGAGAGTACGAAAGAATCCGTACCGAAGAGGGACGAGATGTTAAAGGTAGTGTCACTTAAACTACCAAATAATTATAGTGACTTAAGGTTAGTCTTCACTCGAGGATCCTGTTCCTAGGACGTAAAATAAAAGAAATTGGTTGTACTGTCTGTTTTCCGAACCGTGTATTTTTAAATAATTTTTGTATATGTAAAAAATTTACTTGACCTATATACGTCTAAAAATTTGTCTGTTCAATTCAGAGTCTCTTTTAGAATTTAGAAATTTCTGTCACTTTAATATTCCGTTATTTTTTATTTATGTAAGTTATTACAAATTCACGGATCAAGGACAGATCGTGATTACTTTTGCATAATTGTTTCATTGTTGTTGTTGTTGTTGTTGTTTTTGGACGTTTTTTGGGAAGTATTTTGAACCCAATATTGACCCTCTTTATGATTTTTTCTTCTTCTTTTATGTTTCTTTTATACTAATAAGTATAATTAATAGGTCGGTATTTTCTCCTTCTTTTAGGACGGTAAACACTATCGTACCTACCTTGAACCCCATAATACAATTCACTTTATTAGTCAGTCTGTTTCTTTCTGTTTTTACCGTATTATGACGGATATAAACCTTAGATTTTTCTTTGTTTTCGTTTTAAGTATCCATGTCTCTTGTCTAACCTTAAAAGGTCTTCGTCTCCCACCCCTCCCACCCGTTTCATTCACTTCCACTAGATTTCCATGTTTGAAAGTAAATATTCTAGTTATTCAGGACCCCTTCATTATGTACTGTACTATCGGTATCAATCGTGACATATCATATAGGTTTACATCGTTTCTCTTATCTAGAATTTCAAAAGTAACGTTTTTTTTTTTTTCTCATTGACGTACCACTATCTACAATTTGATTTATTTGAAACACTATTAATAAAGAGTTATATATGTATACAGTTTAGTAATACGATATGTGAATTTTGATTGTGTTAAGTTACAATGTACAGTTACTATGTAGTCATTTTTTCTTTCTTTTAAAATGTTGAATTTTTTCTTCATGGTACTCTAGTCAACATACGTACAACGTCACCTGACGGATGATTTGCAGGTTTACCTTTACGTTGAGACGTCTATTTACATACTCGGATCACAAGTCCCTTCTCCCGGTCCGACCTCTATATTTAAATCGTCAGTAGTGACGTGTCTACCGTAAATTAAAGTGCTCTGGTCTACTCTTATGGTTTCGTCACCCCTTTCTCTTACCGTCTTTTCTCTTTCTTCATTCGGGACTCCTACGAGTTTCCTCTTCTCCAACCCGTCTACTCCTTTTCACTTGTTTCCCTAACTATCTTTCATCAGTCACTCCCTCCTTCATTTGATCTTCTATGATCACTTCAATAGAGAGTGAACCTTCTATTCACTTTTTTTAGTAAATTTCTTTTCTTTACTATCAGTCGAAGTTTACAATAGATACCAAGTTCATAAAATCCTGACTTTTTACAGTTCATCTTAAATGTCACATTACCAGAAATCATTGGTACCTTTCTTGTCAAAGTCTTCTCACCATTCCTACTTTCGGACTACCTCTCCAAACTTCCCTTTTGTTTCCTTCTCCTTGACTTCTGTCGATCATTATTTTGGACATTCTACAAGACAAAGGTTCCCCTTTTCTCTTTACTTCACGATATCATCATTCCTATGTCCAGTTCTCTCTTTCTCTTCCTTAACGTGATAAAATTTTCTTATACCCCTTTAATGTCCTAGTTAATAGAGGAGTCAGAGTCTATAGAGTATGTAAAATGTAAATTCAAGAATTCGTCGTTATTGATCCAATTCTATATGTATTTTTATGACATTGTCTCTTAATAATATTTATTACTATTAAAAGAGAACTCGTTCGTTTAACGGTATAATTTTTGCATCTCTTGATAACACTTTCACGACGTGATTTATACGGTCGTTTAAACCTTTTGAGTCGTCACCGGTGTCCTGACCTTTTCCTGTCAAAAGCAAGGTTAGGGTTTCTTTCCGTTACGGTTTCTTACGAGGTTGATGGCGTGTTAACGTGAGTAGAGTGTACGATCATTTCATTACGAGTTTTAAGAAGTTCGGTCCGAAGTCGTTATACACTTGGTACTTGAGGGACTACAAGTTCGACCCAAATCTTTACCGTCTCCTTGGTTTCTAGTTTAACGGTTGTAGGGGACCTAGTAGCTTTTTCGTTCTCTCAAGGTCTTTTTGTAGATAAAGACGAAATAACTGATACGGTTTTGTAAACTGACACACCTAGTGTTATTTGTCACCTTTTAAGACTCTCTCTACCCTTATGGTCTGATGGACTGGACGGAGAACTCTTTAGACATACGTCCAGTCCTTTGTTGTCAATCTTGACCTGTACCTTGTTGTCTGACCAAGGTTTATCCTTTTCCTCACGCAGTTCCGACGTATAACAGTGGGACGAATAAATTGAATATACGTCTCATGTAGTACTCTTTGCGACCCGACCTTCTTCGTATTCGACCTTAGTTCTAACAGCCCTCTTTATAGTTATTGGAGTCTATACGACCACTGTGGTGGGAATACCGTCTTTCACTTCTCCTTGATTTTTCGGAGAACTACTTTCACTTTTTCCTCTCACTTTTTCAACCGAATTTCGAGTTGTAAGTCTTTTGATTTTAGTACCGTAGACCAGGGTAGTGAAATATCGTTTATCCACCAAGTTAAGAATGTACTGTCATATGTACAATCTTAAGGGTAAGAGGGTATAGTAGGGTGGGAGAGGGAGAGGGAGACTCAGGTTTTCAGACCATATCGTTTATCCACCCTTTGTCACCTTTGTCACAGTCTGAAATAAAAACCCCCGAGATTTTAGTGACGTCTACCACTGACGTCGGTACTTTAATTTTCTCCGAATGAGGAACCTTCTTTTCAATACTGGTTGGATCTATCGTATAACTTTTCGTCTCTGTAATGAAACGGTTGTTTTAAGGCAGATCAGTTCCGATACCAAAAAGGTCACCAGTACATACCTATACTCTCAACCTGACACTTCTTTCGACTCGTGGCTTCTTAACTACGAAAACTGACACCACAACCTCTTCTGAGAACTCTCAGGGAACCTGACGTTCCTCTAGGTTGGATAAATAAGATTTCTAGTCGGGACCCTAAAGAAACCTTCCTCACTACGATTTCGACTTTGAGGTCATGAAACCGGTGGAGTGCGTTTCTCAACTGAGTAATCTTTTCTGAGACTACGACCCTCCCTAACCCCCATCCTCCTTTTCCCCTACTACCTTCTACTCTACCGACCTACCGTAGTGACTGAACTACCTGCACTCAGACCCACTTGAGGCCCTCAACCACTACCTGTCCCTCCGGACTGTACGACACTAAGTACCCCAGCGTTTCTCAACCTGTGTTGACTCGTTGACTTGACTTGACTCATCCCGATAATATGTAAATTAAACCTAAAAATTTTCTTTCTTTTTTTAACTGATTTTATAAGTGGTTTCTGATGGGTAACTAGTTTTGGTTTAGTATCAGATCTAGACGTACACCAGTTCCTTAAATATTATCGTAATTTAAATTCTCATACACGACATATTGTGTCCCTTAAGTCGAGACACTATTGGATTTCTCGACCCCACTCTCACCCTACACCCACCCCACTCTCCCTTCCAGTTCACCCTCCCTGGTATATATATGAATACCAACTAAGTGTGACATCATGTCATCTTTGGTTATGTTGTAACATTTCGTTAATAGAAGGTCCATTTTTATTTAAATTTTTTTTCTTACACACAACTATTAAGTTTTAGTTCATTGGTCTTACATCCCGACACAAAATCATTGTATATCGAGTTGCTAATGTCAGAGAGTATAAAATTTTTTAATTATTAACACAATATTACTCTTCGTCGTTTTTTTTGCATCTATTATAGAAGAGACTACTAGTAAAAGTCATAAATCCAACATAGACGAGTCAATTTTAGATTAGATGTATACCTTGTTAATTTTATTATTTATAAGTTTTATTTTGAAATCACCTCTTTTTTTGTTTGTCTTTTGTCTCGAAAGTAGGATAATGGAGATTTTGGGTCAATAGTAAGGTCATCACTCTTCGCTCTATACTCCCCTCTCCACGATAACCATTTCTTGGTCGGACGGTTACGTCAAAGTTAGAGACCCATCTCTTCTAGGGGACCCCTTCCTTTTCCGTTCGATGAGGTGATAATGCCACCTTATAAGGTACCTGTCTTCTCGGACCGTTCCATATGAGGTACCCCGACGTCTCAGCCTATCCTGTATCACTGATTTGGTGGTGGTGGTGGTAAATAGGTAAATAGAAAGATTTATTACCAAAGATCTTATGTTGTAACCCTCCGAAATTCTCTATCATTCGGAGTAAGGTATATAAAGAATCATCGGTCAATGAAACAGTGACCACTTTTAATTAGTCCCATTCTTTTCTTTTTAGATAAAATATAGATGTTTAACTTACATGTAGTTGGTGAACTACATTTCAACCGACATATTTTTACTTTAGAATTGTTAAACCATACTGAGGGAAATTGGAGACACGAGGTAGGAAGGGAATCACACCCTGTTTTACGGTACTATTTTTGTAAACTTTTTCCTGATTATAAAAGAGTCTACTAGAGAAGTTCACCCCGGAGTTCCTTTCTAGATTCGATTTTATAAGGTAATCTATGAAGGAACCTCTTATTATACCAATAAGAACTTTACGACGTTTCCTTTATTGATATCATTTAGACTAAATTTCTCCTGTTAATTCAATCTTAATAAGTCAAGGTTCTTCATCGATTCCTTTATACCAGATATTTACATTTTCGAACAATGATCGTTTAGTGAGGAAATATAGTGTTCACATCCTGGAATCTTTCGATATCAAAGTTATTTGAATACTTGATCACATAAATAACGGTAAAGAATGATTTGGGATACTGACTCTAAATCATTTTTTTTTTCTTTTTCAGATAGACATTGTCCTACACACAACTTAATGATATGTCTAATTTGATCAGATAAATATCCTTCGTACCCTATTCCCACTACTTTGAGATAATTGACTTACTTATGTCCTTTGAGTCCTTTATGAAATTCATTACAACAGTGTAGTATAAAAGGGACCTACAATCTTCTTTATACGTGTCTAGTAAATGATTGGTTCTGTCACTTGACGTATATGAGAAATACTTTAGTTAGTTAAAATGAGTTTAAAAACAAACTATTGAAGTTTAGAATTCTAACGTAAAAAAATCAACGTGTCGGTATATAGGTCTAAATAAACTCTATAAAGACTAGAGTTTATATTATGTCTTCACACGGTTGAACTCAATTTGGTACACAAAACCGAAACCACATCCTTTTGTACCGGTGGCATGATGATCCAGGGAAATTCTGTCTCTACCCTTAATTTCACCAATAAAATCTTATTTCCATGAATTGGATTCACTCTCCATCCCCACCCATAAGTCTACTCATCTGTCCAGACCCATCTCTCCAGTGGAGTTTCTAATTTCTTATTTCACAAGTAATCGTAAAATCATTTAATTTACTTTTTTATCATAAGAAGAACTTATAAACATAAGAAGTGTTACAGTTCGTTTACATTTCTTCGGTAAGTAGAAAGTTTTAGTTAAGATCATAGTCACCAAAAATTTCATACACACAACATACACGAAATCTCTCTTTAAGTAAGGTCAAACAGGGTGTAGGGACCTTTAAGGAGTCAGGTCCTGTTTGGTCCTTGTGACCGTACGAAACGACTAGAGTTTTCTTTTGAAAAGTAAATTACTTAATCACTAAGTTCTCATTTCATGGATAATTTAACTCTTAGTGAACCAGATTTGTGATTTTTTCCTACATGGAAGCGAAAACTACATTATTTATCTTCCAGTTTTTGTATAGGACTTGGTGTCACCATTTTATAACTTGACGGTGAATGGAGATCCCGTCCGGATACTTAAATTAGAAGAATGGACCTTTATACGTAAAAAAATAATCACTTCTTGTGTAAAAGTGTTTAAAACTAAAGTAATACATGAGAATATTTTTGTCATTCTATTAGGGTAGAATTTTAGGTTAGTTTCGTATACTACGTAAAATTAGGAAGTGTAGGAAAGACCAAACGAAACTAGGGTCCATATACACGTTCGTGACACTGATCCCTACGGTAGATGACGGTCCCTTCGGACGGAGTACTGGGGGAGAATGAGAAGTAAAGGAAAGTCATAATAAGATTATTAATATAAAGATACGAGACGTTAGTCATGTAAGAGATTTGCTATAATAGACGAAGTTTTGTCAGAAATTTCTAGTTGAGAACCTCCCCTCGTTATTTAACCCTCTAACCCTAAATGTATATGTGTTACGATATATGTTTTATCATTTAATTATTCCTGGATGACGAATCGTGTCCCGTAGATGAATTATGAGACATTACCGGATATATCCTCTTCTTAGATTTTCTCAACCTACATACATGTGTGTATTAACTAAATGAAACGACGTGTCGTCTTTGATTGTGTTGTGACATTTAGTTGACATGAGGTTACTTTCAAAATTTTTTATTCTAGTTTAGATACTAACCCTTTCGGATCTGGCACATATTGGTAGGGAGGTTATTTGCGGTGAAGTAAGAAATAGGTAGTACTCGTCTATTGTTTGACAAGATCTTCCTTTTCAACAAAAGAAAATTTAAAGACTTTTAAACACTATTAAACCTTCTTCTTCTACTTCTGACTTTATGACTATCAATTCGTTTTTATTACCCTTTTAAATTCAGTCATTCTTCCATCCCAAATCCCCATGGGATTGTCACTAGATTCTGAAATGTTCGACCTCAATCAGGACTACGTATAAGCTGATTAAATGGATTAACCTATAAGTGAACTTATCGAGAGGACAGGTATCATTTAATGTTTCTAGGACTTAAGGTATGTTAATTTAAAAATCACATGTAAAATGAACTACATACACATACAAGGAGGAATGGTCCCCATGACTTTGTTTATGATTATAGAATGACTTCATACTTTTAAGTAAGGAATAAACGGGGATATAAACTTTGATATTTATATAAATAAAGAGATTTATACAAAATAAAAATTACATTCCATTAATTTTAATTTATGAATCTCAACATTATAATACTTTACGATTAGTTAAGTGTTTTAGTATTTAAGGTTTAAGTAAAATATATGTCAAAGAAAGATTTTAGTGTGTTTTTATTAAACTGGAGTAAGTTGGAAAGCGAAAGTACGTAACCTCTTCCTTTACCGTTGGGTGAGATCACAAGAACGGACCTCTTAGGGTCCCTACCCCCTCAGATCGCCCGACGGCAGATACCTTAGTGTATCTCAACCTGTGCTGACTTTGCTGAATCGTCGTCGTCGTCGTCGTTAGATTTGAATTTTGTTTAGATTTATATATGAGTGTTTGTGATTATGTGTGATTATTTTAATTGGAGAAAAGAGAAAATTTTGTAAAACCATTGATCAGGTGTTCTTCTTCACGAATCTATAAAAATTTTTAATTTTATTTATATATCTTTATACATCGTCAGTTACGAGTTGTTGTTGTTGTTTTTTAGTCAATAGATGTTGTCATTATAAAGGTTTTATACATAAATACAAAAAAGAATAAAGAGTTTTTATTTCATTTTAGATATTCTTACGAAATTACTATCGTAATTATTATAAGATGTACATTTGGAATGCAACTTTATACATAATAGTAATGTCTTTAGACATAACAAACTTGAACATAAAAAATTTAGTCAAAGTTAACGATTGTGTCAACAGTAATATTCTCCAACAACCTATGTCTTAAATAAAAGCTCAACCCACATCGTTTGCTGTCAATCTGAGAGTGTCAACCTTCTACGGAGACTCTTGTCTTGGTGGATCATACTATATATACGTGTACAGACACTATCATAAAATATTCCGTATAACTAAAAATCTTATTGGTAAAACCAAAGATCAAAAAGAAATCGTTAGAGTGTTAAGGGAAACCGTATGTTAGTAAACAAGTGTACAACTAGATAAATCTTTTACTGGTTGTGACATAAACCGTAAATTTTGTAAACAAGTACATACAGATTCTATTTCTCTGTTTTAAAGTATTTCGTGTCTTAGTCCTTACTTAAAAAAAAGGGCCTGTCCCTACACAGATTTCAAAAGGTTGTAATCACCATTTAAGAGACCTACCGTCTTACGAAGACAGAGAGATGGATTGTATAAGATTTTTTTCACTTTCATCCAGTCCGATAAAATGTTTTATACTTGGGACAATGACGTAATGAAGAGTCAGACGTCATTGGAATGGGTCCGTAAGTCAAAAAAACCGATACTGTTTGACAATGATGTATACAGTAAGATCAAAATTTACATTTAAAGACTAATCAACTGAGGATTCTTTCGTACACGATTAAATTGGAATGATTGTTTATTTAATTTTACTTCACAGACTTAAAAGACGAACTGTCTAGATCGCCTTTATCTTTATACATAACATTTTCGTTTTTATTGAACATTCAACATAATATAAGTGTAAATGATCGGTTTTGTAAAACAGTAGTGTACTATACACAGTAACTCTTCACAGGTTTTACAGTGAGAGGAATTTTAATCAGTGTCGTGGGTGACTTTTGAATAAACTAAGATAAAACAATGATATCCTCGTGATTATTTAAATTACTCTATTGAATGTTTCCTGTTTAGGTTGAAATAAGACTTTGTGACCTTCATTCATTCATTCATTTCAGCGAGTCAGCACAGACTGAGAAACGCTGGGGTACTTGACATCGGATGGTCCGAGGAGGGAGGTACCCTAAGAGGTCCGTTCTCATGACCTCACCCAACGGTAAAGGAAGAGGTCCCCTAGAAGGGCTGGGTCCCTAACTTGGGCCCAGAAGAAGTAAGGGCCCAGAGGACGTAAGGTCCGTCTGCGAAATTGGAGACTCGGTGATTGGATACTACTCTTTTTGGTACCCATTTCGATTAATGACGACTAACACACTTCGTTAAAGGGACAACACACTTTCTGACACCTCTTTGTCCTTCTCTGTGTGTCACCACAAATTTCTTCCTTTGAAACAATTGTAAGTAAGTCCTTTTCGTAGGAATTCGTTGTCACGATATGGAAGGATAGGTGTTTTATCTAACGACTGAACCTTGGTTATACACTGAAACCAGAGTAAAATGAACCCTTACGAATGTCCCTTTCGATGGACCGACAGAAGTCTCATTTTAGACCTGAGTTTGTAGAGTTCTATAAGTATGTGGACGATAAAAACGTTTATTGTATGAATAGGGACTTTATATATTTATAAACGTAACAAAATTTTCCATATAAAGGACCCTTTGTAGTTCCTTTGAACTTTATGTAATAAGAGGTAGTTTATTTCCTTTTACATCGTACAACCTGGGTTTCATTAAGAACTTCTGTTGACCTTTGACTAATGACGAATTGACAAAGGGGTCCATACCTTACTGAGAACCTCGGAAAAGAATAGGTGACAGTTTCTGTAACAAGTAGAAAAGGGTAAGACAATCGAAACTTAGTCTCTGATACGACTAATAGAATATAAAGGTTCGTCTATTAAGGTAAATATTACACACGTATTTGTATAAGGTATGATCAGTGTAGAATCTGACAGTCATTATGAACTACTTACTTATTTTGTGGTTTTTGTAAGGTCAATTATAGTGAATTTGTCTTCAATGTTATGGTGGTAGAGACAAAAGAGGTTATTCTTTTTTGGAGGTTGGGGTAATGTCTAATTTTTCTTCAATTATCCAAATGGACTCTTTTTATATGAATATTTAATGTATTTTAAAAACAACGATCTAAGTTAGATAGTTCAAATGAACTACTATTTTTAATATACGATATTACTATCTCTTTTTTGACAGCACATCAATAGTGTTACAATTTTAACAGTACTACAATGAAGAGTAAGAGTTTTCAAAGATAATTTATTTACTTATTTATTTTGGTGAGTTGAATCTGTGACAAAGTTCTAACATTTAAATATAACAAATCATGTGTCCCATGTAAAACCGTTTCTTAGTTATTTCAAATATTTTCCAACATTAAATCCAGGTTGAGTGTTTAGAGACGTTTTCTAAAATTATACTGGATTCAGGTTCAGAGCGAAGAGACCGCCGATTCACCATTTTTTAGACGGACAGTTACGTCTTCTGCGACCTAACTAGGAACCCAACCTTTTAGAGGACCTCCTCCTTTACCGTGGGGTAAGGTCATAAAAACGGACCCTTTAGGGTTCCTGTCTCCCCGGACCGCCAGATGTAAGGTACCCCAACATTTCTCAGCCTGTGATGAATCACTGATTTTATCGTTTTGTTGTTAGTATACAGGTTCAGACATGATCATTAGGATGTCAGTGACTAGTTACAAATATTAAGAAACGCAGAATAATAATTACAAAAGGGACGACGGTTTTTTATGGAATTGTATTAACTGGGTAAACTTTGTACGGTTAATTTGTTAATAGTGATACCTATTTAGTTTATCCTTAACATTATAAAGTCTTCGTGTAAAAACAATGAAGTCCTTCTAACCCTAAAAGAAATGGGGAGTGGAAAAATGGTCGGTGTATTACTCTTACGTAAAAGAGATCAATATTTGGTGTTTGTGACTGAGGAGACAAACCGTCTTATACTTTGTCTCCCACTCTTATGACAGACATTTGGTATCCTTATTTTCGTCACATTTAGTACTGGTAGACGGTCCCGTTGAGATAAGTGGGTTTAGGTCTGTGGATGGGAAAAAGGGTAGACGGTTACTCTCCTCATTAACACGGAGGGATGTGGAATGTCAAAGTTACGGATGATTTGTATTGATTGCAGAAGAAAAAAAGAAGATAGTTTTACAGGATAGTGTTGGAATAATCGGTGTGTACTTTAAGTATAAGATTTTATAAGATTTTATAAAATAAGATTTTATTTTATAAGTATTGATTTTATAAAAATTAATTTGGTTACTTAGCGGAATTGACATGTATTGTTAAACCTTTTGTTTCTTATTTGTAAGAGGGAGTAAAAAAAGAAGATGTAGATAATGAAAGAGTTGATATAAAGTCTCTTTCTCCAAACTTATTCTTAAAGTTTGACCTTTTGTCCTTACTTAGTTTACAAAACCGACCAAATGTTTGTCGGAGAGATAACTTTTAAATTTCTACCCCTTTTACCGAATTTGACTAGATTCCATAGAGAGTTTAAATACTAATATTAACTTAGGACGTTTTGTTATCTTACTAATAATCCGTTTAAAGGGGAACCATATTTAAAACCGGGCGTTTCGTGTTGGGTATCGTGTTTTACGACTGTTGAGTTTCTTTTTCGGTTCGATGAAATCTGTTTATTAACAATAACTCCTCTTTGAACTTTTGTTTGAAAAGAACAATATAAAAAATATCAAGTTTTATAAAAGAATCTTTTTAGATTTTCAGACATTTTCCATATCAACAGGTGTCAGACGGGTAACTCTACAAATGTTTTGTAAACCGATATTTTAATACTGATAATAAGGACACATACTAACCGAGGTTTTATAGAAGATTAGTACCGGAAGAATCACCACCACAACAAACTAAAAGAAAAATTGAGTGGAGTACTGGATTTTAGGGATTGTACTTAGGATAGAAATCGGAAAGTCTGGAAGTAGTTTTGATTGAGTACTGTCTTTATTTAGGGATGGTAACCAATAATTTACTCTTTAAAATAATGAGGAAATACTACTCTTGAAATGAAGGGAAGTGTACTAAAGTAAATCCCTCTAAGGACTTAAGGTGAATTTTTTTTATTAAGTTAATTACAAATTACAAAGTTAATTAAACAAAATTAAAATTACTATTAATAAAATGTTATGACACTACCTAAACCGGTATGTAGTTGTACTTAACGGTGTCCATATGTACACAAGGAGGGTACGACTTTGGGGGAGGGTATGGGGAGGGGTGTGATAGGGAGACCCACGGGACGAAGTACGAACCTTGAACGTAACCAGTAGATAAAATGTATACCATTACTTAAGACGAAAATACTATAAGTAAAGAGAACCTTCACATTTTGGAAACAGTACTTGTGTCCACGAATGTACATGTTCGTTGTGTAATTCAGAGAACTCTTGATAAAACTCTTTGTGACCGTTAAGAATAAAAGAAAATGACAAGCTTCTTGAAGAAGGAATTTTTATTTCTTTAGAACACAAAGGGTGAAACAAGTCACCTCAAAAGTTGACACCAAACTCCCTGATACCACTACAGGATAAACATTACTTTACAAGAGGTCACGTATTCCTTGAAGTCCTTCTAGTGACTCTGGAGATTCACTTTAGTTGCCCTTGTATATGTTGATGAGGAACCCACAGACGTGTGATCGGTACCTTCCCTCACTGACGTCTTTCGTCAAATAAGTCATTTGACGTTATTCTGTTAAATAAAAAGACCGATATTACAAGAGATACTTTACGGCGTCGACTAAGGACAATTTTGTTTGATTGTTAAAAAAATGATGAATGACATCTGCCATTTAATAGAAACAATAAAGGTAAAATGGTAATATCATAAATTTTGTCTCCTTTCAATCTACTAGGAAACTATCAATCTTTAGTTTATTAACTGTTTTTGTCTTCTAAGTAAAATTGAGGATCTGGACACACAGTTTTAGACTTGGACTAGAAACATTAAACGTATTACACAAAGATATTTCATTACTATACAGGGGTTGTTGTTGATTATCGAAAACTTTAAGAATCTCTTATATTATGGACTCTGAAGCCGGGAACAAAGTTAAGTCGGTCAGTGAAGACAATGGTCCCACATAAGGTTGAGTCTTTAGAATCAGAATCGTAGGAAGTAAAATTAGTATCTGAAGTAAAGAAGGGTTTTGAATAAAGACGGTTTAGACGAGAAGTCTAAGAGTCTCTGACAGTAACAGGAGTAGGAAAGTTTAACGAGGACAGATAATCTTGATAAACAGAAAAAGATAGATTAAACCTGAATCAACAAAGGGACAACTTATTAAAAGATAACTCAAGTAAATTTCATAAACCTAGTAATACGAAGGTGTCTTATACAGGTCGTTTACGTATAAACCCAGTCATCGTACACACAGAAAAATAAGTTAATGGATTCGTACCTATTTTTGTGTAGGTGTGTGAGTGTGTGTCCGTAAGGAGACGATTTGCCGTCATAGTATTTTAGTCATAAAGGATTGGGTCGACCTCGGAGACTAGACACTTCAGAAAGGTATACGTGAAAGGTGAAAACAAGTGGATTGATTATTGTGACATAACCCCTCCTTATCAAAAAGTATTAAAGAATAGGAGTTTTAATTCGAATGTACTTCGGTGTAACGGTCTAAAAGAGTAGGAAATTGTTTCTTAGATACTGGACTACGGAATTTGTGAAAACAGGAGTTTGGGACCAATTAATCAGTATAGTAGGTTAAATCTATAGTAGGTTGTATTTGTGGAACTTTTAAGAGATATAACAGAGAAAAAGATTAGGTTAGTCATACGAGTATACGTAGGGTAAGATTCGTTTAGTAAAAGAGAACTAGAACAAAATTGGAGACCGACGAAGTTATGTAAAATTGACTTAAAATTGTTTTAAAATTGTAAATTATTATTAGTGAACATAGGTGGAGCTGTGGAGGTCTAAGTAAGTAGTTGTGTGACCGTAAATAAAAGGAGGGGTTCTTTAGAGGGAAAGTGAGTTGAATCGTAGAACAATTAATTGTTTAATACACCTGCAATGAACATCGTGTAGACGACTTGATATAAGTTTGATACAAGTTTCTAAGTTTCAAAGAAGTCAAGAGTGGATAAATGTAAGTACTACTAGAACTGGAATGTAGAGAAACTACTCGAGAACTCATTGGTACAAAAAACGGTCATAAGTCATGCTAATACTGTTGGAAAACGTTAGATATAAACAAAGGTACAATAGGACTATTGAAGAAGATATTACTGAAAAAGTGAATGGTATGGGACATTCAGGATTTAGATAATGAGTTTGAGGAGGGGATGGAAACCAGAATTATAGTTTTACGTACATCATACCGTTACATCTCAAGAATCAATCGTACACGTTTTTACCTGAGTAGAAAAGGGTTTTTAGTTACTAAAAAACCATGAAAACCAGGTTTAATCAGTTTAGGTAGGGTATAGGTGACTGGTTATAGAATCAGTTTATTTAGTTTGGTTTTGGGATCTTCATTAAGAACTTAAGAGAGAGTGAAAAAATAGGTTGTTAGATCAGTAGTTCAAGTCTTTTAAACTAGTACTTTCATCGAATACTCATATAGGGAAGAGATGTATAACTTATCGAGTAATACGATGAACTATTATAGGTTTCTTAGGGTATTTGGTTTCTATGGGTATTTGTTTGACCCTCAAATCTCCAGTAGGTGTTGAGGTCTATAAAAACAAAAGGTCATGATAATCATAACTAGTTTGTGTCACTATTTATCTAAAAGAGGTATTATTATTCTTCAATAGTACCATTGAGTCTTATTTTTTTATTAGGTAAGGTATAGGTAAAGGAACGTACATCTGTACCTCATCTTAGGATACCGTCAAAGGTCATTGAAAGATTTACTCAAACAAGAGAAGGGCAATTTAACCGGTAAAGAAGACGACGGACGTGTACGTCTTTGTCTTCTTGTCCCAGTGTCGGGTTCTTACCACCCCCTCACTGAATCTACCTTAGACCAAGGGATATCAAAACCATCTTGTCTCAACTGTAAGGTTGGATCCTGACGTAAAAGGGTCTGGATAGACACTCGTTATTTATTAAAGTAAGAATAAAATCCTATAGGACAATAATCGTCGACTTGGATTAAGATTACTTATGTGGTCTAAAGACCGATAAAAACTTTTTGACCTGTTAGACCGTCAAGAGACGGTACGAAGGGGTACCGTTGTTGACTGATCTTGTTTTGTCCGAAGTAAAATTTATAAAAAAGTCATAGAGGGAGAGATCTGACCTAAAAAAATTATTAAGTACAATAAACGGAACCTTACAGTTAAGGTTTCCTTTAGTTGGGACTTATAAGTAACCTTACTGACAACGACTTCGAGGTTATGAAACCAGTAGATTACACTTCTCCGCTGAGTAACCGTTTCTGAGACTACAATCCTTTCTAACTTCCGTTTCCCACCGTCTCCTACTCTACCAATCTATCGTAGTGGTTAAGCTACCTGTGCTTAAACTCGTTTGAGGCCCTCCGTCACCTCCTGTTTCGTCGGACCGCACGACGTCAGGTACTCCAGTGTTTCTCAGCCTGTACTGAATTCGCTGGTTTGTTATTGTAGTTTTGATTCTGTCCTATGTTAGTTTAAAAGAATTTGATTGTAAATTTCAAGGACTACTGAACCACGGATTAATAAAACTATTGGGAAAAAACACACACATGAAGTAAGAGGAGGATTTGTTTGAGGAACGTAAAGGGATAACTGTGGTCAGAGAAAGATTGAAATGATGGAATCAAATACTTAATCGACGAAGGATCTTTCTAGGTTATTAAGAGGGATAAGGTTTGTCGTGTGTATGAGACCCACGGAGGACATTACCAGTTGGACTCTACAAGGAAGAATGTTCTCCAGAAAGGTGGGGAAATCCAACCAACGCCCAAGGAGAAGGGAGAACGTTGAAGGATTCACATAGATAATGATGTAACAAAATTTTTATTTAAAGACGATTTCTTAGATGATGAGTTGTTATAAAATTTATTTTTCTGAATTTTATACATCTCACAATTAAAACTTGGTTCCCAATGGTCTTTCTAATACTTAGTCGTTCAAATTCTGTCACGGATTCTTAGACTTGAACTTTCTCCGTGTAGACCATCAAAAGTGGGTGTAAAACTGTCCTTTACAGAAATTTTGTACTCGAGGAACTCTCACACCCGACAGAATAAATAGTATAACATGGGCTGTGGATCGTCCGACGGAAAGTGAGTTATTTACGAACAATTGTAACGAACAATTGTCACAGAACACAGACGTGAGTCCTTTTCGTCTCTAAGAACGTCCAGTACTCCGGTTAAATTATTTTGTGTCTATCTCATCTATTTCGACATTCCGTCGTCAAGACCTGGAATCGAGTTGGACCGTTCGATAGTCATGTCTTCGATCAATCGTAGGAAATATGATTTGTTTTTACTCTCACAAATCACAAAATAGACATAAAGAAGAACTTGTGTTTCCAGATAGATGTCACCATCATGTTTACACGAATAAATGGTTTCCATTACCGTTGGGTGAGGTCATGAGAACGGACCTTTTAGGGTACCTGTCTCCTCGGACCATCCGACGTCAGGTACCCCAGCGTTTCTCAGCCCGTACTGACTTACTGAAGTGAAACTGAAAAGTGAAATTACGTAACCTTTTCCTTTACTTTTGGGTGAGGTCACAAGAACGGACCTCTTAGGGTCCCTGCCATCTCGGACTACCCGACGGTAGATACCCCAGCGTTTCTCAAGCTGTGTTGACTTCGTTGAAACGTCATACATAAATGAATATTAACCTTGATTTGTAGAGAATTATAGGCACTTACAGTCATGTCGTGGGATTATGTATAACTGGTGTGTTATTAAGATAACCGACTGGTATGTACGATATAATTTTTTATTATACACACAAAACAAAACCCTATGGTTTACATTTTTAGTCATTCAAAAGTCGAATCATTACTTTATACAAGACTTAACTGTTTATAAAATTAATTGATTATTTTCCCTTTACCGATAAAAATGTAAGGATTAAAGTCTATGAAGTGAGATCTTTAAATGGTTTTAGTGTATCTTTTTACAAACAAAGTCAAAAATTGGGTTTACAAACACTTATAATATCTTATAAAATTTTAATATAGATTTATTCATGAATATTATGGAAATTCCATGTCTTTATAGAAAATACTTTATTTTTTTCTATTTATCTATAATAATTTTTATAAAAGACGAGTCCACCTTCTACGAGTCAAAAAGACAAGAACTATACGTCGGTTAAAAATTTTTAGATGGTCAGTATAAACAAGGAACTACTGGTTGAACTCAATTCACTGTTTGTGGGTGTCAATAATATATATTACGGTAAGACTCTTTTTTAGATCTAGTTCGACGATAGACCTAGAAGTGACCGATAAAGGACAAGGAGAGTGTCGTGAACTGAAAGTATCTCGGAGAAATATTGAAAAGGATATTAAAAATAAGTAGTGAAAAAGAAGTACAGGAACGGTCTGAGGTGATATACGGGTTTTGGTGTATACGTGAACCCAAAAGTAAAAGAAAGAATTATCTGGAACTTTAAAGGAAGAATTACGGTTGTTAATCAGTTTTACTCCCAAGGGTAATTGACACGTCCAAAGGACTGATTACAGAGTCCCACTATTTAAAATTGGGACCCGTGTAAAAATCTCACGGTATTATTCATAGAAGTTAAACCGTGATAGAGAGTTTGTTATATATATATAAAAAAAGTAAAATACCCGACCAAAAGTTCTACTCTACTTCCTATCTATATAACTTGGACAAATGAATAGGTGTGTTTAAATATCTCAAATTAAAATCGTAACTGAATTTTCNCGTCCAAAGGACTGATTACATAGTCCCACTATTTAAAATTGGGACCCGTGTAAAAATCTCACGGTATTATTCATAGAAGTTAAACCGTGATAGAGAGTTTGTTATATATATATAAAAAAAGTAAAATACCCGACCAAAAGTTCTACTCTACTTCCTATCTATATAACTTGGACAAATGAATAGGTGTGTTTAAATATCTCAAATTAAAATCGTAACTGAATTTTCTTAACATTAATCAATATTTTAATGAGTCACATTATACATCTGAGTATAAACCTTTTTTAGAAGATTCCGAGTCCAATTAATGTTTATTATCTATTTACGTTTTCGTTTTTACTATATAAGAAGTTCTTTTAAGTAATGAGTTTTGATATTAGGTTTTGTTTTAGTAGCATTTATATTCGTTTCGTGTCGAGTTTGTATGTAAAATGATGGATGTAATTTAGGTTTCTTGTTTATTGGAAACAGATACTCAACGTGAAAACAATTATGTCTTTTTGAGATTACCATTTCATCAATTCGATATTATGATCCGACGACTTTATTACACTAAGTATCAGTAGATGTCAGTGTATCTTAGTTTGTCGGGTCAAATGTTTTACAGAAAAACGTAGATTTTTCGTGTCCAAGTACAGAAAGAAGTATTAGTCATCCTATTCTCAGAGTTCTTAAGGAATTAAGTTTTCCGGGTCTACTGATCTAAAAGGACGGTAAAAACGATACGGGGGTAATGTATGTATACCTTTTATTCTTTAATAGAGATGTCGTCGGGAGTACTATGTGTCGGTCTCAGTTTTACTGTAAATTAAAATAAAGTTTACCACAATTGATGTAAAGTAGTTTCCTCACCTTTCTACGTTCGACACAAATATTGTATTTCTGTTACCTCCCGTTTATAAACCATTGAGAGTTGAGGAAAATAGGGATGTCGTGTGAAACCTAATAAAAAAGTGGAAAACACGTCTCGTCAGTCCTCGTTGATCATACCACATAAAGAGGGAATTTGAAGTTAAAAAAAGTAACAAGAAGTTTGTAAGTACCTAGTCCACCCTCGAAAGAAAGTCATTTCGTTATTTAAAAACTACAAAGATTTGTACTTACTTTATTAAATCGTTTTTTTTTATCATATATACGAATAATACGTAGACGGACTTAAAATTTTTTTTTTGATTCTTAGTGTCTTAAATCAAAAAAGACAGGTTTTTGAAGACATGTCACTAAGATTTTTTATGTGGTGTTTAATTAAAATCAACAACGTCACTTAGGTAGTTTACAACATTTTGGGGATTATTTTTCTTTATGTCGTCCTAGGGAGTGTCTTAAGTATCCTTGAATTTTAAAGTCACATCACAATAATTTCAAATATTATATCCACAAATAAAGGATGGGAAATCTCAATACACAACAACAAAAAAAAAAAATTGGGGTTTTAATCCTTCACTTAAAGTTTCAATGGTTCGACCAATTAATGGTTCTGTCCTTTACAGGAATTTTAAAGGAACTTTTTACTTACTTTACTTCCGAAAAAATTGTTATTTTAAACATTGAGGAATTTTTCTACTTTTCATTAACAACGAATTACTTACTGATAACGAAAATATTCTGTTTTTCTAATATTCTTAATATTTTATAATACTTCTTTTTTAGTTACAGTATATTGTAAGAGAAACCGAATTTCGTTAAACCCTGTTCTATACGAACTCGAATTAGCTTTGATTGTTGGGAAATATTTATAAAAATTTCTACTAATTTAAAGTTTTGGTGGATCCTTTGAGTTCAGAATAATTTATAACTAGGAATAAAGTCCTGACACACAATGGGTAAACCGTTTAAAGTGTTCTCGTTTTGTAAATTTGATTAAGATTTTCATTGTTCACTGAAATCATTTAGATATTGTTTCGAGACGAAATGAATAAGTTATTTGATCCGTTTATGTAGTAAAAGTAAGATCAATAAGATGATCTCAACATTTAATCTTTTTTTTTTAATATCATAAAGGGATAAAAAGTCAGATCTGACTAAAAGTCACAATACGAGAGGGTAAGGTAGGAAAGACTTAGTCACTGGGTCTCAAATACCGGACAATAATGGAAATAAGAATTTGGTACTCTCACACACACACACACACACACACACAACAACCCCACCCCCCCTCCACATACACATATACACGTATACGTGTTCCGTCCCTTTAAAAAAGGACTCTCTGAGGTCATCCAAAAAGATTTTTTTTTTTTTTTTTTTTTAAACAGTATAAAGAAAAGACTCAATGTCGTGATTCTGAACGAACGAAAAATCCATTTAGATTGAAGTATATTTATATAAAGATTGAAGAATTTAACTTACATAATACTAATCAAATAGTCTTTTAAATTAGGGATATGGAAGAAACCTTCTATTGGTGGAGATATTGTCTGAATCCTTACCTTTATAAACAAATGTTCCTAGTTCGAAACGATAAAAATATTGTAACTAAACCTTTCTCATACCCAGGACTTTTTTACTACTTTTATTATTTAAACAGAACGGTAAAACGTTGATATAAATTTCAAATTTCTACTCACAAAAATATTCATAAGTAAGTTAGTTCATTGTAGTATAATAATAATATATAGTAAGAAGTTTATTCGTTCCTCCTATTTTGTATGTCTTGTGTACTCGGAATGAGTCCTTCTTGAATGTTACAGATTTTAGATCTCTCACTTCTAAAAGTTTACAAGTTATTATAGACAAATAGTGTCACCTGTATCCATACCTAATAAAATTTTCTTCCACCCTCCACTGAAAAAGCAGTTCACCTTAAACGGATGACTTAATTGTTTCCTCGAGTTTAATTTTGTTTAACTGGAAAACAAAGTAATTCATACCAGGATTGACTATTTAAGTCTACCTTTTAGTAAGTCATAAAATTGTGTGGTTTAATCTCCTTTATGTGAACGAATATTTAAAGTCAATCTTTCAGTGGGTTAATGTTTAAATTCCTTGACGTATGATTAGTCGTATCTGATAGTTAGATAATAATTAAAATAAACAATCCGAACCCATAAGGTATATACTTTTACTGTTGAGTGATTTCTGTTCACCCTAACCCCATTGAAAACTTCCCATGTGACAAAATTTTATTTAAGATGACACTTGTCAATCAGAATTAAGGTACTTTGACCCCGATTTACCTACGTAGTAAGTCTCGGTATCATTGTCTCTTTAAAACAAGGAAACTCACAAGATATAAATAACTCTGTGTTCGATAAAACTTGGTGATCCAGTATTTCATCACTAGATAGGACACAAAGTTGTCTACCGTATTAACTTCTTTCCGGTTCGAGAAGTACCATTTACCGTGTGTTAATCTGAGTCTCTACGGACTTTCGGTATCCTTTATTTACGTTACCGAAGAGAAAAAGAAAATAATAATAATCAAGAGACTTAACGATGAAAGAAAGTCTTTCTTAACCGAGATTCGGATAATAAAATCTAGTGATGTGATACTCAAACCAAAAGATATTCTGGACTCGAATAAAACAAGACAAAAAGGGGAGGGTCTAATTCTATACAGTTCATTAATAGAGAAGACGGGAGGTTCAGAATTTATTCAGAAAACCTTTTTGTTTGTTCCCCACAACACTGACTGTTCTCCCATCACCGAAGACTTCAGTTATTCATACCCTTTATAACGTATAGTGTATAAAGAGTGCCCCTGAGTCTTAGAAAGAGCTTTAGTCACTTCAGGACATCATTCCTGATCCTGAGTCCAATAAATTACGCCGTAAAGAGGTTTAAAATTTTTATTCTTTAGTAAAAACCTCCGACATCAAAAAATATATATAATCTACCACCCTTATAACGTGTGTCAAGATATTTATCCTCTCAATGGTGTCTAATATGAGCTTCATCAGGGACCCTCCTTTCGTACAAAGGAAAGGATTCGTTTACATAAGACTGTAGAATCGACCGAAGTGAAAACCGTAACCTTCCTTTTTACTTAACGGAAGGGTTTACTGTCACACCTAATAATCGTTGGAATGTTGTCGTTATTATGATATAACATCTACACAAGTATCTATCCATACTACTGTTTGTTTTCCTTGACACCAGAAACCATATGTTTGATTATGTCTTAGAAGTTTTGGTTTACATTATCGACAAGTCAAGATATTGACTAAAACCACCTATTAAACAAAATATTATCGTGGTTAGACTTAAGGGAAGGGTCAAGATAATCTGTGGAACCTTCGTCGTTTTTCCGTTTTAAGAGATAAGAGTAAAAGAATTTACTATCTCTTCGTTAGAGAGTCTAAAGAAATAATTATTTTTTCAGTCAACCGAGGTATCGTACAGTATAAATATGTATTTCCACTACTTTATTCAGAAGGACGGTTTATAGTGATAACTTTACGATCGTAATTTTTACGTAAATAAACAATAGTACGACGAGAATCCAAAAAATTTATGGGGTGAAAGACGTTTTTTTTTTTTGGGTTTTTTATGTATAACACAATTCGGTGGTACAGTGAAATCATGATAAATCGAACTCCCAAAAAGAAAAGAAAAGAAAGACGCCGAATCAATTTTTACCGGTGTTACATCTCTAAATTTACTTCAAATACTTCACCTTCGTGTTTCCCTTATCTTAATTTAAAATCTCATAGTCAATGACATGTTATCATCTTGTTCGATCCTCTACCCCCATTTAAATTAACACAATTTAAAAAAAATTTTTTCATACACGAATGAAGTTGTGTCCTTACCTTACCTCTTTGTATTGTTCTATTGTAATATATAGGCGTTAGGGACCTTTTTGTTGTTTTAACTACGTTTTTTTACAGTGTCTTTCAACCCCTTCTATTTATGACTATTAGAGGGTAGTTCATGGGTCAACACGTCGATTTTAGGTAATCAAAATTTCAGGGAGACTAGACCGAAACACAAAACTGAGACGAAGACTCGTTCCATGAGGATCCATTTCACGAAAAATTAGAAGTCTAAGAAATAAACCTTTCATCACTAAAATTTTTTACTAGATGGTCTATATTTATAAAACTTTTAATACATTTTTATAAATACGTTATCTCTTGGTGAGAATTACCGACTTTCGGAAGACTTTCAAGTATTACATCATTGGAGCATATCCGTAAAATTCACGAGACTGTGTAAATTATAATTTCTGTAATGATACTTCATCTACGATAGTAACAACAAACGTAAGATGTTTACTCTCTTAGTTCCTCGATATTTCAGTTATTGAACCAGTTCAAGTGTGTCGATCGGTCTCGATCCTAATCTTAACTATGTCGGATTGACGTCTGTATTCCGACATTTAATGACGTTATTAAGAATAGTTTGTACTGATTAAATAACAATCTGGAGAAGTTAGTAATAAAATGGGGACCGGATAAAACATGTGTAAATTTTAATATAATACTATTTTAAGGGACCGTATTATATTTTATAGGTATATAACTTACTTTTTTTGAATCTATGTATAGGGTATATTAAACCTTTTAAAATATATTATACATATTACGTTTTATAAAAACATATAAAGTTACTTAGACATTATTTCGAAGATAAACTCGAAATAATCTCCTTAAATTAGATCAGGACACTTACTGTTTGGTGGAGGGTGTCCTGTCTAGTCAAGACGACGGACAAAAATACGGTGAACACTCGATTCTTAACAACGTAAAAATTTACCAACTTTTTTTTGTTTCCTGTTATAAAACACTGTACATTTTCAATATGTTCTAAATTTGGAGTCACTTATTTCAAAAATTGAGAAAGTTGTATTTAAAAACCTTTAAACAAAAGAAGAACAAACTATGTGTAGATTAATTCAGGTATGTATACCTGAATCATAGAGGATCATTGGATCTAAAACGTAGAATCGTGTATCTCGTATTTTGTGAATAATTTAGACCGGGTAATGTCTTTTTAAAAAAGACTGGGGAAGTAACATCAGGTGTCTGAGTAAAATCCATACTTTTAACCTTAAATACTCTGAATGCTCTAAACGGATCGTAGTGTTTCGGTTAATTTCCTCTTGTATTAGATCTTAGTTCCGAAAGACTACTTCAAGGAACGGTCCCCGGGGTATTCTAGGGTTTCTGAAGTTTGAGACATCGTGACACTCCGACAGAACACTCTTTGGTTTGTCTCGAGAGTTGGTCGAAAATTGAAAGAAAAATTTTTATTCGACTCATACAGTACTGTAGGGTTGATTTGTCTTTCTTGACTTCGGTGAATCTCGAAACGCCCTCTTCATAGGAACATGTTCGAGATTTTACTTATACACTTAAAGTCGTCCTGATTTTATTTTACTTTTCATTAGTGTTAAATGAGTCTTCTAATTCAAGTTAATGTGAATTTAATAGTCCTTAATCTCTGTCAATCACTACCACACGACTTTGACAAGATACTCCTTTTGTAATTTATAAAAAATGACACAATAGATGAGTTTTAAACCTGATTTATAGTTTACCCTGTATCCCAAAACTTGTCGATTGGTCTGGTTTGGTGTCTCTACTTTCGGTTTCATTTTATTTCAGAAGTTTTGTCTCAGGTGGTAAACTGATGGTTTATTCTTCTCGGACTAGGACAGAACAAAATGTTAACTAATAATTTCAATTAAAAGGAAACGGTCTTTAACCAGGAGAACCCCCCTTTTTTTTTCAAATCAGAAAACAGAGACTATTACCTATTTTAAAGAACGAAGGAAGAGTGAGTCTTTATATGAATAATTTCGTCGTCGAATTCATAAAGTTAAATTTCAAATGTGATAGGAAAAAATGATATCCGACAAATCGGAATAGACTCGGTAGAAAAAGGTAAAAGTCAACTAAAAGTATTTACTTATAAAAGGATCCAAAATATATCCCAGAAGACCAAACTCCTCTTTATATGTCTGTACTCTCTATAGTATGTACAAAACATTGAAAAGATGTAATCAATACAAATCTTGGTTCAAATGTAAGTTAAAAGTCATTCACACGGCACTTCCATCTCACACGGTCAATTATGTTGGTATCCAAATCAAAAATTAAGATCTTTTACCTCGGTGGCTATTTTCTACTTACTACTCAAGGTTCTGAAAAAGAAGAGGAATTTGAGAGGGACTGGAGGTACAAAGATACAGGTCGTCAGATGAGTCTTTGACATTTGTCCTTAGAGTGAGAATGGTACAAGTTTTAGCTTGAGATTTTGGATGTCGACGAAGGAGATCGGAAGGGAAGAGTTATTTTCAATGGTGGTAGTTCAATCAACTATTTCTTTTGTGTGTGTGTATGGGAACATTGAGAGTATAATAAAAGGAACCGTGAGGGTGTAGACGAGACTATTTTACAAGACGACCTCTACTGTTATATGGTGTGTCGAGTGGTGAAGAAAGGTGGTGATGATGGTGTTGACAGGTTCTATGGTAGTACCGAAAGGGTTCGAGACGTTGTCGTCGAAGGACTGAAGATGAAAGGGAGACCATTAAGTAAGAGTGATTCGTTCAGTCTCCTACTCTACCAACCTACCGTAGTGGTTATCTGTACTTAAACTCGTTTGAGACCCTCTATCACTTCCTGTCCGTTCGCACCTCACGACGTCCGTTACCCCAGCGTTGTTCAGTCCGTGTTGAATCGTTGACTTATTGTTGTTACTTGTTCTTTTGTTCGGTTTTACCGATATATTTGATGAACCTAGTATAGTGAACGGATGAATTTAGATGCAATACGAACTTTATTTTAAATTTGAGGAACGACACCAAATATTCCGTAAGAGACGAAAGACAGAGAGGTTGAAGTATAGGCGGATACAAGTCTACCGTCAGTTAGACCGGAAGAAAGACCAGGAGTTTATAGAGTACTCGTGACTATTTAGTCCTATAAAACATGAACTAAATAAACGGACCTAGAGAGAAATAGGTCGGAAGTTTACTAGGAGACAATTATAAAAGGTGAATCAAGTACGTAGTACAGAAGTCTCTCTTGAAAGTACTGGAGGGAATTTTTTTCTTCAGTCAGAGAGGAAGTAACATAAATTAAGTATCGAGAAGTAATCAGTTACCAAATGGTAATAGAAACCAAAAGACATTAGGGGATATCTTACATTTAAGTCTATTCGTCTTAAGATCAGAAAAGACACATCAATTCATGGACCGTACGTATCCTCTAGTTATTTATACTTCCATTTTAAAGGTAGTAGAAGTCAACGAAAAGAAGGAAATACAAAGTTAAAAGATTTAATCCGTATTAATTCTACATAGAGGGACTGTAGTTACGTCAAAACGGAGGAATTTTACAGACCGCGATGTACCATGTATGTCGATGGTGATCGTCGAATGAAACTTTTGACTCGATAACAGTTACATACCGTTTTGGTTATGTTATAACATTTCATTTATGGGAGGTTTTTTATTTATTTATTTGTTTAAATTTTTTTTTTCTTAACTCTCGTCTTTATTGACTCTTTAAGTTTTCGTGATATAATGATAAAGGACCAATTCCGTAGACTTGTTTAAACCATGACAGGATAGAACATTCTCAATTCTCTTAGACCGAACAATTCAACTATCAACACTAAGGGTCTACTTCATATGTTCACTTACTAGTTTTAATTTTTTTTTACTCGATAATGAAAAGTCGTTAACATGATCATAGATACTTACGTAATGATATTTTCGATATCAGTTTTAAAAAGAGTTATAAAACCTGACTTCATAGAGAAGACTTTTATACAGTATGATCAAATTTTATAGTACTTAATTTTTGGTACGTGAATATTTTCTTTGAGTAAGACAAAGATTAATACTTAAACTAATGATTAGTTCATATATTTAACCCGAAAGTCCCTATCTTTAAATTATCTGTGGTTCAACTGATCGGTACACCCCTACAACTTTTTTTCCATGATATAACATGTTTCGAACCCCGTACTTATCAAAACCCGACCGATATTCACTACAGTACGAATACGTTTATGAAAATTTTGCCCGAGACTAGACTGAAAGAAGAATTAAACCATAATATTTAAATTTCAATATTATCATTGTACTACAAAGTACATTAAGTAAAAAAGACCCTAATAATGACAAAGGTCGACAATCAAAGAACTGAAGCAGAATAAGGACTATTATAACATAGTATTCCCACATACATTATGAGAGGATCTTATGAGACGAACGGTAAAGAATTACAGATTAATATGGTTTATGGTAGACATTGTACTTTGGACTAACAACCTTAGGACTGGTAAGACCACTTTTTTTTTGTTTAGGACAGGTTTCAAATCGACTTTTTAAATTTTACATTGTAAAAGACTAGGAGTGATTATTATTATTATTATTATTATTATTTCGATTCAAGGGAGTAATTTCGTAAATAACTCTGTAGTCTCGTATAAATCAATAAGTCCTTCGTCTCCCTAATTATCTTAATTTGAGAAACGAAATCATTAAAGTAAGGGAAATCTAAGTAGACTATTACTCAATTCGGTTAAATCTAGGTAATAACTCTTTGGAACATTTCAAGTATTGTATTTAAAGGTTGAGTCATTACTGTTTCGGTATGAGTTTGTATATCGGTGTCTTTAGGTTTGACCACAATTTACATAGGTTAATCGTTTCAATTGACCTAAATGGTGAAATAGTCTAATCGACGTCTTTGGTAGATTTAATTGTTTATCTATAATCGTTTATTAATAATAAACTATAGTAACATGTATAGTATGTTGTTTTATAAAATCTATGTCATCATTAAATCAGTATATCCTAATGAATTTCGTATATTTTACTAATAAAATTATTTATTTTTACGAACCTGATTCGTACACTTAAAATGTTATTACATATCCGTTACAGTAATAAAGTTTAAGTGAACGATACAACATTAGAATAATAAAATACAACCAACCAAATCAGTGATTCAACACAGGTTGAGAACTCTGGAATACCTCTTCACCGGTTTTAAAGATGTATAAATGTGTATGATAAGTTTAGTCTAATGATAATATTTTTACTCGTATTTAAAAACATAGTATACGTCAAACCTTTATAATTCTATAACTAAATTTTTTCTTTTAAAATGTTACTTATAGTGTCTTAGACCATTCTCAGTAATAACAATACCATTGTCAGTGGGAAAGGAGAGTAGGGGGAAAGGATCCTTCGTCTCTTTGAACAAAGAGACGTGACAACTAACTGGTAGATGTCAAGTCCGTGAAGAGTAAAAAGTGATATATAACTAAAAAAAAGATAACTATACGACGTCGACTTGTACGAAGGAAGGACATAAGAAGACAGTTCTTTTCTTTACCTCGAGCTCCGTTTCTCTTATTACGTATCTTCAATCATTTACGTGTTGAACGGATAACGAAAGACGAACAATTTGGAACCTGAACAGGTGGACCTTGTGTAATAATCTATTAACTTCCAACCCAAAATGATTTATTCTTTACCGATCCCCTTGTAATCGAAATGGTATTTTTAAAAGTTCACATACATTATATAATTTCGAAAACAATAGATATAATACATATGACATTTACTGTGTTTAGTTTATGGGTCTTTGTCGATAAGACATTGAGAATACTATGATATTTGATAAAATAAGTTCAAAGATTTAAATATAAACTAAAGAGTTCATTGATTGTAACTTTTAGTAGACAGTAAGTAAACGATTTTATTTTTGAATAAACTACCAAAGAAGAATGTTCCTAATCAATCTTTTCAGCATCACTTGAATGTTTTATCGTCTGTAATAAGGGTAAAATGTTTTCTTATTTACTTTTATTCGGATCGTTTCATTACGTTCATAGAGAAAGTAAAATCTTGTGACAAAATCCTAAAAGTTGAGAAACTTGTTCTCCATTTTGAATACGACGACGACGACGACGACGACGATTCATCGAAACCAGCACAGACTGAGACACGCTGGGTTGTCTGCCGTATGGGTGGTCCGAAGGGGCAGGGACCCTAAGAGGTCCGTTCTTGTGACCTCACCTAAAGGTAAAGGAGGAGGTTACGTACTTTCACTTTTCACTTTCACTTCAGCGAATCAGCACAGGCTGAGAAACGCTGGGATACCTGACGTCGTGTGGTCCGAGGAGGCAGGTACCCTAAAAGGTCCGTTCTCGTGACCTCATCCAACGGTGACGGAAGAGGTTTTGAATACACTGTTGACATTAGTAGGTTTACCGGTTTTAGGATGTAATGAATTTTCCATTTTTGTTTTAAAAGATCACCGTAGTGTAGTAACTTTTTAATAACTACTACATGAGAATATGTTAATCTTACTACATACATAGAGTAGAAACATCCAACACTTGAGGAACTCCAATCTTGACGACATTCTCTCGAAGATGTTATAAAAAGTATGTTCATGGGTCAATAACAACGGTTAAATTATAAATCCAAGATTGAGTAAGTTTTAAGAAAGTTAATAATCTATTAATGTGACATTCGAAAATTTATCTTTTTTAATAATAAAAACTCCATAATTATATCAAATATAAATCGTTGGTTTGCCTTACTCTTATCACTAGTAAATCCATAAACTTCAGATTTGGTTATTTGACCTGTAACGGTTAGTTAACTCCTGTTTACCACTAGGACCCGAAATTATTTACTTCTACTAAGGAAGTTACCAGGTAAAGTAATATTTTGATGTTAAGAATTTTGTGGAGTAGACAATAATAGAATTGATAAATTAAAAAAGGACTTTGAGTTAGTTTAAAACTATCCGGTCTTGTCTCAGCTATAACTAAGTCTAAAGTACTACCGAGACAAACACTTTACACGAAAGTCCTTTAGTAAATCACCGTAAAGAAACTTTGTGAGAGTTGTGGTTCTTTCAGGACGTACAGAACATATAGTGGAAAATATTAGTATAAAAACCACTGAAATCTCAACATTCTGTTACGGTCCTCTAATTTACTTTAAATAAATTACATCGGCGGAAAGAAATACCAAGACCCGGTTTAAATTTGTTGAGTATATAGAACCATTAAGACTCATACGTAAATGATATGGACAACTATAGTATGTGTCGAGAAAATTTTAAATTTATTATACAACGTAAATCTTATCTAACTTTATTATTTGGTTTTCACTTGTACACGATTTTGACTTAAAAACGTGTAAAATATAAAGGTAAAAAAACCAGTTTATTCGTATGTTTATTTTTTTGACTATAAATTTTAAATCGATAGTCTTCTCAATTTAATCTTTCGTAAGATACATCGTAAGACGACGACCACGACGATTCAGTGAAGTCAGCACAGGCTGACACACGTTGGGGTATCTGCCTTCGGGTGGTCCGAGGGGGTAGGGACCCTAAGAAGTCCGTTCTTGTGACCTTACCCAACGGTAAAGGAAGAGGTTACGTACTTTCACTTTTCACTTTCACTTCACCGAGTCAGTATAGGCTGAGAATCGCTGGGGTACCTGGTGTCGGGTGGTCCGAGGAGGTAGGTACCCTAAAAGGTCCGTTCTCATGACCTCACCCCACGGTAACGGAAGGTAAGATGGTTGTGTAATTTTTGTATGTGAAGGGATAAGTTTGAACGTTTAAGTAGGTACAGAGACATGTACGGTTAATATAGATAGATGTTGGGAACTTTTTCGGTTTAATTGTTTGACAGGAACTTTAGCGGTTATATGAAAACTGTACATAATTTTACGGACTGTTAAAATTAATGTAAGTTACATTTGTTTCTATTCTTTTTCTTAGGACAATATCTTATAATCTAGTCGATAAGATTGAAGGATGAGCCATTTGTACATTCTTTCCAATTTGTTATTTAAAGATACCGTTGTTGAATTTAAGATCATATAAGAATCAATGTGGTCGTCGGTGTCTTCCATGATGAAAGAAATTTCGTCACCTTGACTTGTTTTATAGAAGAAAGGAGGAAAAGGTAGACCGGGTTGATTTTAGAGAAAATGAAACTACTTAATACCCTACTAAATTGACCCTTGTTCTATAGAATTGATTTCGTGTACCATTGATGTCAATATACTCGTAAAATACAATTTTACTTCTCTTCGATTCATGAGGATTTACTTTTAATATACCATAATATATGGGACGTTTGATTTTTCATATAAATGATATAAAATCAAATATATTAACACTGTCACCATGAAATAGTGTGATTTATTTTGTACCAGATTTATTTATTATTTTCAAGAAAAGATACTTTATTACTTATAGAAAAGATGTATCTAAAAATTGTATAATACATAATATTATAAACTAGTGGGATTATAAAATCATAGTTATATAACTATTAAACTGAACTTAAATATATTAAGTACTTAAGTATTACGTGTGAGTAGAAAAAAGAAAATACAATTCAGAAGAATGTGTCAGAACCTCTTGTGTGATTTCAATAGAGGAAGTTTATATCCTGTTACGAAAGACAGCGTTCTGTTTAACTTTTATATTCCCGGTTGTTATGCGTGACTTAATTCTTCTATGTGGGTCCCAGGAAGTAAAAATATGACATAAATATTTTTCCTATCATAAGAAATTCTTCAATTGTTCATTTACATATTCTGATGAGGTATGTGTCTCACTCAAAAACCACATACTCCTATTAACCCAAATTTATGTCGGGGTGATAAATACTCTAGACTCAATAACGGATGAGAGGAATTTGGAGTTAAAAGAGTAACCACATTACTTTTATCGTTGTAGAATAATAAGCCACGAACACTTCCCATTTAATTTGTTAAGACATTTGGTGAATCACGTACAGACCATGTGTTACTGGTAAGTTTTTGGTGACTTCGATTATAAATTTTTTGTGAAATTTGAAACGGAAGATATAAAATTAAAACAAAATTAATCATACTTCCTTTCGAGTCCAGGGTCGTGTGTGGAAGATGGTCTTCGAGATAAAAGGACTGAATTTGATTACATAGTCAATTTTTAATGGTCGTACGGAGTGATCCACAGAAAGTCCCCAGTGAAAGGTGATTTTTGTATCTTGTGGACGGTAGAAAAGGAGAGGAAAAATTCCAGTATCTTAGGAACTTATATATTAAGTAAGAGAGAGGGTTGAAAAAGTAGCTCTCATTTAGACAACTAACGGATAGTCCTTGGGTCGACAGAAAGGTATTTTCTTAATTCCAGAACTGTACTTTTTACTAATTTATTTATTTATTGTTGGGTGTTATAAACAGTTTCTTATCATCGAATGTTAGTGTGATGATACTTTACGTAAGGTGTTTGTTTTCTTAGTTCTCTCTTTTACTACTTACCGGAATCCTTATCAGTACCAAATATTATTTCTAAAATAAATTTTTCGCAATTTTATTTATTATGTATGAGATCTTGTAGTGACAAGACCCTTTAAAGAAGAGAAATCTTATACTCAAGATCTTCCGTTTAGAATGTTGACGAGACCCCCGAAAGTAACCGACTAAATGTTAGGATGTTAACACACACACACACACACACGCACACAAATTTAGACACCAGACGTCAGAAAATTGTATGAAGAGTTTCCACCTATACACCACCTTACGTCTGGGGTAGTTGTGACACCAAAATAAACGACAAGACAGGGGATTGACGACTATTTTATCTGACGAATCTTTAGGGTCTCCTTATACTAACTCCGGTCTCAATGTGACCGAGTATTTTAAGTTTGTCAAGTTACGAAAAGAACAATTAATGACCCGGTGTTGGTCTTTAGGCTTACTACCGTCTCTTTGTGAAGAAATCCTATTACTAACTAAAGGTATTTCTACTCACGAAATTGTTTAAAGTTATACGTCAACGACCCCGCCCGTCCCACCCACCCGTGATTAATCAAAATGGCAAAAGTCGTCTACAACTTAAGTTTTACGGTCGTCGTAGAGTTTACGGTCAGTAATCCCGACAGAAAGTAGTTTCTCACGACTGGTTACTTTGGAGGTGACAAATTACTCTGGCTAGATCTGTCAGTTAATTTAGTTTAGTGATGATTGTAGGAATTGTATAGACGTCACACACGTCGTCGTCGTCGTCGTCGTCGTCGGTCCCTAAAGGTCATAATTATTTCCCTAAGTGACGGCGTATTCCTACCCCCCCTTCCCTCCCCCTCCCCCACACAGCCCCTTTCTGGAATGAATTGGTGTCCCCTTTCGACCTTTTCAGGGCCGCCCCTACCTCCCCCTCCCCTCGATGATTTCCCGTTTTTCGACTCTCCTAATTTCTATCTCGGAATTACATCGAGAATTTCCCTAGGTGAGGGTCGGTGGGGGGAGGGCGTAGGGAAGGTGGCGTTTAGGTTAAATGGTACAACGTTTATGCTTCGACCTTTTTACATTCCTGGGTCTCAACTTTTGTAAAAGTGAAATTATGACTTTTTTATACGGTAATATTTTAGGAGCTTATCTTAATCATTCAAGGTGCACGAAGGAGCCAAGAAAAAAGGATGAAATATTCATTCTAAATGTGGTCGTGTCTTAACGATGGTATCCTAGCGTCGGATTCGTGATCTCACTGTAATTAACCAGTACGAATTGACGGAGTTTTAGAAAAAAAAAATTATTAATGTGACTATGATATTATCTTTAGTACCCATGAATAAAATGTAAGTCTACCTTCCGTAATAACCTATACATATCTTTTTATAAGGGGGAGGTTTTCTTTTTAGTGGTAGTTTTATTTCCTTTTGGGTTTTGTTGGGTATTTTTGAAACGAGTTGTTTTATGTAAAAATTGAGTATTTTACCTGACTACTGATCGGTACGTTTATAGGATTTATTTTGGAAATGTAAACAACAACAACAACAAGTGTCATTTGCATTGCGAGGCTTGACGGATGGCTAGTGTTTATTACCGCTTTACCGTGAAAGACTAATACGACATAAAAACAAATATCTTTCAAACTATACTACCCTGAATAGTCCATTCTCCCACCCACGACACTTGCACTGCCCCAGGGGTCAGCGACCCTCCCGTCGCAGGGACCTCGCGCACCTAAGGTACGCTCGGTACGTCGTGAAAAACAGTCTTCAGTTTCAATGAATAAATGTTATGTAAGTACGGAAGCACGTTGGCGGGTAGGGAGGCATCGGTTGTCCCTCGGTAGCGCGGGGGCGGAAGAGTGCCCCGATTAGGTGTC
The DNA here is from genome assembly GCA_006410555.1 of Capra ibex. NCBI lineage: Eukaryota > Metazoa > Chordata > Mammalia > Artiodactyla > Bovidae > Capra > Capra ibex. The sequence continues at coordinate 18,798,164 of SJYO01048061.1, read as the reverse complement.
CCCCTTTTTATCTATTAGATAGAGAGATATATCTACATCCATATACATATATACATATCCTGGCGCCGTCGGTAGGGGAGGTCGGGGAGGGGGCTCCCCTCCCCGTGGCAGAGTCGAGACTCGTCCCGAGGACGACCCGAAACAGTTTTCCCCGACGTCGTTTCTCGCTCAACCGCCGCGAAACGGTCGAGTGGTGTCAGACGAGAAACAAAGGGCTTCCCTTGATTTCCCCAGTCTGGGAGACGCAGCTCGCTCAGGTATCAATAGATAAATGAAAACAGGTAGTTCGGAGCCCCGCGCGACTTGAACCCACACCCGAGGAGGCTAGATGGGGTGGGGGTCCCTACGCCCGTCTCACCCCGGCACCTCCCCGTAGAGGTAGGAAGGGGAGGAGGAGAGCGGAGACGAAATGGGTCCGATCCACAGAATCAGACTCTCGCTCACCCTCGGTGTCAGCATGTGAGACACCCGGGGTAGACGCAACATTCCGGGTAACACGGTCATCCTTCTCAGTGTCTGACAGACATCCCTTAATTAGAGCCTGCGGCTCCTCAACCGCAGGGAAGAGAACCTGGCGAAAGCTAAGGAGTCCTATTTGTGCTCGTACGGGTGGTGTCACTTCCGCCTCCACTGTTTGTGGTCGTCGTCAGGACCCTGGTTGTGCCTCTACCTGTGGGACGACCACAGATTCATCCTCAACCTCACGCAGGGCCAGAGGCGGTTGGGTCACGACAAAAATGACACGCTTCAATTGCACCCGCTCTAAGAGCGCATGTCGACCCCCGTCTAGAGCAGTAACCTCTCCTCGTACTTTAGGAAGGATTTCTTCAAGTGGCCGCAGAGTGTGAACTCCAGCGAGTAGTCGTGAAGCCTTGGGTCCGCAAGACGGGTAACGAACTTTCCGTGTTACCATGTCCTCGTGAGGGTCCCCAAAGGCACGTCCAGATAGACCTACTATCTCCAATTGACCAGGTCGTGGGGCCGGTGACCTTCCATGTACTTCATTAACAACACGTCCGACTCAAATCTGTCGCTCTGGGGTCGTTTGTGCAGGTGCCCATCCCTGGAGTCGTTCAACAACAACTCTTACTCTTAGGAATCAAACCCGTACCGCAACTTCCACGGACCTTCCTACTCGACCTAGCGCAACATGAGGTGTAAGTCCATGAGCTCCAAAACGTCGGGTCGCTTAAAGAGGGCCCTGTCGCACAGGTCCATCAACGACAGGTATATGTCGGTGGACTCCAGATTTTCCAAGAATTTTCACAACAAGAGATGCCACCGCTACAACAACAACGGGTCTAGGTTGTCTTACTCCAAGAACATTAGGTGTTTCACGCTAAAAGCCTACGACACCTAGAACAATAGAGCGTCCTTCTCGAGGACGTGCAACCTCTCGAACCCGAAGTTTAGTCGGTTCGACGAGTGCAAGGCCAACAACGTCAAGTAGAAATTTGGGCTGGGGCCCTACACCAGCGTCGACGTCGGGGGTCCCGTCCCGTTCGGCAACCGACCCCCAAACAAAGACCGCGACGGCCAGGGATAGCGACGGCACCCAGACTAAAACTAGACGGTCAACGGACCCTAGAAACATGGAGGTAAACCTCGGCTGGGACCCCATCGTACTAGAAGAACGGGTAAACAGAACTTCCCTCAACCGTCCCCCGGTCCCCCTTTCCAGAGAAGAACCCGTCCCCCTCGGCCCTCTGATCTTAGGTGAGACACAAAGTTTCCTGTGTTCAGGACAAGTCACCAAAGTAACTCCAGAAACGGGACGTCAGACCACCCCCGAAGTGTCTGGTGAGCCGGCTAGTCCCGTAAAAACCCTTACAAAAGGTCGGTAAGAAAGTCCCTCTCGTCTAGTGTCCACGTCAGGGTACCCAATAGGAGATCGTCCTAGAGTCGTTACGGTCCCTAAACGAGGTTCTGGAGAAGCATCCCGTCACAAAAGTCGGACAAAGGGGCCTCCAGGTCCACCCACTACCCGTGTATGACCTTGTGCAACCGTCCATCCCACGACTACTCTAACAGTAAATTTTACTCATGGAGGTCGAACAAGTTCAGGACCTTCCGGGGGCCCAGATATAGGGCATTATTTAATTTTAGTCGGACCTCCATAAGGTCTAGCAGGTCGGGGTCTTTTCAGACGAAAGCTTTTCTGAACTAGAACAACAACAACTACACGTCGGAAAAGTGGTCGACGTCAGGGTCTTTTCGGGGTCCTTGCTAAAGTACGTTCGGTAACAAAAGGTACACGTTTGATTGGCGTAATATTTTCAATCGCTTGAGTAATCCCTTTTCAGCTCACTCCCTTAACGGTACGTCTTTATCTACCATTTTGACCCTTCAGCCCCGCCACTTTGCGACGTCTGAACACTTCGGGAAAAAAAGTGTCAGATGCACATCCAGGGGAAGATAGAGTAACGTCCTCGTCTAGAAGAGAAACGTTTGCAGGGGACATTGCAAAGGTCGCCGTTTTGTTTCTCTGCAGAGGTCGTTGTCTTAGGTTTCGTCGTAAAAATTTCGCTCGTTAAGTAGGGGCTAGAGTAGTGTTTCATTGTCGCTGGTAGGACGAGCGGTGTCTGTGTTAAGTTCAAGTAAATCACGAGGTTACAGGCTTGGGTCTCTTCCTCTTCTTTTCCCAAACCCCCCCACCCCCACCTAAGAAAGGAGGGATTGGGGGGGCGTGACGTTGTTGGGTCCGCGGTCAGTTATTAATATAGATGTTTGATAAGTCCGTGTCATCACGTTCCGTTCGTTTTTTTTTTTTTTTTTTTTT
>SJYO01048061.1:18763880-18795362 GCA_006410555.1 Capra ibex | reverse complement strand
TTTTTTTTTTTTTTTTTTTTTTTCATCTTGGTTATTGGGGTGAGGGAGAGTTGGGAAATTTCTATTGCTTTTTCTTCAATTTATACATGTATATTTAATTTTTATGTGGGAATGTCTGAGAACGGATCGAGGAGTGATTAGTCTTTCCCTTGTTACGACCATTAATCTTCGTTCACGTACAATCTCTTTGTTCGTCTCCCAAACGTCGCATCATGTCCGCGTGACGGACACGTACCGACACGCAGCCTGACTGGAACGGAGAGACTATGTTTCGTCCCAAAAGTCACCGAAGACAACAACTCCGACGAACTACCTCAAGGACGGCACCGACGCCCAACGGGTCCTCAGGGGGGCTCCACGACAGGTCAGGGGGGCCACGACTTTAGTGCGGCCTGGCTTCCTGAGTGCGACGGCTTGGTTACCGCGACCTTTAAAAGGCGTTAGCGACGCAAAACACCGACAGGTAGGAAAGGGAAAGGAGGGGAAGCCAGGAGAAGTCGGAAAAAAAAAGAAAAAAAAGACCTGAGGCCGAGAGAGAGCCAATGATCGAGAAGAAAAGAACAAGAGGAAGAGAAAGAAGACGAGAAAGCCTTAATGCACCTCCCCCGCCTCCCGCCCACCAACCCCCCTCGACAGACTCCCTCCCTCTCTTGCGCTCTTATCCCTCCCCCCTCTTCTCTCAACGATTCTTCGAGACAAGCAAGGTCGGACCACGTGAGTTTCTAGACTGTGGGAGACGACTAGACGTCATCGTTTTTAGGTAGACCACTCCCTTACGACTTCCTTTTTTTTTTTTTTTTTTTTAAGTTAGGTGCATGTCCCGTTCGCAATTTTTACACCCGTAATTTCCGACCGCTAAGTGTTTCTACGACTAAAATTTTCCTAATAAATTAAGAAAAACGCACGACTTTTGAAATGGGAAAGGAAAGGAATTGCTTGAGTGTCGGGGGTGATCGAGGCCGCAAACCTTTCTCACGAAAATTTTGTAAATAAAGGGCTACCGAACTTATTTTAATCACAGTCCCACAGTTCGCTTGTCGTTAAACTCCATTAATATGGCGTGCGGTAAAAGTAGCCACGAAATTTACGTAAAGAAGGCAGAAACGTCATATTACAAAATACGATAAACTACAGAAACTCTGGGGGGGGGGTTAAAAAAAAATAAAATCGTATAACTTTCACCGATAAACCTTGTATGTAAGTATAGTATATATAAAATGTAATATTTAAACCCATATGAAAAAAAACGACACTCTATACATTAAATCCGTGTATGAAAAATTTTGAACAATATCTTAAAATCAGTTAAACCAGAAACTCTCAATCCAAAAAGACTATAAAGAACTTATAATGAATTCAGATGTCCCACTTTTGTGTTACATGCGAACGTAGAAACTAAGGTCTGGGTTTTCGTAAGTGACTCTTGTCCTTTTCTTCCCTCCCCCGTCCCTTTTTAGGGTCATACTAAGCACTCACGAGAATTTTTGGGTGACCGTCTGACTACGTACGTGTGGTGTTTGTGTGTGTGTGTGTGAGGGAGTTAGAGAGTTTGTGTGTTTCAAAGACGTAGGTAAACCTCCTTAAATTTTACGTATGTTCATTTATTGGTCAACGTAAAACGATCTCTCTCTCTCTTTAGAGGTCAGAGGTTTCGAGACACGTTTGTAATAAGTCTATGACCGGTCAACGACAAACGACCCAGTCACCACGACTGTCCCGTTACATGAGTCCGAAAGGACCTCTTCCTTAGGTATCCAAGAAGTTTGAATCTATCTCGAATATTTTTGGTTCAAGATGATTGTAGACCCTCCCCCCTCTTATACTTTACGTCGAAGAGAGACTTCCGACAAAACGACTGAATGGTCTCAGTTGTGGAAAGAGTAGTTGTGACGATTTTTAACACACGTAGCAAAATCACAAACCTTAAATGTCCTGAATTTTTTTTACAACAAACCAAGAAAGAAGTCAGATTCGTCCTTATGATACAAGTACAGTCAAAGGGAAAATTAATCCGGAATGTGTTCAACCTGTCGACAATGTTCAGAGATTATTCGACGTATTTTCTAGTTTATAAGTTCCTAGTGCGTAAACCTTTTCCGATTTCGCACTTTCAAACGCCCCCCCCTCCTTTCCCCAACCCTTTTAAGTCCCTTTACATCTCCTCTAAAGAATGTGGTCCTGGTCTTCCACTATTAACCCCTCCCTGTCAATAGTATAGATATATATTATAAAAGTATATTAGTTTATACAACAATATAAGACCATTTTAAGTCACCCCTCAGTACCTACTTCCAAGTCGAGACATATCACACATACACACTCACACACACACAAACTCTCTCTCCTCTTTCTCTTTCTCCCTCTCTGACTTTCCGGAAAAAAGTCTGTTAGATAATACGAAGATTTTTGTTAGCAAGAATAAATGGAATTGGATGATGGTGAACTTCCTTGTCCCTTTTCTCGAATTAGTTAAACTTTGGAAAAGAGTTTTTATTACGATACGTCAACTCTTGATGTCTACCCCACCTCCTATAATCAAAGAAACATTCTCCTGAGTCTAGACTTTGAAGAACCGGGGTCTTTGGTGGGACTCTCTCCTCCCGTCTCAGGACGTCATAGACACCGTTCTGAGACTTCCTCTGTCCTTTTACGACCGATAAACCCTTCTTTTTATAACTACTATTAGTAGATTTTTAGTGTGAAATTACGAATTAACCAATGTATAAATAATTGAACAACTTATTTATGAAATACGTTTCTTCGACTTTCCTACATAAATTTATTTGTCACAACCCTATTATTTGTTAACTATAAGTCTTAGGTGGGGAGGGGGTGGGTATTTGAGACATAGAAAGAGAGGACTAACGAAGAAAGGAGAAGGCAAACAAAGAACGGAGAGTTTCGTGGTTAGTACGACCTTTTAAATACCTGTCCTAAAAGGACAAAGTCATAGAATGTGTGAAAAACAGGTTAAGATGGTAGAAGTTTATCGAAAAAAATTTGGAGACGGACACACCCTATCGGGTTATTCACGTACGAGTCAACACAGACTGAGAAACAGTGGGGTACCTGACATTGGGTGGTCCGAGAAGACGGGTATCCTAAAAAGGTCCGTCATTGTGACCTCACCTAACGGTAAAGACCCTAGAAGGGGTGGGTCCCTAGCTTGGGAGCAGAGGACACAGAGGACGTAACCGTACACCTAAGAAATGGCGACTCGGTGGATAGCGGAGATACTTGTATAGGTGATGGTTTAAACATTCGTCTCTTGTCAGTGTGTGTATATCTAGTTACCTTTTACATGGGAACAATTACTCAACCATTTTCAGAAGTATTAATAAAAATATTATTTATATAAAGTCTCTTTATTACGTTAGTTCTTTTCATGTAGGTGGAAAGACCTTCCTATTGAGAAGTTTATTTTGTTGTCATGTAAAGAACCACGTATCATTTTTTTTTTTTAATCCCTTACACATACACTAGATTTGTAAAGATTACGGAATCCCCTTGTAAAGAATCCGTACTTGAGAAGTATTTTCCCAAGATGTTATAGATAAACTCAAGTTCACTTGATGAAGTTAACGAAACGGAGAATATTGTCTACTAGAGTCCTCGGTCTCTATTTCCTGTGAGGTCTACTACTACTCTTAACTATTATAAACGAGTCCTGACATCAAAGTAAAAATACGACACCGGTTTTCATGAAGTTGACGTAGTAAGTTTCAATAAAAGAAAAAGAATAAGAAAGAGTTTATCCAAGTAGAGAGTTCACTGTGTTCATACTACATTTGTAGTGTTTCAGTAATTGTCTTTCCCCGATAGACAATTACTAGAGAAAAAAAAGCGTTTACTGTAGTTTAAAGGTCTGTGAAGGTATACACGTGACGTATAAATTCTACTTTTTCATCTTAAATATCGTTTGTAATTAAAATATAGGAAAATAAGGAGTCATATATTAGGAATGTTATTAAAAATTTCACAAGGTAAACTAAAAATTAATATTTTCATTATAAAAATTCTTTATGTTTTAGTATGTATTCTTCAAGTAAAAATTAGAAAGGATAGGTGTGATGAAAAATAAGGTCTCCCTTTATGACTTTAAATAAGTACATATCACTATAGTAAGAGGATAAAATATTCACAACTTCGACTTTGACTCCATATAAACTCAATATATGGTTCTAATTTATTGTAGACAACTATGACCGTTTCTATTGTTTCGATGTGGGAGTACTCAGTTTAAAAATGAGAGTTGGGATTTAGAGATAGATAAGATTTATACGTTACGACAATGGAATCAAGTCGAGAGGGACTCAGTCAAAGGAATAATGATTTAATTTAGAAACCTCGAACGTCTAAAAACCAGAGAACTTCCTGAAAAAAAGAGTTAGGTTAAGAGATTTTTTATTAAAGTCATTTTCAGATCACAGAGTAATAAGGAATGTAAAAAGTATAAACCTAAATCCTAAAAAACAAGTACATAAACGTATAAGTGATCCCGAACTCCGGTTCTTATTTACATTCTCGGTGACATTTGTCTTGAGTGATCAAGACTCAAATTAGATATGATACGAAAGGATTTCAAGCATTCTATTTCCTCAATAACCTTAAGAACGAAGACCCTTGTTGACATTTTTGATTCTCCGTTCCTTTATTTAGTTGATATGGATGTTTGATTATACAAATCTTACATTCTAAAGGTTAAAGAGGTATAGAAGAAAAATGTATATTTATTATAAGATCCTCACCTCACACGGTTCTATTAATAATGTAATATATTGAAGACTTTCCGTTTTGTTATTTTATAAAATTTTTATAAAGAAAATATCATTCAACTAAAAGTTTTGCATGTATGACATAGTAGTTTATTTGTCATTTGAATCATCCTGTATAGTTCCATAAAAGGGTTAAAATGTAATACAGGACTTCATAGTAAAAGAGTAAAAGTATAGTGAAATTCAAATATAACGGACACAGAATTAAAGTTAGTAGAACCTCAACTTTGACTAAAGGGTGTTTCAGAGTATCTTCAGTGAGAAAACCTGGATAACCCCTCTTGTGACTAGTTTTTATGTTCAAACATTCATTCTTTTAGTAGAAAAAAAGAAAAGTAAAATAATATTGTACTTAATCCATTGATTTCAAAAAACAATGAGTATACAAACGTGATACTATGTGATATGATATGACTTGATTCCTGTATATCAACATGTTAACAAATAATAAAATTAACCATAAATTCATGTATGACAATTCTTGCATAAGGTAAGAAATTTTTCCTGGAACGTCTATTAGTGAATGTTTTTTATCGAGACAAAAACAAAGGATGTCGTATACATAATTTTTAAAATTCTATTTTCTTTATATATACAATGAACAAATCTAAAACCTTTTTACAACTCTCGTTGTTGTGTCGTTTAAATTTTAGTGTCTCAACGTCGTAAGTCTTTAATTATACCACTTGTATTTCGATATATAAAACATTATACGAAAAACGTGAATTGTAAATAAAGACTTTTACAAGTCACAATTATTTGTAGGTAATGATATAATGTAATCCCCGACTTAAACGAACGTACTACATTGTGTTAAGAAACTTTATTAAGATGTAACAACCTATAAATCAAGAAGATTTCTAAAACGGGAGTATTTACTGCAACGTTTCTTGTTGGAACATGTATTCGGTAACATTTGTAGTAGTAAATAGAAGAGTAATGTCTAGGGATCGTCAACCTAACGGTCCAGTTTCAGATCCTTTTTCCACTACGTTTAACTGTTTAACGGATATGTTTGAAAAACGGTCAAATATGTGGTACTCGTCATCTACTTTAAAGGGTAAAGGGATTTGGGGACGGTGATAATAAATAATAGTAAATTTTATAAAGAGTGACCAAGTCCTAAAAATTTCACTTCGGTTACGACTGGAATAATGAACTTGTTTAAGTAAAAGTAAAGATTAACAAATATCTTATGTAGTTAACGGCAGAAGTAAGGACAAGTTGTAAATTCTATATTAAAAATGAATTGCAGTCAAGACACTCAGGAAAGGTATGGTTCAACAAATACGTAAAGTGAGGGAAAGTGAAATTATGGTTGTTATCTTATCGATGATTTAACACAAATTTTTTTTAAATAAACAAAACTCCGTGACTAAAGAGTGGTCTCACATTGTAAGAACTCCCGTCTTCAGTTTAGAAAAGTAGAAAAATATAGACAGTGAATCGTCTCATGACCCGTATAATATACCAAATTTTTCTTAGTTTGTGTTGAATCGTTGCCTTGTTGTTACGTATTAGGTTGTCGTTATTTAGCTCACCTCGTCTGGTATCCTCAATCTTTCGAACCTCTGTCCTAATTAAGTGTTTATTCCTTGAACCTTTTCTTTATGTTAGATACTTAATAAATCCATCTGAAAATCCAAAGTACAAAAGATACGTAATACACGTGATCTATATAAAAGAGTACGTATATAAATATTTTAAGGAAAAAAGAGGTCTTTTACTCAAAGATCGAATGTAAAACACATAGGGAATTTTCAACCATGTCATGGTACGTGGACCAACTGTTGGTTGTTTACACATTACTACGATTATTATCCCTACTTAACCATGAAAACGTTCTCTTTCATCTAACACTGTAACTGACAACACTTAAATTTTCTGGACTTTTATTCTTTCAGACTTCCGTTACCGATGGATGAGGTCATGAGAACGGACCTTTTAGGACACCCGCCTCCTCGGACCATCCGACGTCAGGTACCCCAGTGTTTCTCAACCTGTACTGACTTGCTGAAGTGAAACTGAAAAGTGAAAGTACGTAACCTCTTCCTTTACCGTTGGGTGAGGTCATAAGAACCGACCTCTTAGGGTCCCTGCCCCTTCGGACCACCCGACGGCAGATACCCCACGTGTCTCAGTCTGTGATGACTTCGCTAAATCGTTTCTGGGTCTCTCAAATGGAGAAGTCGAATAACTGACCTGAAAATTTTACGTATTTTATTTTTTACAATGAAGAATGAGATAATCACAAAACCCACGCGAGTCAGTACAGGTCGAGAAACACCGTGGTGTCTGATATCGGGTAGTCCGAGGAGATATTCATCCTAAAAGGTCCGTTCTTATGACCTTTCCCAACGGTAAAGTAACAGGTTCCCTAGCAGGGGTGAGACCCTAAATCGGATGAAAACACAGAGGACGTAACCGTGCACATAAGAAATTGTGATCACGGTGGACGTTTCGGGTCAGAAAGTCCTTGACACTGTTTAAAAATTTCTCCGAATTGACAAAAGGAAGAAAAAAAAAAAGAAACTATTTTTATACTGAATTTTTAGAGACAAGTGATCAATGTAATGATAGAAATAGTACATGTAATGTTACAGAGGACACCCAGAATAAAATCCGGTTTTAAACTGAGAAACACTACACTCTCACAAGTACTCTAAAGTTTTATTGTGTTGTTAAATTTTTACATGATATGGTCATAAGACAAAGTTATCAAAAGTTTTTTCCATCTACAACTATAGTTAATAAATAGAAACGTACATGTGTCTTCGACGTGTGTTTGTAAGTATGTGACTTCCGTAATATTACAGTATATTATAAATGGGACACATTCTATGGTCTTATATTTTTCTACCGGTTACGGTGGTAAACATAAAAGTAAGAACAAAGAACTTATACGTTACAAAACTAGTCCTCCTTATTTAGAGGAATAGTGTACGTGATGACGTCCGGTCCATCTCACTATATAAATTGTCTCCACCTAACCAAAAACACTACCGGTAATTTAGTGGTGTACATCTACCGATTACAGATTAGTCGACTACATTTTCCAGTTGTGGTAGAGAAAATCTAAAAACGTGTTCGTGATACATGATCGTATATTAAAAATAAAGTTGTAGTACTTTTTACCTTTAGGATAACCCGTGAAACTTAATGGGTTCCCTTTTCTAATTTATCATGAACAATTCCGTCTTTTGTACAGTAAAAGATTAGTCAACCTTAACCGTTGAGAATGTAAATACCATTAATAATCTACTTTTTCGTAGTAGAGTGTACTCGTCAATGGACCTCGAAACTTTTATAGTTCCTGAAACCGTAGTTTGAGTCTTTTTAGTATCTAAAGGTATGTGACGCAAACACACCCTTAGAATAAAGTATTGTGATCAGTCAAAGAAAATTGAGAACAACCCTTTATTCAACATATATGATAATATGTACAATTTTTGTAATCGAGAGATAAAAGGGTCTAGAGTACCACCGAGATAGATCGTCTGACAATTCTGAACCGGACCGGTCAATCTGAGTGTACGGACCTAAAACTGTAATCTGGATCACTGTACACCCTTCTCTTTACCTTTCTAAAGGTGGTCGTCACCATCATGACCGTCTTCCTCCGAGTACGTCATGTTGGGCCTGTTCCTTGTAGAAGAGTCCTATAGGGACCGACTCCCACTCCAACTGCCCTTTCAAACGTGGTAACCAGTCTTGTAACCGTTGTGGTAGGAGTCGTGTTCTACACGACACCGTTCTGAAGTTGGTCAAGACTGTCACCCCGGCGAATACGAAGATAGGTGCGTGAATCACACTAAGAGACCGGAATGGTCTCTTAAACCCCCGATGAGTCAAAGGAGGAAGATTTACGGGAAAAGATGCAGTTATTTAGTCCTTTAGTCTGACTAGACTTTACACTCATTTCACTTGTATTGTAATACCAAAAGGGTCTTTCCAGGACCAAATACGACCCAAAAGATCATCACTTATGTGTATCGTATGTTGAAGTGAAAGTTTTCAACTAGGTATATTATTTAATGTGCCAGTTAAATTGTTTCTCCGGTAAATAAAGAAACTTGTGTATCATACGATACACGTGAATCTAATTTTCACGTTATGAATCGAGGGTCAATAAAGTTTGACTTCAAGTATAGATTTAGTGACACTGTATAAAAAAAGGACCTTACAAAGAAAAATAGTTTTCGGAAAGAGGAAGATTATCGATGGTACTTCAGATCCTACACTAGAGTACAGAACATCAACTAAATGTATTCAATTACACTTTCACATTTTCAATGAGTCAGTACAAGGTGAGAAACGCTGGAGTACCTAAAATATCAGGTACCTTAAGAGACCCGGTCTTATGACCTCACCCATCGGAAAGGGAAGAGGTCCCCTAGAAGGGTTAGTTCCCTAGTTTGGGTCCAGAGGACGTAACATCCGCCTAAGAAATGGTCGACTCGGTGTTATATATATGTGTGTGTGTGTTTATGTCTCACCATATATATGTTCATTTGGACATGTACATATATGTGTATATTTATCCATATATACGTATATCTACACACATACAAAGGACTTTATATAAAAAGGAATAGTTGAACTAATAGAGAGTATCACACTAAACAACTATTCACTGTTTAAGAAGAAATAGAAATAAAAAGTTAATTTAATTATTGTAAAAACTCTTATGTTCTAAGATGTATATACCATTACTTGTTAAATATAAAAAACAGATACAGGAATATTATAATAGACGGATCGGAAAATAAAAAAATACATAAGGAGGAATAAGATTATACCGTGTCGAACTTTAACAGTGAGTCTTTTTTAGGTAACTGACCAGATCTTTTATATACCCTATATATGTACCTTATAAAGTTTATATTAAGTTTGAAAACTTATTGTAGAATATTTGTCTTAAGTGATCAAATTATCGATAAAAGTTTCGTTAATACAATTTACCCATGATCTAAACGTAAAATTTGAGTACGTCTTTGAACGACAAAAAGAATTTACTTCAAAAGACATATAAGTCAAAATTGATTCCCCCCATTTAAACCGCTTTCAAATAAAATGTCATTGAAAGATTTTCCGGAGATAAAAATTCTGGTGAAATTGTATATTAACGTCAACTGAAACATCATGAATTTGGATCGACTTAAATAAACTTAACCAATCGATAAACATTTCGAATACATTAAGTGAAGAAACTTAAAAAACAATCATATGTCGGAATTATTTTTATGAACAGTAACTTTTTGTGAACGGACGGTGTTTAATATTTATAACAATGAAACTAAATTTTTAATTCATCTTTGTGTTATGTTTAAAGGACTGTGAAATTACGTAGAGTGAAAATCAAGATACGAACTCTTCTGTATGATAAAATTGTATGACAAGGTGTTAAAAAAAGGATTAAAGTTGAACTTTTATAAAGATTAATAAGACTTTACAGGATAATAAATACTTTGATCTTCATTTATGTAATTAATGTAATTAATTTTGTACTTTGTAATTTTAGGTCATTAAAACAGAAAAATTAAAAAAAAGATGAAGAAAATTTGATTAGATTTTTATTCATCACTATTGTCGTATAGACTTTAAAACATTAATATCAAAACATTAACAATAGTAAAATTCAAGAGAAAATTCTTGAGGATATCCTTTGACACATACACACACACACACACACACACGTACGTACGAGTCAGTACAGACTGAGAAACCCTGGGGTACCTGATATCGGGTGGTCCAAGGAGACAGGTGTCTTAAAGGGTCCGTTCTTATGACCTTACCCAACGGTAAAGATTGAGGTTATCCTTTGAGAGGTCTTACACTAATAAATGACATCGTAATGACGATAAAGTAAACTTTAAAATGACCAAATCGGTTCAAAAATGAAAACGAACTAGTTAATGAAGAACCAGTTAGTTGAAATACAGAAGTTTGGTATATGTTGACCAAATATGGTAACAAAGAGTTTGAATAATTAAAAGATGAATAGTGAAGGGTACAGTTCTCGGAAAATATATCTATAGAGGGGGACGGGTATTAGAAGGTTGGTATTTTAAAGTACACATATAGTGCATATATGTCACCGGGGAACCTCCAAATGTCTGGTAACATTATAGTTTATAATACGGTGAGGTTCGGTTAAAAAAAAAGAAACACACCCACTATAGTGGGATGTGACTTTTACACACCAGGTAAGGGTGTCTCAAATGGTGATCAAATCATCGTATAAATGTTAAGTACTATAATGACTTCCTTCTGAACGACTTTATCCGTGGTGGTCGTGTATTAAATACAGTTGTCGCAATCCTCTATTGTCTTTGGTCAAACAGAAACTCCACCAGAACTTTTTAGTTTTAGTTTACAGTATAAAGTTACCCTACAAAGATTTCATTTAGTTGCTCTACGTTTTAGTGCAAAGGTATTAATATCAAGACAAGTTTCATGAATTTGTAGACGTTTGTGCAGTCAGTTTTCTGTACAACTTTGCGAGAGAGTTAGAGGCAATTCTCCTCTAAAGAAAAAAAAAAAAAAAAAAATTTAGACTCCCAATAATGTTGGTCATAGTCATGTGTATGAAGACGTTCACCGAACGACGTGACACGAACGAGACGAAAGTTAGAGTCAACGGGTCACAGTCCTCAACATACAAACCGGTTGGGGTAATGGAGTCTCGACCTGAGGAGGGTAGTGATTATCCCACTTCTCCTACCCTCTCTTTGTTACTCTCTCACTTATTGGAATGAATTTTTAGATAAAAGTTTAATATTGGTTTATTTTGTGTTTCGGTTATTAGTAGCACCATCACCAAATCGAACAACGAATAGAACACATTATTTTATTTCTTCTTATTAATATTATACTGATATAGTGATGATAAATCAGTTGCCAATCAATTAATAAAACGAAATTTGTTTAACAGATTCGTCTGATATTTATTTAATCTCTGAAAACAATTATACCATAGTTCAAAATGGAAACTATAATTGGACATCTAAAAACCGTAAGATTAGATAAACTCCAGTCCAGTGACGGAAATGATCCGTTACGTCTTCATATGTGTTAACCGTTATAGATTTATTTACACTCTAAAAGTCTAAGACCAGTGTTACTTTCGTAAAACAAAGTGCTTCTAGTTTTAAGTTACTGTGTTGTGTCTTGGTTTCCGTCGAAGGGGGTTTCAAATCAATAAGAGGGTCCTATTCTGTAGATAAGTCTAAACTCAAAAGTGTGTAACGATGGAGAAGGGTCACCTAGATAATAACTTGTTTTATTAACAACGTCAAGTGACGGGTCCTTCTCATTTGTATGAAGATTACGTGAAAAATTTAAAGGGTTCACACATATAGTTTATACTATTGTACCTTCTTGAACGATATAAGGTTTCACGGTACTTTTACCCTCGATGAAACCGATGTAAAAGTTGAAGAACTTTTTTCCCTGACACAGTACAAAAAGAAACATAAAGGTCGTAGACCGTCTCCCGGACCGTGTTACGTCGACGTGTCTTAATTCGTTAATTAATTATCGTACAAACCAAAGTGTTTCCTGAACTCCATCAAATATATCTTTTATATGTGTTATTTTGTTGTTTAAAATCTATGTCTGTATAAAAATCCCTCTTAAGTTTAACCTTTTCTAATAGTCCTGGGTAGTCCTGATATTCCAGAAGTCTCAGTAAAATTAAACCACTGTGTGAACGAAGACTCGTAATACCATAAACTTTATTTACCCATTATTGTACAAACGATTAAATATTCCCATACGAATATCCACTCCACATAAGATGATAACACTTTAACGAGTACACTACAGTTTGAATACCTTAACGACACTACAAAAGAAATATAATAATTAGTGGTGTAGAATACGGGACAGGACAATTAGTTTATGTAGAATACTCGGTTCTCAGATGAAATATTTATCCAGGTGACCCATGTCCTATAAAAATTTCTGGGTACTCACCCACCGTCTTAAGACCTCCATTCGTCATAATATCATTCATGATAATGTATAACTCCCAATGGAATATTATACCCCTCCATTGATACCAAAGGAATACTTTTGGTTAAAGGAATTCTTAATCACTTATATTCAATTATAAAAGTGTCATCTAAAAGTATATCTTCTGTAACTCATTTCAGTTATAAAACTTGATGTGTTATTGAAGAATCTCGTTTATCTCCTTACTCAAAATTTTCGTCAAGGGTAATATTAGAAAACCACTTTATCGTTGTGACGTAAGTTTATTAAACTATGTCACGGTTCTGACTTATTAGATGTATGTTCGAGAAACTAACATACCGAATTAGGTACAAACTTAGGAATTAAAAGACATTTCTATTTACCTGTGGTATACGAAGTATTTGAGAAAGGTTCATTGTAATACCATACAATCAAACGAAAGACATTTTCCAATTCTTCGAATTTTCTACGAGTATTGACAAACGTGTCCCTTACTATTGAAATTTAATAAAGTTTTCGATCCACTTTTTCTATGTACCGTTACGGAAGATCTTATTATGAAATCTTCTTTATGAAGAGTAATGAATACGTTTTACTATAAAACTACACCAGATAACAATAAAAAACATACACAACTGAGTATATATCGAAAATTATTTACTCTCACTCGTTCTTTTTTCTCTTTTCTTCCGAAAGATCATAATCGGTTCATACCTGGTGGGAATAAAGAAAAGAAGAATATCTCTATTCTTTATATATTTTTATAGACGTATACAATTATTTAAATTTTCTCCGACACTTGTCTTTTCGAAAGTTGTGATCGGTTGATAACTCGACATTTTATATTATGTGATACTTTTAATTTCAATGTTCTACGATTTTGTAACATCTTTTATACTGTTTTCGTTAGTTTTCTCCAGTTTCACACAAATTGAGGGTATTATATGATTAATCACGAGTTTATATTTCAATTAGTAATGTAAAACGTCGAGTTTTACATTTTCTACGTGTTAAATATAGTTTGTCGTCGATACGTTATTAAAGATGAGACGGATAAAGTTCAGATAAGAGACTCTCAATTTTTTCTACCATCTCCATTTTTCGAAGACTTTTGACATTTACTGACACAGAATCAATAGAACCACTGGTAATAAAATGAAAGAAATGTGACAAGTGTTTTACAAAAATTTACTTATTGATACACTTTAAAGACCAGTTTTGGGTCTACGTGTGGATCTTCAAAATATTCTAAGAAATTTACCTGAAAAAATAGTATTTCTTAATTAAGACCTCTACTACTACTTTTGTGTCACGGATCTTAACTCATTCCATAATTCGTGAAGTTTTAAATTCTTCTATCTAGAATGCAATTTACAAGAACGACGATGACGACGACGATTCAGCGAAGTCAACACAGGCTGAGACTCGCTGGCGTATCTGCCGTCGGGTGCTCCGAGGGGTCAGGGACCCTGAGAGGTCCGTTCTTGTAACCTCACCCAACGGTAAAGGAAGAGGTTACGTACTTTCACTTTTCACTTTCCCTTCAGAGTGACTTTATTTTATTATTTTTTATCATTTCCCTGTGTTCCTTTGAAAACCTCCACTACCCATACAAATAATAGGGTAAACTACACGTCACTACTATCGTACTCACATGAGTATACAGGTTTGAGTAATTTAACATATATAACTAATATGAAATTATTTTTACCTCTTATTCTGTACAAGTCAAGTCAAGTCAGCGAGTCAGGACAGACTGAGAAACGCTGGGGTAATTAGCGTCGTGGTTCGGAGGGACAGGTAGTGTTTGAGGGCCTCAAGTGGGTCTGAGTGCACGTAACTCAGCCACTACGGTAGGTCGGTAGAGTAGGAGACAGTAGGAGAAGAGGAGACCGGGGGTTAGGGAGGGTCGTAGTCTCAGAAAAGGTTACTCAGTTGAGAAACGTTCTCCGCCGGTTTTATGACCTCAAAGTCGAAATCGTAGTAAGGAAGGTTTCTTGTGAGTCCCGACTAGAGGAAATCTTACCTGACCAACCCAGAGGAACATCAGGTTCCTTGAGAGTTCTCAGAAGAGGTTGTGGTGTCAAGTTTTCGTAGTTAAGAAACCGTGAGTCGAAAGAAGTGTCAGGTTGAGTCTCTACACATTTTCGGTTCATACTTTGGTTATCCTTTCGAACATTTCGTCTATAAGGAAAAATTTACAAAACAACAAGTTAACGAATCAACAAAGGTTGAGAAACGGTGGGGTTCCTGACGTCGTACGGTCCCAAGGGACAGGTAGTGGTTGTGGGTCTCGAACGAGTTTGAGTCGGGTAACTCAACCACTACGATAGGTTGGTAGAGTAGGAGACAGTAGAGGAAAAGGAGGACGGGAGTGAGAAACGGTCGTAGAAAGGGTTAGAAAGGGTTGAAAAGGTTCTTAACCGAGAAACGTAGTCCGTCGGTTACATAACCTCGAAGTCGAAGTCGCAGTCAGGAAGGTTATTTATAAGTCTTAACTAAAGGAAATCCTAACTGACCAAACTAGAGGAACGTCTGGTACCCTAAAAAGTACTCATTAAAAATTACTTATGAGAGGTTGTTTACATTCACGTTTGATCGATCTTAAGTGTAACGTATCAAGGTAAGAAGAGAGTGTGAGATCGAATATAATATTCCGTGCAGGATAGAGGGTGATATTTGACATTTAATAAACTTAAATACATATATACATGTATAATGTGTGTGTGTGTGTGTATATATATACGCACACAACACACACACATGTATAGACGTCCCCAAGAGTTCACCATTTCTTAGACGGACGTTACGTCGTCTACGTCCCAAGGTAGGGACCGAACACTTCTAGGGAACTTTTCCTTTACAGTTAGGTAAGGTCACAAGTACGGACCATTTAGGGTACCTGTCTCCTCGGACCGTCCGATGTCAGGTACCCCAGTATTTTCTCATCCCGTACTGTGTCACCGATTTGTTGTTAGTTACGTATAGACGTATATATAATACCCTATGTATATTTGGATACCTACCGTTATCGTTCTGGAGAAATGATTGTTAAGGGACTTTCAATATCAAAGTGTATCCATGTATAATAGAATATGTGTACGACGAAGTGGGATTTCTAATAGATAACGCGTCTGTAGACTACGGTTGTCCTTTGATTCTCATTTCGTAATCTTGGTCTCGTCTTATTTTCCTCTTAGTATTTCGTTATATGACTATTTCCGGTAGGATCTTACAATTCCGTTTCTCACTCGGACCTTTCATACAGGTGATTCAGGAAATTGAGACTAAAGTGTGATTAGTTTGGAGGAAGATTGATGATGTATAGAAGGGGTCCACAAGGGATACTCTTGTCCTTATTTATCATCTACGAGTCTGTTTAAAAGTTTATTTATTTACTGACTGTCAATATCGAATTTTAAGTAAGGTGTCTTGAGATAGAAACGATGAGTAAACCGATGTTTACTGTTTAAAGGAATCAGTCTTAATACAGTGGAGTGTAAAGGAAAATTATATATTGTAACTACGGACCAAAGAGTGGATCCGATACGTATGAAACTTTAGTCAGATGTAAAATGTTAAGAAAGAACATCCAAGTGTCATTTATAATTAATAAATTAAAGAGTAATATTTATATTTTGGGTTCAACATTAAGATACATTTTCTTCTCTATTATTGTGACGATTAAGTAAAAAGAAATCACTGAGTATTATATCTTGGTTAAACATTAAAGACTCGAAATAAGACTCGAAGAGTTATGTAACTCTTGATGTATAAATTCAAGTTTTAGTATCATAGTTAATCCATATGTACCTTTATTAAAAAATTTTGTTTTTCATCTTTTATGGTCCTTTTTGTACGGACAAAATTCGATTAATCATATTTTACCTCATAAAGGTCAATCTACCCACAAAAGGTGTCTTATTAAAAATGGTAACTACGTAAACCTTCCTATCATAGAGTGATTTTTCTGGTTTTTACAACTAAGGTCAAGTCCAAAGATCTCGTAAAAATGAAAACTGTCTTTTCACACGAAACAGGGTATTTCGTGTAATCTTGAGTCAAAAGAGACACGGAAAGAGGGGAAGGGTGAAGGAAAAGAAGTGATGACAATAAAGGTAGGACGATTAAACGAAAAGTAAATTTTGTATATTGATTTTCATAGGTGTGTACGTGTCTTATTTGGAGATTTGTTAGAAGTCCAGTTAGTTTATGATGAGATAAAAGTCATGAAGATTTACGATAAATATATCAAAAAAAAAAGAAAAAAGGAAGTATGTCAGGTACTCTCACGATTCATTTATAAACAATTTGTTGTATTATAGACAAGTTATTCACGATAACTATTGAATGTCACTTGTTACAGCCTAAGCACTAGAGGTTTCTTCTAAATCGAAGGTCTGGTCCCTAGTCCAAACTAGTGAGTTCTCGAAAACACATCGTCTCAAAATAATTTCATTCTTTTTCCTGTCTCTTTCTTCGAAGACTGTATCTGTAGTCTTCCCCCTACCTCTCACGGGTGGAACGATCAGAAATCGTTCTCTCAATATATGAAAAATTAATCAATAATGTTATTTAGTTTTCTTACAGAGTTCAAACACTTTTAAAATGGTCTGGGTGAAGGTGTTAAATGTAAAATCCTATCGTACTAATCTTTAATTGTTATCTTTCTAGGATGGTCTGGGTATTATGTGTAAGATTTTCTAGTCCTAATCAGTCTTTCAAAAGTCCTTCCTCTTTGACACGAGTTCGTCCTATGTGACAACAATATATTAGGGATCATGTCTCACATTTGACTCAACAAACAACACATTAGTAGTCAAGACCCGAACTTCTTTTGTTGTAAAATACACTGATTCTGATTCCTTACATCTCCCCTTTTTCCCAAACAGGAAAGGAGGACGAACTCTTAAGGTCTGGGGATAGAGGAGGAGAACTGGGGAAAGAGGAGAAGCCCCTGGGACTTGTAAAATAGTTAGACGGATCCTTTACTGAGAGAGTGATACCTAATTCCATGATTTTACAAATAACACCACCGCCAACAACAAATCCACGATTCAATACAGACTGAGTCTTTTCTGTTACCGTTGGGTGAGATCATGAGAACGGACCTTTTAGGGTACCTACCTCCTCGGACCATCCCACGTCAGGTACCCCACTGACTCACTGAAGTGAAAAGTGAAAGAAGTGAAAAGTGAAAGTACGTAACCTCTTCCTTTACCGTTGGGTGAGGTCACAAGAACGGACGTCTTAGGGTCCCTGCCCCCTCGGACCACCCGACGGCAGATACCCCAGTGTGTCTCAACCTGTGCTGACTTCACTGAATCGTCGTCGTACAGACTGAGTAACGTTAGGGTACCCGACATCGTACAGTCCGGAAGGACAGGAAGTGACAGAAGGTCTCAAACGAGTTTGAGTACAGGTAACTCAGTCACTACGGTAGATTGGTAGGTTGGCAGAGTAGGAGACAACGGGTCAAGAGGACGGGAGTTAGAACGGGTCGTAGTCTCACAAAAGGTCTCAACCGAAGAGGATAGTCCATCGGTGACATAACCTCGAAATCGAAGTCGTAATCAGGATTACTTATAAGTCCCAACTAAAGGAAATCCTGACTGACCAAACTAGAGGAACGTCAAGTTCTCTAAGAGTTTAGAAAAAGTAGTGACTTTAAGTTTTCGTAGTCAAAAAGTTACGAGTCGGAAGAAATACCAAGTTGAGTGTGTAGGTATGTACTGATGACCTTTTTGGTATCGAAACTGATATACCTGAAAACAACCGTCTCACTACAGAGACGAAAAATTATATGACGTATTCGAACAGTATCGAAAGGAAGGTTCCTCGTCCACAGAAAATTAAAGTACCGACGTCAGTGGTAGACGTCACTGAAACCTCGGGTTCTTTTATTTTAGACAATGACAAAGGGGAATCAATAGTTTCTATGTAAAGATAAATCGAAATCATAAAATTTTAAAAATTTTGTAAATTTAGTGAAACATCTGGAAGAAGACTGGAATGTAACTTTAATGAATGGTCGTGTTCGATAATGTAAATAGGTAAATTTATGTGAAACTTTATATAAAATTCCATAGACTATGAGATTCGTCCACTAATCGTATGTTTTTTTATCTTTTTTACGTCCAACGTATACTTGTTAACGTTAAATGAGTATTGATGATTCTTTTCTAATACGTAAAGAGGAACAAGAGTTAATGTCTATATAAGTGTAGAAAACTCCAAAATGATCCACCAAGGATTCTAGGGACTTCCAGACATTGACACCATATATACATAACCATTTCTTATTTACTTACCGTATGTAAGTAAATAAATTATTATATCGATGACACTAAATTCTTTTTCACTACTATTTCATTTACTAAACTACTTTTCTTATTATAGAAACAGAGACTCAAGGAAGAGACCCTGACTCCTCGATGTGAGACCTAAAACGTGTTCGAGTATCAAACGCATCTTGTCATGGAATAAAATTATACTCCGACTTACAAAACGACGGGAGTGGTCCTGTGGTGTCACATACGTTGAGAATTGACGTAACTCTTCTCAAAACTTATAACAGATCGTCATAAGTATATGAAGATACGTACATGTATACTTTAGGATGACCTTGGTAATATGAAGATGATAAAAAATAAGTAAGTAACTAAGTAAGAAGTTTCGTTCCGTAGTTTTTGCAGTTCGTTTCGGTTGTCTCTCGATCGTCATTAATGTTCATTATGTTCGTACGACTATTCCCTTTAAAAATGAAATATGGTTCAAAACTAACATTCCTAATTTTCTTATACGAATAAAACATGTTGGATTATTTTACTACACAGTACATGTTAATTTAATCTTGGATGTAAATAAAGTTTTCGTTTTGTTATTATTACCCAGATATTAAATATATTAATAAATTTAGGTTCTTGTATAGGAGAACAGTTCACTTTTTTATGGGTACACCGCCGTCTTCGTACATGGAATAGTTTCGGGTCTTCTTCCCAACTCCCTGAGTTGTCTTTAGACGACCCTCATGTGGGAAGAGACCTAGAAGGTTACTTTACACTATATGTAATAATAGATGTTTGAAAAGGAGTTTCCCGAACTGAAAAAACCAGAAAGTCGACTTATTAGTGACTATAAACGTATGTAAAAATGTAACGAAAAGAAGAAATACACTTTTTATATGACGAAAGTCTCGACGAATTATAAATACAGTCGGAATAATAACATCTTTCTAGATGTGTCCACAGACACCAAATAGTAATCGTCATATTAAGAACTTCTTTTTGTAAAATTCTGGAACTTCTGTAATTCAATTGACTCTATTCAATCTGTCTCTTTTTGTTTATGGCATACTAGAGTACATATACATCTTAGGTTTTCTCTTAGAGTATCTTTGTCATCTCACCGACAATCGTCTCCGAGAACCCGTCCCCTTGACCCCTCTATGACGAGTTTCCCACGTTTAATGTCAATCTTCTACTCATTCAAGATTAACATCAATCTTCTACTTATCACTATTATCAATTATTATGACATAATATATTTCAACGATTCTCTGGTGTAGAATTTACAAGAATGGTGTTTTTTCTTTCCAATTAGTATACTATACAATATCCACAATTGATTGTGATGTCACGATTATCATAACGTTCGTAGCTAAGTCGTACAAAATGTTAATTTGAATGTGTTCATATAGTGTTATGTTTACATTCTATGTCTTTTTCTTTTCTTTTTCTAAAGTCTAAACATTCCACTACTTTTTACCTGTTATTGAGAATGTGTTATCGAACGAAAATGTGAACTATGTATGTTTACCCATTTCAGTCTCTATAACGTACTTAAGGTACCTTCTTGAAACCTACCATATACTGAAAGGTGTAAGACTTAAAATTCTCTACCTATTACTTTAGCACGCATGAACTGGACTCTCAAACAAGACAAAAACAAGTATACTTTTTGTATATGTAAATTTTCGACAAATTGTCTAAGTTCTTATAATGTGAAATATTTTATACACATTACCTTCCTTTACTATTGGGTGAGGTTATAAGAACGGATCTTTTGAGGTGACTATCTCCTCGGACCCTCCGATGTCAGGACCAACGTCTTCTCAGTCTGTATTGACTCACTAATTTGGTTTGGTTACCAATATACTCACAAATAAGAAGTAAAATCACACATAGATACAAAGAAAAAAGACTAATTAGGAGTTCTTTTTGTACAGAAAATGATGACAAAAGTTTGATAAAAAAAAGAAATAACGGTTGAAATTAGAAAAGATAACGTAGATGAATGAGATTAACTAATTTAAGAGAGTGCAATTGATCAACGATGGAAGAAACTCTAAATGAATGACGAGACGAAATCTGACCAATCAGTAAAGTGATAAAAGTAGAAAAATAAGAACAGATTATAATTATAATTTAGGTAAGGAGTTATATAAGAACAAGTAAAATAATTATATTAACACAAAAGTAACGGAAGGTAAAAATACAATATACCTTCTAGTAAACCTCTATCAATCTTTACGTAATGCCTCTTCCGTTACCGTTGGGTGAGGTTATGAGAACGGACCTTTTAGGGTACCTACCTCCTCCGACTATCCGACGTAAGGTACCCCAGCGATTCTCAACCCGTGTTGACTCACTGAAGTGAAACTGAAAAGTGAAGGTACGTAACCTCTTCGTTTACTGTTGGGTGAGGTCATGAGAA
The DNA here is from genome assembly GCA_006410555.1 of Capra ibex. NCBI lineage: Eukaryota > Metazoa > Chordata > Mammalia > Artiodactyla > Bovidae > Capra > Capra ibex. The sequence continues at coordinate 18,773,895 of SJYO01048061.1, read as the reverse complement.
CGGAGTCTTAAGGTCCCTGCCCCCTCGGACCACCCGACGGCAGATACCTCAGTGTGTCTCAACCTGTACTGACTTCACTGAATCGTCGTCGTCGTCTTCACGTAATTTTAAAAAAGTGAGTGTAAAATATAAAACTATTACTAAACATTGAATTTAGCGTAATACCAAGTTCGTAAACTAGTCAGAGTGTTAGAAAAAAAAAAAAAAAATCGAAAGTCTTACAATTAAAATGACCATACATAGTAAGAGAAAATATTTTTTTTATGTATCCCTTTAAATCTAAGATTATGNCGAAAGTCTTACAATTAAAATGACCATACATAGTAAGAGAAAATATTTTTTTTATGTATCCCTTTAAATCTAAGATTATGGATTACTTCAACGATTTGAATAAAATTTCAGATCATGTACTAACATTATCTATAATAGACACATAAAATTCTTCTTATACCAAAAAGATTTAAAACCTAAAACGTATGACAACATCTCCATATAGATATTAAACCAGATAAACTTATATGTTTATAACTACATCCGTAATATTACGGAATCTTTATACTACTACCTAAAAGATTTAGAATAGTTTTAATCTAATGAAAAAAGTATATAAATACAAATAAATTAGTCAATAGTTAGATAAAAATATAATTTTATTAAAAGAAACACCTATAAACTAACCAAATGTAAACAATATAGAAAATAACAGTGAAAAAAGAAAAGAATATATAATTAATACCGAAACCCTTTATTCTATGTCGTCGGTTGAAGATGTAGAATTGACCCTTTGATGACAAAAATAAGTAATAGTTAGGATTATATAAATTTAAATAAAGACAGATGTATAAACTAAAAAGGTGAAGGGAAACTCGTAGTTAAATATTTTATGTTAACTCGTAGTTAAGAAGTCACGAGTCGAAAGAAATACCAGGTCGAGAGTGTAGGTATGTACTGATGTCCTTTTCGGTAGTAGTGAGTTTACATTGAAAGCATTTAAAGATACGTTTGGGAAACCCTTTCTGAAATCTTGGTTGAGACATAGAAAACAGTAAGTGAAGAAACTTATGAACGGTTTGAATACGTCGGTTCTGTGAACAGATAATCAAAAATAAAAGAAACGAGAGAACATGTCTCGAGTATAAATCAACATGGAGTCTAGAGTAAATAACTAAAAAGGAATAAAATATGAAAAGAAGATAAAGACACTATTTAGAATTGAAAATATTCGGTAGTCTATAAAAATTAAATTAAAATATTCATTATTAAAATTTGAAGTCGTCAATAATAAAGGATGAACCATAAAATGTAGAAAGAACATAACACTTACATTATAAATTGACTTTATATTAATAAGGTTTTAAAAGAAGAAAAGGAGTTAGATAAAGGATATCTCGTTATCAGGAGTGGACCTCTACTAAGTGAGGGGTCTCTTGTGACCGTTGCGAACTTCAGTGAAAGCCAATAGTACTAATTCTGTTTCACGACAACAGAGTGTGTTACGTAGTTCAGGTTTTACAGTTATCACGGTACGAACTCTTTGGGACTAAATCTCAGGTAAAAAGTTTAGAGTTAAAAACTAACAAGATAACTAGGAACTTATAGGAAAGTATAAATTTTTACTCTATTATTTTTCAACCAAAGTTTGAAATGTATAAACACCCTAAAACAGTTACTACTCTAACCAATATTCTACTTATTTTGTTTTTGTTTTTAAATATGAATTGTAAATTAACGAAGTCTCTTTTTTATAATTTAATAAACGAACTCATGGATCGAAGGTCTTAAAATATTCTACCACCTTCTTTTCTCCACTATCTTAAAACACAAAGTATATATCAGTAAATTACCCAGGAGAACAAACCTTGGTACATAGTCTGAAATTTAAATACATCCTCAAGGTTTAAAGATGAAAGGAACCCAGTAAGATACTGTTCAGAAACGACAAAGAGGATAAATGTAATATGATATTTAAGGTCAATAACGTCGGGGTAAAACAGTGAAAGTGGAAAATTAAACGAGGGTCGTAAGTCTTAAAACAAGAATGGAGAACAGATTACTAACATGAAGTAGGTAGGAGGACTTATAACACAATATTAAAATTCTAGAATTCTAAAGTGAAGTTTCCCCAAAAACCTACCTTCTTTTCATAGGTACTGTTTACGTAATTAGTAAACGTCATCAGTACCTTTTTATAAACGAACAAAGTGAAAACTTGAACAACTCAGTGACCTTTCAAAATTTTAGTCGGTAGAAAAGAAGTGGGTCGTCAACTTCACTAGATAAAGTATACGATTACTTTTGTATAGTGAGGGGTGAGTCTTGGGAAACTCAAGGAGTAACGTACAACTGTTTTTGTATTTTAGAAAGAGTACTAAAGGATGAGTTTCTCGGATTTTTAGACCTGGGACAAATGGACACATTTGGGTAGTAAGAACACTCCTGAGACCTCATCAGTTAAACTAAGTAATGAGGTGGGGGATGGGGGTGGGTCAAGGGATTTAATTCAGGAGAGTTCTAAACTTCATTTCACTTTCAACCAGTCAGTACGAGCTGAGAAACACTGGGATACCTGATATGTCAGGTACCTTAGGAGGTCCGGCCTTATGACCTCACCCATCGATAAGGAAAGAGGTCCTCTAGAAGGGTTGGTTCCCTAACTTGAGTCCAGAGGACGTAATGTCCACCCAAGAAATGGTCGACTCGGTGTCCCCTTCGGGTTCTTATGACCTCACCCATCGGATAGGGAAGAGGTCGTCTAGAAGGGGTGGGTCCTTACCTTGACCCCAGAGGAAGTGACGTCCTCCTAAGAAATAGTTGACTCGAGGGTCCCTTCAGGGAAGGTCTGTAATTTTTACGACATGAAAAATGGACCTCTTTTTTTAAGATTGACTTCATAATGAAGAAGGTTCTCTGGAAGAGACTGGTGACGAGATAAAGGTAAGATTATAATACAGATTAATAATATAAAAGAGTAAAACAGGGTAGTAAAAAGAAAGTTTCGTGGGAGTCAAAATTTGATATTTTATCAGTGAAAAACATTGATAATATTTATTAAAAGGGAAGATGTTTGAAGATACTCCCGTATCTAGTGTAAAAAGTGACTTTTGTCATAGGAGTCTTGAATTTCACATAGATCGTGTCTCATCCGTCATTAATATATTAATATTCATTAATACTGAAATCTCGTACATAAACATAAAAACTATAACAGTTTATGTCAACATTACTGAGAGAAGAGTACCTCTTCTATTCGAAATGCGTGAATTTAAAATTAGTAACTTATTAAAGATAAATTAGTGACTTAATTTCCTTCTAATAATACATAGTATTTCTTAGAACGTTGTATAAATATATGTGTGTATACACATGGACACACATACACAGATATAAAAGAAAATTAGAACTTTACTGAGTTTTTATGATATAAAATTTGTGTTTGGAATCTAATATTCAAAAGAACCAAAAAATTAGAGAGAGAGAGAGTTAGAGACAGAATATTTGTGTGTGTGTGTGTGTGTGTCAAGACACTATGGTGGAAGGAAAGATGTTACAATTGAAACGACGTTTACTGTATAATCAGGGACCATATACAATAAGATTGTTCTTAAGGACTCGTAATACTAGAACGTTACGGTAATACAGGAATCAAATTACTCAAGTTATTAATTTGGATTTATGATGACGAAGAAAAGTCTTTATAATGTCATTTTTGTAAAGGTATAACATGTAAACCATATCTTAAAAATAGTGGTTTATTGTTTCGAGTACCCGTCTAAACACCAACAGTATATTCGGTTTTGAACGTATGATAAACTTTTCTTGATACACGATAATGAATGTATCATTTAAAGGTAATCTTAAAATTTCAGTGTTTATCCGTGAAATGGTCTCAGGAGTAATTAGACATAGTCATTTATCTATGAAATGTAGATCTACTATCTCTTTATCTTGAGACATTTCTCGGTATCATTATTAGTGTAGTCTAATCAAAGAGGTTTACAGGAAATGGAGAGATAATTTAATGAAGTAATATTAGTATTTTTACATTGTCCTATAATGAAGTAATAATATAGTTATAGTTTGGTACATGTTCACGAATACGGAAAACTAAGAAGTCATGTAAAGACATAACTCTTTTCAGATAGTTCGTGTTTTCAACCCCGAGAGAACAGAGTTTCTGCTCAGTAAAATCAGTTTTAAGAAAGACAAATTAGTAAATTGACAACAGGTTTGAGTTTACTTAACGTTTCATGACTTAAGACACAAACATACCCACATAATTCATGTTTCAACCCCTCATATTACACATGTACTGTGAAGACCTCGATGTATGTGATCGTGAAGATATGTCGTCAGACTATTGATAATAGACTATGTGACCAGAATAAATATCTCAACGGTAATTACCTGTTGACCAAATTTCAATTCAAATGGTTGAATATTTTAGGTGTGAACCGAAGAGGTCCGATATAGGAATTTATATACTGTATAAATTGACTTTTACCAGTCAAAAGTTAGGTTATGGTCTCTTTCCGATACGATTTCTTACAAGTTTGATGACATCTCAACGTGAGTAAAGTGTACTTTCGTTCCAATACGAGTTTTAGGAAGTTCGATCCGAAGTTGTCATACAACTCTTCAAAGTCTACATGTTCGACCCAAATATTTTCCGACTCCTAAGTGTATAGTTTAAGGGTTGTATACGACCTAGTACTTCTTTCGTTCCTTTAAGGTCTTTTTGTAGACGAAGACGGAGTAACTGATACGATTTTGGAAACTGACACACCTAGTGTTGTTTGACACCTTTTAAGAATTTCTCTACCCTTATGGTCTGATGGAGTGGACAGAGGACTCTTTGGACATACGTCCAATTCTTCGTTATCAATCTTGACCTATACCTTCTTGTCTAACCAAGTTTTAACCCTTTCCTCATACAGTTTTGATAAATAACAGAGATACGAGTAAATTGAATATACGTGTCATGTAGTATGCTTTACGACCCGACCTATTTAGTGTTCGACCTTAGTTCTAACGGTCCTCTTTACAGTTGTTGGAGTCTATACGTCTACGATGGGATTTACCGTCTTTCGTTTCTCTTTGATTTCTCGGAGAACTATTCCTACTTTCTCCGCTCGCTTTTTCAACCGAACTTTGAATCGAAAGTTTTTTGACTATATCATAGGTCAGGATAGTGGAGTACCGTTTATCCTCTTTTTCACCTTTGTCACTGTCTAAAATAAAGGAACCTGAGGTTTTAGTGACACTTGTCACTGACGTTGGTGCTGTAATTTTCTGTGAACAAGGAACCTTCTTTTTGATACTCTTTGGATCCGTCATATAATTTGTAATCTCTGTAGTAAAACGACTGTTTTCTGACATATCAGTTTCGATATTAAAAAGGTCATCATCACATGCATACTCTACCATCCTGGTATTTCTTCCGACTCACGTCTTCTTAAATACGACAGTTCAACACCACGACCTCTTCTGAGAACTCTCAGGGAACCTGACGTTCTAGTTTGGTCAGTTAGGATTTCCTTTAGTTGGACCTTAATAAGTAATTCTGACTATTGACTTCGACTTCGAGGTTATGAAATCGGTGGACTACGTTTCTCGATTAAGTAACCTTTTTTGGGACTACGACCCTTTCTGACTACCATTATCCTCTTCCCCGTCGTCTCCTACTTTACCGGTCTACCGTAGTGACTGAGTTACCTGTACTCAAACTCGTTTGAGACCCACTGTCTCCACGGACCGCACGACAACAGGTACCTCAGCGTTTCTCAGTCTTTGCTGAATCGTTGACTTGTTGTTGTTGTAGTTGTTAGTAAATTCACTACAACTAGTGAAACCTGGGTTGTAGAAGATTTACATTATTTTTCACAAAAGAAATTTTTGTATAACATAATTACGAATTAATATAATCATCTTTTTTATGATGTCTTCATTCTTAACCCCCATACTTCTATTGATCTTTAATATCAAGTCTAGACATCTATCATCATGGTGTTTTCAGTGTACGATCTGTTTATTTTGATTTCATTCTGTAACTTAATAACATGTTTGTCTAAAGGGTATAGGAGATATAGAAGACTAAACACCTTAAATATAGATAGATTACGTTTTTGTGAAAAAAGACAGTCTAAACTTTCTTTTCAGAATAAAACGCACGATAGTAATCTCATAGTTACCTCAAAAAACAAAGAAACAAAAACAAAAACCGAAGGAAGAGAAGTGAGGGTTCTCTTTTCAATATTATCCAATAGTAGTTAAACTTAACCAAGTCGCCACTTTCCTCAATTATAGGACAACAAGAGTTACAAACAACGGGGGGGGGTGTTACGGTCGGGTTATAGTTCGTGTCTGTACCTTATTTAAAATATGTTATCCATAAACAACTAAGTTACTTTCTGGTATTTTATGATATAGATATTGTTAATTAAGTACCAATTGTCCATAAAAAAAATTTTTTATACTGACAACGGAAGATGATTTTATTATCAGTTTTAAATTTAAAGAAAAACAAGTTCGGGTATACATACGTACATTATTTAATAAATCTTGTAAACAATGTTTAAAACAAAGTTATAAATAAACGTGGTACTTGACTAAATCGATGTGTAAAAAACTAACTGATTTATTACCACGTCGTAGTAAATACTACTGAGTTCTTAGTAAAGAAAATTTTTCTTGGAAGGAAAATTCAGTTTTAGTTTGTTAAAGAGTTGTGACATTATGAAATACGGGACACACCATTGTTTACTTTTCTGTACCCGTAATAATAAAAATAACTTACGTTCATTTTTCTTTATTTTAATTTGTTCTCTTCATAATTTTACTAAATAGTGTAGTTCTAGTAAATATTTATACGAAAGATTACAGTTTATGAGTTAAAATATGAAAAGACATATAGTTTTGTACGTTTTAATATGTCACTGAAACCTTCTCTCAAACTACCAAAGGATATTTTGGTTTGGTATATTTATACTAGTATATATATATATATATATATATATAGAGGTCGTTATATATATAACGACCTAGGACAAGAGAATGTTATTCTAGGTCGTTATTACGAAGAACCATAAAAGAGTTTGTTCAGACTTTGGACATGTGACAACAAATTTCATTGAAACAAATAGTAACGGTTTTGGACAATGGTTAGTTCACCAGGAAGTCATTTATTTGTTATGTAGGTTTGTTTCCTTAATAGGGAATAATTACTCTTTACTCGATGGTTCGGTACTTTCTTGTACCTCTTTGGAATTGACGTATAATGGTTCACTTACTTCCATTAAACTTTTCAAATTATGACATATTAAGGTTGATATACTACAGGATCTTTTCCAGTTTAATACCTCTGTCATTTTCCTAGTCTCAAATAAACTGTGACCTCCCCTACCCTACTTTTCTACCTCGTGTTTCCCACAACCCCGTCACTTTTATAAAGCATACTATGATGTTACTACCTTCCCAAAGGAGTCACCGAGTCGACATTTCTTAGGTGGACGTTACGTCCTCTACACCCAAGCTAGGGACCCATCCCTTCTAGGGGACCTCCTCCCGTACCGTTGGGTGAGGTCATAAGGACGACCCTTTTAGGTTACCTGTCTTTTTAGACCGTCCGATACTAGGTACCCCAGTGTTTGTCAGCTTGTACTGACTTCCCTGACTGGTGGTAATGGCGTTTACTACCTACGTACAGTAATACGTAAATAGGTTTAGGTATTTTATATATTATTAGGTTTCATTTGATACCTGAAACCCACTAATACTACAAAGTCCAAACGTAGTAGTCAAGTTAAGTCAAGTCAAGTCAACGAGTCAACACAGAAAAACGTTGGGGTACTTGACGTCGTACGGTCCGGAGGGACAGGTAGTGGTTGAGGGTCTCAAGTGGGTTTGGGTACACGTAACTCAGTCACTACGGTAGGTTGGTAGAGTAGGAGACAACAGGCAAAGAGGAGGACGGGAGTTAGAAAGGGTCGTAGTCCCAAAAAAGTTTACTCAGTCGAGAATCGTAGTCCACCGGTTTCATAACCTCAAAGTTGGGTAGGTAACAGTCATTTACATGGTCTTACTATCATTTACATGGAAGACCACACCCTACAATTTATTACCTACTCGGGACACACACACACATACAAACCCCCAACCCCCTACTCCCACCAATCCCTTAATTACTCCTTAGAAACATGGAAGGAAAGTTAAAAGGAAACTGGGATTCTGATGAGATTTTTATCAGAAACAAAAAAAAAAAAAAAATTACACAACGGTCTGAATTTATTTGTGTCTCGTTTTATTACTTTATTTTCCGGGGTTAAACACACACACACACACACACACACAAACACTGGATCATTTTCTAAAAACCCATGTTTTGATCTTTTCTGTCGTTGTTTACTACGACAACGAATTCAATTTACTTCTTACTTTTTCTTTCTGTTGTACCTTTTTATAGTGACTTCACTTTAAGTCTATTAATGAAATTTTTCTCCTTCATGTGTTTTATCTTACATTTTGTCACCGTAATAAAATCTTTGTTGAATGAAACAATATAAATATTACACATAAAATTTTTTATCGGTGATTTAACTTATGACTGGTACAATTATAGAAACAATTTTATAAAATATTTAAACCTTCAAAAATTCAAATAAGAAAGAGTAAATACTCTATATGATTTATAACCAGAACTATTTCTGGTTCGTTAATTTGTCGACGACCATCACTTTTAAGGTGAGGTGGTAAATAGTTTACACGTTGTAACTTGTACCATGAATTAAAGACTACAAATAGTACTTACTTCTATTGTTAACATAAATAAAATATTACAATAATTTAAATTTTCTAAGTACCTCAATTATGCATGATTATACATTTTGTCCTAGACTACATATGTACTTTATTTACGACTAATACTATTCTTCCTTCTATGTCTTTAGTTAATACTAAACTCAAAACTAAAAAATTCCTATAAGTGTTATCTTCTTCAAGGGTAGACCGGTTTGGTTTGTATCTATAAATATACTCTACAAATTACAGTGGATTGGAATGTTCAAGTTGTAAGTCTTTTGCTTCTAGTACCGTAGGTCAGAGTAGTGAAGTACCCTTTATCTACCCCTTTGTCACCTTTGTCACAGTCTGAAATAAAAAACCCCGAGGTTTTAGTGACGTCTACCACTGACGTCGGCACTTTAATTTTCTGCGAATGAGGAACCTTCTTTTCAATACTGGTTGGATCTATCGTATAATCTTTCGTCTCTATAATGAAACGGCTGATTCCAGGCAGATCAGTTCCGATACCAAAAAGGTCACCAGTACATACCTACACTCTCAACCCGACACTTCTTCCGACTCGCGGCTTCTTAACTACGAAAACTTCACACCACAACCTCTTCTGAGAACTCTCAGGGAACCTGACGTTCCTCTAGGTTGGTCAGGTAAGACTTCCTCTAGTCGGGACCCTAAAGAAACCTTCCTTACTACGATTTCGACTTCGAGGTCATGAAACCGGTGGAGTACACTTCTCGACTGAGTAACCTTTTCTGAGACTACGACCCTCTCTATCCCCCGTCCTCCTCTTCCCCTGCTGTCTCCTACTCTACCGACCTACCGTAGTGGTTGAGTTACCTGCACTCAGACTCACTTGAGGCCCTCAACCACTACCTGTCCCTCCGGACCGCACGACGTTAAGTACCCCAGCGTTTCTCAACCTGTGCTGACTCGCTGACTTGACTTGACTTGACTTGGAATGTTCTTAGACTGTCGTAAAAGAAGTAGGACGCTTCAGTACAAGAATTTCTAGATAGATCTTCTATATCCCTGTAAGAATTAAGTCATAATATAACTATTCCTAAGGTATCCCAATGGTAATAAAATTATAGTATGACTAAATATCCATCTGTCTTTTTTATCCTTAACAGTAGTGATAAAACCCTTAATGTAGTAGTAGTAGTAGTAGAGAGAGAGAGAGAGAGAGAGAGAGAGAGAGAGATATATATATATATATATATAT
>SJYO01048061.1:18721165-18763721 GCA_006410555.1 Capra ibex | reverse complement strand
AGAGAGAGAGAGAGAGAGAGAGAGAGAGAGAGAGATATATATATATATATATATATATATGTGGAAACAAAATAAACAAAGAATTATCAGTTCGTATTTATACTTTAATGGTCGTTTCTTATGGTAAATTAACACTATAGAATCTATACCGAATACTGATTTCGAGATTCCTCCTCTCGGATAGAAGTCACTACTTAATACGGGGTCATATCTGTATGAGACTTTTTACAATAAAAGAGTCTGAAAATCAATAAGTTAGAGAAGTCTACTTGAGTCTATTTAAAGTAAAGTAGAATGATATTTAACGAGAGTTCACGAACGTACGTACGATTCAACGAAGTCATCATAAACTGAGAATCGTTGGGATACCCGATATCGAGTGGTCCGAGGAGGAGACAGGTACTCTAAGAGGTCCGATCTTTTAATCTCACCCAATGGTACGGGAAGAGGTCCCCTAGAAGGACTGGGTTCTTAATTTGAATACAGAGGACGTAACGTCCACCTAAGAAATAGACGACTCGGTGGACCCTTCAGGGAGAGTTCTCACTTTCACTTTCACTTCGACGAGTCAGCATAGACTGAGAAACGTTGGGGTACCTGACATCGGGTGGTCTGAGGAGGTAGGTACCTTAAAAGTTCCGTTCTCATGACCTCACCCAACGGTAAAGGAAGAGGTCCCCTAGAAGGGTTGGTTCCTAACTTGAGCCCAGAGGGCGTAACACCCGTATACGAAATGACAGACTCGGTGGTCCTTTAGGGTGACCCAGAGTTCTCACCCACTATGTATTTACTCCAGTACGATATTAACGAGTTACCTAACTATAGTATACCGATAACGTCTCTGTATTGAAAAAGTACCCCATATTAACAGGGACGTAGTAAATCACGATTCACAATATGTACTTTTACAGGTTGATCAATCAGAGTATGAGATTTTGATAAAGAGGTAGAGTCTTAGGTTATATTACTTTACAAACAAACCAAGTTAAGTGATCGATAGTAGAACCAAAGGTAAAATATTTCGTTAGATTTACTCAACGTCATTTAATCTGATTAATTCAGTTAGTGGGTTCGTCATGATAATTAGACAAACTAGTTATCATACAAGTCAATAATATACAGAAATAAAGACATCGAAACTTCCTCAAAGATTTACGAACATAGTGTATAAATCTCTAAAAGAAAACCTACAACCCCGATACATGTATATTACCTAGTGGTAATAATAATACAATCTTATTATTTTACGACGAATGTCATTTGGTACATTGCTTACCACCTTGAGTAAACGTAGCAATTGTGAAGTAATCTCAAGGTCACTTCTTTACTGATTGGGTTAAAACTATAAATTATGACAATACACCCTTATTCCATTTATACAAGTAGTACTTTTCAGTAAAGGTATCAGAATTTTAAGTCAAAAGTGGAAGAGTTATTCTAGCTGAGACTATGTAGTCACAATATACATACAGAAGGTGGCACAAAGGAGACAGTAAAAGAGTCAAGGTGACAAAATTAACAACTCTTGGACGATTTACGAAGCCTAACGTGAACCCTAAAAAATAAATCACCGAGTTGTTCAAATAACGGATTTTTTTACTTTTACCTTCGTTATATTGATCTTTTAATTTAGTGACTGTGTACTCAGAGAAAAAGAAGGATGGGAAAATTTGACTGACAAACTTAGTCACACTGAAGATACGGTACCTTTTATTATGGAGTGAATACAACTCTAAAAGGGATATTACAGTTTATAAATCTTGTCGATTTTCGTACTTTCCTTTTGGAATACTGTAAGTTAGTACACGTCTTTTTAATATATTACAGGAATTTCTTTCGAAAAGTCCTACGGTAAATCTTGGATACGTACGATTAAAATCTGTAATAAAACTACACTAAAAAAAAATCGACGATAAACTCAAACACCGTGAAATCTTCGTTGTTTAATCTTCAGAAAGACAAACAAACACACGAACACACATATCAACACTCCCCGTGTTCGATCCTTTACATAATTTAATAGTAAGTCTCGTCTTCTTTAGCGTCCATGTCGTAAATACACCCGGTTTCACCGTAACCATTCCCACTATACTTTTCCATCTATGTCTGTTAAAACTTCAATCTCAGTTATCTATAACTATTACTTCAAGGACTCAGTAAGTCACCTTCAATTTTAATATAAGTCATGTACCATAAATAAATAAATAAATTAAAAATAAAAATGAAATAAAATGAAATGTTATGACATAACCAAAACGGTATGTAACTGTACTTAGGTGGTGCCCACATGTACGCAAGGGTTTGTACTTGGGGGGAGGGTGGAGGGAGGGGTATTGTAGAGAGACCCAGTAGTGGCACGTGGTCGGGGTTCGTACGACATAGGACGCAGCCTGTATCTGACCGCTAAGCTAAGAATGTACTATCATATGTACAATGTTACGGTAAGAGGGTTTAGTAGGGTGGGAGAGGGAGAAAATTTTCCGCTCTTGTACCTTTTAGATAAAACTTTTCTTAAGGTGATTTTACCATTTTACTTCCAGTGTAATTTATAAATTAAAATTTCTGATCCAGAGATAAAACCCCTTTCCTAATCATGTAATAGACTGGTAGTACTCTTTTCTACTAAAGGTATATTATTTTGTTGTAGGATTATTACTCGAGGACTTTGTGTCGGTAACGCCGCCAATTAAAATGACAGTTGAACTGACCTAGGGTCCCACACGTCTATAAATTGATTTGTACTAAAGACTCATACAGACCTTTCTACAAAGACCTAATTTAATCGCAAACGTACTGACCTGAGTCATTTCGACAAATGGAAGATGTTATATCGGTCGTGGTACGTTAGACACCATCCGGAGGAGTTGTCTTGTTTTTCCATCTCTTTCCCTCTTATACCGGGAAAACAAAAAATGGAGAAACGAACTCGACCCTGTAACTAGACGACAGGACAACTGAGGGTAAATAGTTCTAAAACCTGAGTCAAACTTAATATGGTAACTGAAAGGACACATAGGTCGAAGTCTACTGTTAGTACCCTGAACAGTCGGAGGTATTAACACACTCGGTCAAAGAGTATTATCTACAGAAGTATATAGATATGTGTGTGTATATACACATATATATATTTTAAATAGATATGTAGATACGTAGATATAAACATACATTGATACACAGATAGAAACTAATCAAGATAAAGAGATCTCTTCAGTCTGATTAGGTCGGTGAAAGGAAGTTGACTTCAATACGAAAACAAAAACAAAAAAAAAAATTGATGACTAAGTCATTTAGGATTACCATCCTAAGATGTCTTTCGAGTGACTACACCTTACTAATATTCTTACTGACCTCTTTTAAGAATTGTCGATGGGACTTTGTCCCATGTTTAAATCTGTCTCTCTAATAACCGATGTTTATCGTTAACATCTTAGTCTGACTTCCTTCCCTAGGTCTTAACCTCCGATTACATTATTAGATACATCCCTTATTACTTCCCTTTTTAATTGACCATAGAGATTATCGTTTTTTATTGACCATTAGTTTAAACTTAACTGATATTATTAACCCCGAAGGGACCACCGAGTCTCCAATTTCGCAGACGGGTGTTACGCCCTCTGGGTCCAAGGGCCCAAGTTAGGGACCCAGTCCTTCTAGTGGACCTCTTCCTTTGCCGTTGGGTGAGGTCATAAGAACGGACCTCTTAGGGTGTCTGCCTCCTCGTACCATTCGATGTCAGGTGCCCCAGCGTTTCTCAGCCTGTACTGACTCGTTGATTGTGTTGTGTGTGTTCTATACTAATTAAACAAATTTTGACAAAAACTTTGTAAACGATAATATTTCTATTTAATGTATTACATCCAACGAGACAATGTCTATGTAAACTCTACGACTCACTATATAAGATATGATATTCATAAACTTTCAATATTTTAAGTATTACTTATATCGTCGTACTCCAATAGCCTATAAGTTTTGTAGTTTAGTGGTTTTTTAATCGTCAGTCACTGGTGAGATCCGGGTCATGGTACATCTCTTTACACTTTCTTATATGTTTATTTATACCTTATAACGAAAGTGTGTATCTTAAGTCTTTGTGTGTGTGTATTTAAACCGACTTCGTTTCAATATAGTTTTGCTATTCTCTGTTATTTCTCAGTTAGACTGTCCATCAAAGACCCTTTAATAAAGATATCGAAGTTTCTACTGGAAAAACGGTTTTGATGACTTATGTACAAACGTAGGTTTGGACGGAAGATTTGGGGTTGAAAAGTAACGGTCAAGTATGACCGTAATATGGTTTGAGCTAATGTGATCTGAGGTCATAAGATCCTACTTAAGTAATCAAGGAAAAATTACCACAAGGAAAAGATAAATAATAAAGACGATTTCTTTAAAAAAAGTGTCTGATCTTTATGATTTCAATAGAAATCAAGTTCGTAAAACAAGGACAAAGGGTATAAGTTAGTTGACGATTTAAGACGATGAAAAGAATAATCATCTAAAATTTTTTAAGAGACGGAAAGAGAAGATTTCAACGGAGACAATTATAGAACCAAGTCCATAAGTAGTAGACGAAATCGACAACGTCATAGATAGGTTAATTAGAAGTCCGGTGACCTAATATTAGAAAAATTAGACAAAAAGTGTGACAATAGACTTAATAGAAGTGTTTTTGTCCATTGTAAGACAGTAAAAAGAAAAGTTTTTGGAAGACACACGGAGTAATATATGTTTTATGTCGGTTTATGAAATCGTATCGTAAGTTTCTAGAGTTAATGACCTTAGATTTAATGGAAAGGTAAAAGTAGTGAACTTTAGTTTAATACAAAGGTAAAAATAATGAAGTAGTGAACGTAGTAAAGAAAGACCTTACGTACTCAATTAGTATGGTCAGATGAGTAATGGGAAGTTTATATAGAATCTAATAGACAAGAGACTTCACGGAGGAAAAGTGTACTAATTAGAACCCGTCTATACTGGAGTTTGAGTAAATAAAATTGATTTTATCGTTCGTTTTAAACAGAAATTCTTTAAATTTAAAATTTCTTTTTCTTTTTTCTTTAGTACCTAATGTCTTGAACATTTTGTTCTCAAAGATAGTCGTTTGGACCCCTAAATACAAACACCTGTGCGGGTTATTCCTATATAAAAAATTAAATAGATTCACTTTACGTGTATATCTTATTCAGGTGTTTAGTTTTGTTATTTCGAATTACTCAAACAAAAACATTTTTATAGGTACATTTGGCTTTGGTCCATTTTTATATCTTGTGTCCGGTGTTGGTCTTCGAAAGACAGAGGTAGGTTTCTATTGGTGATTGAATTGACAAATACATCCCACCGTTAAGATACATACAAAACAAGAGAGAAAGAGAGTGACAATGAAATCTATGTATTTTGATATGTCGTATCGGAGGACACTGACAAAATCAAACGAACTTTAAAATAAACACTTCGAGTAATAACGTACATTAACGTCAAAGAAGTGAGTAACAACATACCAAATAAGTAAGTAACTTACTTATACAACATCGTATCAATACGTAAGGTCATATCTCCCTATAAATACAACAAAGGTTATCAACCGATAACAATTATCAAGAAATTTCAACATAGATATAAACCTCTTGAAACCCTATCTAAAGATGAACCACGAATGATACCTCTTCTTGTCGACCGAGTTCCCAAATCATACAAATCGAAATCTTCTAGTCGTTTTGACAAACGGTTTCACGAATATGGTTAAATGAGGGATTTTTCTTATATACTCAAACCAAACGAGGGCTATAGGTGACAATGTCCTGTAGAATCAGAAAGAATATATAAGATGACTCTTACTCCACCCACAGTCAAAATCCAAAATTAAAATCCAAAAAGAAAAGGGCCCAGTGATTACTTCAACTCGTACGAAAGATTACAAATAACCAGTAAATCTATATAACACAACACTTCCTGAACGAACTCAGAAAGGGAGAAAAAAAAACAATACATGCCACTATAAAAGGAATAAATAAATCTTCTCCAAAGGTGTATATACTGAAGGGACCACCGAGTCTGCCATTTCGTAGACAGATGTTACGCCCTCTGGGTCCAAGCTAGGGACTCAAACCCTTCTAAGAGGACCTCTTCCTTTACCGTTACGTGAGGTCCTGATATCGGACCTTTTGGGTACCTGTCTCCTCTGACCATCCAATGTCAGGTACCCCAGTGTTTCTCAGGCTGTACTGACTCACTGAAGTGAAAGTGAAAGGTGTATATATAAATCTTAAGAAATTTATAATACTTTAGAAGTAACCTAAATACACAATCTTTACAATCTTTACAGAAGAGGGTGTTGTGAAAAGTGTTTTCACTTTTCCGGTGAAAACATGTCCATTAAAAACTACTTTTCTACCAGAATGGTAATTACGTCATTTTAAATAATAAAAAGGAAGTTAATGATTGAAACGTAGTGACATTTTTGTAGAAGAATCATTTATTAAAATCTATAAGAATTGACGATGGAAGACCTTTGAAATAATAAAATGAAAAGTATACATTTACATGTCAGGTAGACTTAAACAAAAAGGAGATACCTTCCTCTCTAGTTTTAAGTATGGAAATTTATCTATCGGTCAACTCTTTCGGAGTAACTAGTTTTTGTATAGGAAACAGGTAGTATGACGTTATAACTATACCAGTGTTTAATAGGATGACGTTTAAACACTTACAAAAACTCGAGACAAAAGACAAGGTCACTGTATCTTCTTAATTTTCAGATAAGCTAAAACCTTTAGTACAATCCACATAATATGCATGCTTTTCCAAGATCCGTTTATAAATCTTAATTCACAATTTATAAAGAAACCATTCGGTAAGTAAAACAGACTAACTATCTTAGTAGAAAGATCGAGAAATATATAATATAAATTATGGATCTGTAAGTAAACTAAGGAATAAGGTATTTAAGGGAGTTGATTTAATGGAGAGAAATAAGTGATTGTGATATAAGATGAGATTAAACTAGTCATCAGAACAGGTTGTACTAACGAGTTGAGATTAATAGACGCTGATAAGAATTTATTAAGACTTGAATTTTAAAACAGAGTGATTAAGACACAATAGATTCAGATGGTTAAGTTCAACTAACGATAGACGTTTATCCTGAATTTTATGAAGAGAATCCTTCTGACGACGTCTTTTGCTGTGGACATTCGAAGAATTAACAATTCACTATTTCACAGAGAACAAACATACAGTGTGATTTCCAGTTTTTCGTATACACGAGTTGGACGAGAGATTAAAAGTGGATCTTACGAAGAAATTATAGAATGGGTAAAGGAGAAGGAAAGACACTATATTTAGGGCGATTGATTTGGTGGACAAATTTTTTTGATTAAAGTTTAAACAACTCTACATTGACTGTATAACACATTTTAATTGCATACTAAAATGTATCCATATATAACGTTTTACATATGTCTTTATTTTAATGAACTGTACAGGTTTCAAAGTGTGTCAACACACACACAGGCATACTACTCTTTAAAATTCTAGATGAAAGAATCGTTGAAAGTTTACATGTCGTGTCCTAACAATACGGTATACAGTGTTGGGGTCTTGAATGAGTAGACAGTGATTGAATGAGTAGACAGTGACCTTTACATATGGGGAACTCTTGAAAAATGGTAAAGGGAGTGAGTATGGGGGATAGGGAACGTTAACGGTTAGACAAGACACAAGACAAGGACATAAACAAAAAAAACAAGGTGTATATTAACTTTAGTATATCATAAACAAAAAGAGACGGACTGTGTGAAGTGAATCGTGTTATGTGGGTTTCAAAGTATATGTTACGATATTTATCGTCCTAAAGAAAGATAGTCAAGTCAAGTCAAATCAGTGAGTCAGTACAGGCTGAGAAACACTGGGGCACCTGTCGTCGTGCGTCCGGAGGGAGAGGTAGGCGTTGAGGGTCTCGGATGGTTTTGAGTACAGGCAACTCAGCCACTACGGTAGGTTGGTGGAGTAGGAGACAGCAGGGAAAGAGGAGAGGAGAAGTTGAAAAGGGTAGTCCCAGAAAAGTTTACTCAGTCAAGAAACGTAGTTCACTGGTTTCATAACCTCAAAGTCGAAGTCGTAGTCAAGAAGGTTGCTTATAAGTCCTGACTACAGGAAATCCTACCTGACCAACCTAAAGGAACGTCAGGTTCCCTGGGAGTTCTCAGAGGAGGTTGTGGTATCAAGTTTTCGTAGTTAAGAAGTCACGAGTCGAAAGAAATATCAGGTTGTGAGTGTAGGTATGTACTGATGACCTTTTTGGTATCGGAACTGATCTGCCTGGAATCAGCCGTTTCATTACAGAGAAGAAAAGTTATACGATAGTTCCAACCAGTATTGAAAAGAAAGTTCCTCATTCGTAGAAAATTAAAGTACAGACGTCAGTGGTAGACGTCACTAAAACCTCGAGGTTTTTTATTTCAGACGGTGAAAAGGTAACAAAGAGGTAGATAAACGGTACTTCACTACCCTGACCTACGGTATTAGAAACAAAAGACTTACAACTCGAAATTCGGTTTTAAAAGTGAGAAGAGAAAGTGAAAGTAGTTCTCCGAAAAGTCAAGAAGAAGTGAATGACGGTGTTCGCACCACAGTAGACGTATAGACTCCAATAACTATAAAGAGGGCCGTGAGAACTAAGATCGAACACGAAGAAGATCGGGTCGCAAAGAGTACTACATGAGACGTATATTCAATTTATTCGTCCCACTGTTATATGTCAGAACTGCATGAGGTAAGGACTAAACCTTGGTCAGACAACAGGGTACAGGTCAAGATTGACAACGAAGGACTGGACGCATATCCAAAGAGTTCTCCGTCCAGTCCACCAGACCATAAGGGTAGAGAAAGTCTTAAAAGGTGTCAAATAACACTAGGTGTGTCAGTTTCCGAAACCGTATCAATTATTTCGTCTTTATTTACAAAAAGACTTTGAGAGAACGAAAAAACTACTAAACCACCTACAACCGTTAAACTAGAGACCAAGGAGACGGAAAAGATTTTGGTGGAACTTGTAGACTTGCAAATGTCAAGTACATAACAACTTCGGACCGAACCTCTTAAAACTCGTAATGGAACGATAGCACACTCTACTCACGTTAACATGTCGTCAAACTCGTAAGAAACCGTAACTGAAAGAATCCCTAACCTTACTTTTGACTAGAAAAAGGTCAGGACATCGATGACGACTCAAAAGGTTTAAACGACCGTTTGACTCACGTCGTGAAAGTGTCGTAGTAGAAAATCCTACTAGAAAGATACCGACTAATTATAAGGTAATATATATATATAATATACAATAATGTATAATGTATAAAGTATGTGTGTGTGTGTGGTGTAAGAGAAATAGGAAAGTAAATGACTACCTGTGAATTCAACGAAAGTACACAACCGATACCATTTATTACGACATCACTTGTATCACCCACGTCTTAAACGACATTCTATCCCGAAAATAAAGGAACCCTATGTATGGGTTTTCACCTTAACTACCTACTATACCATCAAGATAAAAAGCAAAAAACTCCTGAAAGATAAACACCGGTATGGGTAAATGTAAGGGTGATTGTTACATGTTCCCCAAGGAGAAGAGGGGTAGGAACAGTCGTGAACAATAGGGAGCAAAGAAACTATTGTCAGTAAGAGTGTCCGTACTCCACTACATTGTGACACCGAAAGAGACTATTAGTTACTATAACTCGTTAAATAGTACATAGACAACCGATAAAATTATAGAAACCCTTTTATATGTAAGTCCTTTTATATGTAAGTCCTTTTATATGTAGATAATGATAATTTTAATAACTCAAAAGACATAATAAATATATAAAACTTATAATGAGGGAATATTCTATACACCAAAAATTTATAAAAGAGAGTAAGATATACAACGGAAAACTAATAATATAACAAGGAAAACGAACGTCTTTAAACCAAATAAAGACGAAACCAACGAACACGAAAATACGAACATAGGTATGTTAATAACGGTTCTAGTTACAGTTCCTCTAAAAGGGATACAAAAGAAACTTTTCAAAATATCAAAGTCGAGAGTGTAAACAGAATTATTAAAATTCCATTAAAGAAAAGAAAAAATTATATTTACATAAATAAAATTAACCTCCAATGAAATGTTATAACATAACCAAAACGGTATGTAGTTGTACTTAGACGGTGTCCAAGGGGTAGGACTTAGGAGGAGTGAGGAGGGAGGGGTATGGTAGGGAGACCCATCAGAGTCACGTGGTCGGGGTTCGTAGGTCATAGTACGTAGTTTGGACCTGACCACTAAGTAAAGTATGTATTATAATATGTACAAAGGGTGTCACGGGTTTTCTGACAAGATATGTAGACACAGAGAAAACGACAGAGCGTATGTCCCAATGGTAGAAAGATTTAAGGTATATATACGTAATCATATGATATAACCACAAAAAGAAAGACCGAATGAAGTGAGACATATTAGTCGAGGTCAAAGTAGGTGGAGTAATTTTGACTAAGTTTACATAAGAAAAATTACCGACTCATTATGAGGTAACACATATACATGNAGACACAGAGAAAACGACAGACCGTATGTCCCAATGGTAGAAAGATTTAAGGCATATATACGTAATCATATGATATAACCACAAAAAGAAAGACCGAATGAAGTGAGACATATTAGCCGAGGTCAAAGTAGGTGGAGTAATTTTGACTAAGTTTACATAAGAAAAATTGCCGACTCATTATGAGGTAACACATATACATGGTGTCGAAAGAATAGGTAAGTAGACGACTACCTGTAGATCCAACAAAGGTACAGGACCGATAATATTTGTCACGACGCTACTTGTAACCCCATGTACACAGAGAAAGTTAAGACCAAAGGAGCCACACATACGGGTCGTCACCCTAACGACCCAGTATTCCGTCAAGATAAACGTCAAAAAATTCCTTAGAGGTGTGAGAAGAGGTATCACCGACATGATCAAACGTAAGGGTGGTTGTCACATTCTCCTAAGGGAAAAGAGGTGTGTGAGAGGTCGTAAATAAAGACATCTGAAGACCTAGTACCGTTAAAACTGACCGCACTTTACCATGGAGTAACACCAAAACTAAACGTAAAGAGACTATTACTCACTACAACTCGTAGAAAAGTACATAAACAATCGGTAGACACAGAAGAAACCTCTTTACAGATAAATCAAGAAACCGGTAAAAAAATTAACACAGTAAGTAAAAAGACCTTAACTCGACGTCCTCAACGAACATATAAAAACTTTAATCAACAAACAGTCAACGAAGTAAAGGATAATAAAAGAGGGTAAGACTTCCGACAGAAAAGTGGAACGAATATCAAAGGAAACAACACTCTTTATAAGTACCTAACCTTCTTAGTTATATCACTTTTAATCATATGGTGGGTTTCGTTAGATATCTAAGTTACGTTAGGGATAGTTCGATGGTTGGTATAAAAAGTGTCTCGAACTTGTTTATTAAAGTATTAAACATACCTTTATGTTTTTTGGAGTTTATGGGTTTCGTTAGAACTCTTTCTTCTTACCTTGACCTCCTTAGTTGGACGGACTGAAGTCCGAGATGATGTTTCGGTGTCAGTAGTTCTGTCATACTATGACCGTGTTTCTGTCTGTATATCTAGTTACCTTGTTTTATCTTTCGGGTCTCTATTTAGGTGTGTGGATACCTGTCGAATAGAAACTGTTTCCTCCGTTCTTATATGTTACCTAATATCTGTTAGAGAAATTATTCACCACGACCCTTTTGACCAGTTGGTGAACATTTTCTTACTTTGATCTTGAGAAAGATTGTGATATGTGTTTTTATTTGAGTTTTACATAACTTCTAGATTTGTATTCTGGTCTTTGATATGTTGAGGATTTCCTCTTGTATCCGTTTTGTGAGAGTCTGTATTTAGTGTCGTCCTAGGAGATACTGGGTGGAGGGTCTTATAACCTTTATTTTCGTTTTTATTTATTTACCCTGGATTAATTTGAATCCAATTAAAGACACTCGCCTTTAGTGGAGAAAATGGTTGTAGTACTGTAATGTACAACTCAAACTTTCTCCCTTCTCGAGAAAATAAAACTCAACGTATACAAGATACATAAGACCAACGTATTAAAGATTTAGTTACTTTTCTAAATATTAAAATAATATATTACCTGAAAATTTCTCGTACAGTAATTTTATTAAAGTAACTCTTAGAAAAAAAATTTTAAAATAAATAAAAAAATAAAAAATTTAAAATTTTAGAAATTAAGAATGTACGCAAGGGTTTGTACTTGGGGGGAGGGTGGAGGGAGGGGTATTGTAGAGAGACCCAGTAGTTCTCATTGATCACATATTATTCATCAATACTGTAAATTTGATAAACTGAAGGTCAAAGATTAATTTAACTTTTGACTGGAACTAAAAAGAAGGAGACAAAAGGAAAAATTAAACATTAATTATCGTTATATGATAGGTCCCTTATTTAAACTATCTAATATTATACCTTTTATGTTGACGTGATTTTTCAAGAACATCGTTTTTAATGAATTATATATCAGACAGTTTGACATCTAAGGGTTTCTCTTGAGACCTTAAGGTTAACTTGGTTCCTATTCAGAAAGTCGAGTCAAGTCAAGTCAAGTCAGCGAGTCAGTACAGGCTGAGAAACACTTGGGTACTTAGCGTCGTGCGGTCCGGAGGGACAGGGAGTGGTTGAGGGTCTCAAGTGAGTCTGAGTACAGGTAACTCAGTCACTACGGTAGGTCGGTAGAGTAGGAGACAGCAGGGGAAGAGGAGAACGGGGGTTAGGGAGGGTCGTAGTCCCAGAAAAGGTTACTTAGTTGAGGAGTGTACTCCACCGGTTGCATGACCTCAAAGTCGAAATCGTAGTAAGGAAGGTTTCTTTAGGGTCCCAACTAGAGGAAGTCTTACCTGACCAACCTAGAGGAACGTCAGGTTCCCTGAGAGTTCTCAGAAGAGGTTGTGGTGTCNTGAGTCGAAAGAAGTGTCAGGTTCAGAGTGTAGGTATGTACTGGTGACCTTTTTGGTATCGGAACTGATCTACCTGGAAACAACCGTTTCATTACAGAAACGAAAAGTTATACGATAGATTCAGTCAGTATTAAAAGGAAGGTTCCTCATTCACAGAAAATTAAAATATCGACATTAGTGGTAGACGTCACTAAAACCTCGGGTCTTTTTATTTCAAACTGTGATAAAGGTTACAAAGGAGTGGATAAAGGGTACTTCACTACCCTGGTCTACGGTACTAGAAGCAAAAGATTTACAACTTGAAATTCGGTTGAAAAAGTGAAAGGAGAAAGTGAAAGTAGTTCTCCGGAAAATCAATGAGAAGTGAAAGACGGTATTCCCACAACAGTAGACGTATAGACTCCAATAACTATAAAGAAGGCCGTTAGAACTAAGGTCGAACACGAAGAAGGTCGGGTCGTAAAGAGTACTACATGAGACGTACATTCAATTTGTTCGTCCCACTGTTATCTGTCGGAACTGGATGAGGAAAAGGATAAATCGTGTTTAGTTATAAAAAAATACTTAATAGGTCGAATTGTCAATTTTTACTCTTTGACTTCAAGAAACGGAAGAATCTAAATACGGTTCCTTACAATGGGTATAATACTAAGACAAAATATCTAACGTCTATTATGAAGAACTGTGGATGACAGATGATGACTTAGATCTTATATTACTGTTAAATTGTATAAATATCCAAAAGATAATCGACTGAAACGGTGACTTCCATTCGGGAAACTCCGAGTATACTTTGATGAAGTAAAGTACAGTTAAAGAAGATTTCTAGAGGCATAAGTGTCTGAATGGGGTTACGATGAGTTTAGAAAATATAAAGATCTATGAGAAATACCCGTCGGTTTAAAGTTTGTCACCCGAAATTCATAGAGAAAATTAGATCAAATTTCGTCGACGATGGTCATAGTCAAGTCAAGTCAACGAGTCAGCACAGGTTGAGAAACGTTGGGGTACCTGACACCGTGTGGTCCGGAGGGACGGGTAATGGTTGTGGACCTCACATGAGTTTGAGTACAGGTAACTCGGCCACTACGGTAGGTTGATAGAGTAGGAGACAGTAGGGGAAGAGGTGGACGGAAGTTAGAAAGGGTCGTAGTCCCAGAAAAGTTTACTCAGTCAAGAAACGTAGTCTACCAGTTTCGTAACCTCAAAGTCGAAGTCGTAACCAGGAAGGTGACTTATAAGTCCTGATTAAAGGAAGTCCTACCTGACCAACCTAGAGGAACGAACAGGTTCCCTGAGAGTTCTCAGAAGAGGTTGTGGTGTGGGGTTTTCGTAGTTAAGAAACCACGAGTCGAAAGAAATATCAGGTTGAGAGTGTAGGTATCTACTGATGACCTTTTTGATATCAAAACTGATCTACCGATACCCATATTAATCATTGCTAATAAACAAGAATTGTGAACAAACAAATAATAACTACTTTAAATAAGGGTATTAGTATCTTGTACATTATTAATTAAATTTATTTAAAATAGACATATATCTTCATTTTCATACGTTTATATTTCAATCATGTACTTTTATTTGAACAAATAAGATTACTTTTTTAATAGTAAATTTATTTCTTATCCTCTGAAGGACAAAATAACGGTTGTTCTCAAATCCTCAATAGTAAAGGTTGGAATGTCATTCTTTTGTAAACTTGTTTGAGTTTTAGTTACAGAGAAGAATCTAGGTTCTCTCTTTAATTCTAACATCCTGATTAGTAATGGGATTTTAGACCTCTTCGGTCACTAACATTCGTAAGTGTCAACTCTAGATGAATGACTTTCGTCTTTAACGACCTCAAGTAAGACAATCTTTGGGAATTCACTATTACAACTGTTTAACAACCTCCAACTCTCATCTGATTACACTTAGTCTTTTGAGACCTCCGGAATTAGAATCACTCTTAGATTATAAAAGTATGTGTAACGAGTCCCTTTGGGTAGTCTGTGAATACCGTCTTTCAGTTCTTTTTAGGAGAGGACCTAGACTATCCTCCTTCTCTTTCATGGGTGAAATTTCATAAGAAGTCTTATTTTTGTCCGAAAGTGTTTTATAGTAAGATCAATCCCCCTCCTCATAAATCGATTGAGGTTGTTGATTTTATGATTCTTAATTAGTATTGGAATATCTAACGTAGGAGAATGAAGGAGGTTGGACATGTAGTCGTGTAATCGTCCTAAGACCAGATTACGGTCATCTAAATCAAGTCAAGTCAAGTCAGCGAGTCAACACAGGTAGAGAAACACTAGGGTACCTGACGAAAGGACAGGTAGTGGTTGAGGCCCTCGAATGAGTTTGAGTACAGATAACTCAGTCACTACGGTAGGTTGATAGATTAGGAGACAACAGGGGAAGAGGAGGACGGAAGTTAGGAAGAGTCGTAGTCCCAGAAAAATTTACTCAGTCAAGAAGTGTAGTCCACCGGTTTAATAACCTCAAAGTCGAAGACATAGTCAGGAAGGTTACTTATAAGTCTCGACTAAAGGAAATCCTACCTGACCAACCTAGAGGAATGACAGGTTCCCTGAGAGTTCTCAGAAGAGGTTGTGATGTCAAGTTTTCGTAGTTAAGAAGTCACGAGTCGAAAGAAATATCAGGTTGAGAGAGTAGGTAAGTACTGATGACCTTTTTGGTCATCTAACATCGACTTGTTAGACATTCCGTATCGTTGATGACAGAGGGTATTTTGTGATCTCTTAGTCTTCGTAGACGTAGATTTCAATGTCGTTTATAACATTTTCGAGTTGAAGATCAATCTAATTGTGTTTTTGAATATGGAATCCGGAAAATGGAATCAAAGACAATGACTCTTCAGTACGGTCCGAAAGTAGTTTTTTAATAACCTGTATAGTTTTCGGTCCTCTTTCGGTTTCTGTTTATCTTTTAGAACTTTATTAAGTCTACTTAATTCTATAAAATACACTATATAGTCTAGGTCAAAACTGTTTATTTCTATTTGATCTCTCTTTAATTTAAGATAGAATTAATAACTTATACACAAGGTTTAAAAATCATAAAAAAGATGGGTTTAAAAGTAGAAAATGTTAGATCAAATTCTCCATGTACCTATGTGTAAAATCATTCTTACGTGTTGTGTAATGATCTCATGAGTCATGTGATGTTGTTGTTTTTTTTTTATATTCCTCCAATAAACTTACTAACACGATACTATATTATTTCCAGTAGTTTTTGAAAATGAGTGTCAGTCTACAGGTTTAAGGTAGTAAGATTTTCCAAAGTTCCTCAGGACAAGAGACTCACTTTATGTTATCTTTCCACTGGTCGGAAGTCGACGTTGTCTTTCAGTAACTTCTTAACTCCAGTCTCTCTACTATCCAAAGTGAAACGAGAATGTTCCATAAGAGTTTCCTTAAACATAAACAGGAAAGGTTCCCGTTGTATCTCTTCAAATACCCTAATTTTTTAACAGGGTATTCTTTTCTTAAAGAGTTTTCATTTTAGTTGTAAATCATAGGTGTCTTTAAGTTCTCTTCGGAAAGTAATATTGAGGTTTGTGGTAACAACTAAGATATGGAATACGTACTTATAAGTATTTCGGTCGTCGTAAAATAAGTTCATTTAGACTTTCGTTTATATTAATACGAATTTCAATCAATTTACAATAATTATTATGGTCTATGTTTGAAATTTTTACATAAGAAAATTTTAATTTTTTCCGGGATGTTGAGTTAGTTCCGAGGACATGGAGAATTTTTGTGATCATTGATAAAATAAAACAACACACAATTACTCTTCCTGATTCTTTGTCTTTATTTCAGTCCTGAGTAAACGACTCTTCTCAGTTTCTATTTTCAATAGAAAGTTTCCGAAGGACTGTGAAAGGGTGTTTTCCTTTTTTTCTCGAAGTCTAGAACAAAAGTTCCTTAGGATTATACAATTAATGTCAGTAATTCCTACTATTTTGAATTTTAGAGTGTGAAACAGTCTCGACTTTCGGTCACTTTGTTTCTAGATAGTCAATGGCTAAACCGGAATTTTGTATGACATAAGAATTACGTTTTATTATTGTAATATCTACGAATGTTTTCAAAGTTAATAACGATTTATAATTATTATTTAAGAACCGAAAGGGTCACTGAGTCTCCATTTCTTAGAAGAACGGTTATGTCCTTAACGTCCAAGTTTCAAAACCAGAGACCCGTCCCTTCTATGGGACCTCATCTTTTACCGTTGGGTGAGGTTAAAAAAAACGGACCTTTTAAGGTACCTATCTCCTCGAACCACCCGATGTCAAGTACCCCAGTGTTTAACAACCTGTACTGAACCTCTGATTTTTTGTTGATGTTGTTTAAGAACAAAAAAAAGGGAAAAATTTCATTTTTGATTACTTAAAAAAATCTAAATTATATCCCATGTATGTGGTGGGAATACCGTCTTTCACTTCTTCTTGATTTCTCGGAGAACTACTTTCACTTTTTCCTCTGACTTTTTCAACTGAATTTCAAGTTGTAAGTCTTTTGCTTCTAGTACCGTAGACCAGGGTAGTGAAGTACCCTTTATCTACCCTTTTGTCACCTTTATCACCGACTGAAATAAAAATACCCGAGGTTTTAGTGAGATCTACCACTAACGTAGGTACTTTAATTTTGCACGAATAAGGAACCTTCCTTTCAATACTGGTTGGATCTGTCGTATAACCTTTCGTCTCTGTGATGTAACAGTTGTTTCCAGGTAGATCAATTCCGATACCAAAAAGGACACCAGTACATACCTACACTCTCAACCTGATATTTCTTTCGACTCGTGGTTTTTTAACTACGAACACTAGACACCACAACCTCTTCTGAGAACTCTCAGGGAACCTGAAGTTCCTCTAGGTCGGTCAGGTAGGACTTCCTTTAGTCAGGACTTATATGTAACCTTCCTGAATACCACTTCGACTTTGAGGTTATGAAACCGGTGGACTACGCTTCTCGACTGAGTAAACTTTAGAGTGTAAAGTTTAACTCCCGTCCTTCTCTTCCCCTGCTGTCTCCTACTCTACCAACCTACCGTAGTGACTGAGTTACCTGTACCCAAGTCCACCTGAGGCCCACAACCCTCCGGACCACACGACGCCAAGTACCCCAGCGTTTCTCGACCTGTGCTGACAACTGACTTGACTTGACTTGTGCGGAAAGAACAATCACAATTTCTCTAAAGTTGTATAATTTTAAAATGTAAAAAAATTAAAAAACAAATGAAACAAAAATTTTAAATAAATAAAAATTAACTTCCTATTAACAAAATGTCATAACACAACGAAAGACGGTTTGTTAATTGTAAAGTTTTAAAAATGTCTTAAAATGATGACCGTAGTTCAGTCGAAAGTTAATCCCTTCGAAGAATTGGAATCGTCAACTGTAACAATTTTGAAAGAGTTAGGACAAGAGAAAGAACCAGCTAGTATAAAGAGTAGTTTGTATATCAATGAATCCAAGTTCTATTTCGTTGTATTCATCGTCACTACTGACTGTACGGATACAACTGGTAGTCTTCGAGAGGTACTTTCGAGAGAAAGAGAAAGAGGTGAACTAAACAGTCTACGTTACTTTCTGAGTCTTCTCTAAAGATCTCCTACTACCTCCATATAACTTTTACGGTCTTAACAACTCAGTAACGAATCACCTTTTGACAGGTCTCTCTGTGTACTGGAGTAACCTGACAATACACTTACTTTCCCTTTTTTTTTAACAATATAAATGACTTCAAGTATTTTGGTTCGTGTGTAAAAGACTAGTCAATCAAATGACTGTATGACGACAGTTTTATTCTTTATTAGGAGTAAGCCAGTGATCGGTACACCATTGTACGTTCAATGGATTGAAACTCAAAATCTTTAACCCGTTGTCTCGACATACACCGGTTCTCTCCACCCCCGGAAAATTGAGGATTCTACGGACTAATGAAAAGTCACCTTTTCAGGGATTAGGACCCTTTCTAATTCCCGTCTTCCTCTTCTCCCGTAGTCTCCTACTCTACCGACCTACCGTAATGGTTACGTTACTTCTACTTGAACCTGTTTGAGACCCTCTACCACTCCCTGTCCCTCCGGACCGTTCGACGTCAGGTATCCAGTGTTTGTCAGTCTATGTTGACCCTCTGACTTGTTGTTATTGTTGTTACGGACTAATGACTCAGATACTCAGATATACTCTAAGGTGTAAAACAACAAATATCATTGTGTTTAAAATCTTTCCTAATACTGTCAATAACCCCTTTCTTATTATATAATAGAGATAATAACAATGATTTGGTACTTTATTTATATTTTATTTTATAATTTTACGATTTACACAGGTATTCTGTAATGGAAGTTACACTAAAATTTCTATCGATTCAGAGAGTACCCATGTTGTTATTCTCTTCTGTTCCTACACCCTCCAAAAGTACTCAATACTGACTGTCCTATCCACCCATCTCCTACACTTCTCGTCTTTCTCTTTGGTGTAAGTGTTTCTTTACATCCCTCGTATCGTGTAAGTCTTAAGTCCTTGGTGACAAAAGATTTTTTTAGACTAGTGACGAGAGGATAATGTATCCAACTCTTGATTTGGTGTTTCTGTTAAAATCAGAAAAGTCAAAATTGTCTACTTTTAGGTTTTATCCAAAACTTTTGATATACTAAATCAAGACATAAAATATTTAGTCTAACATGTCAATTCGATAGGAAATAAAATCCGTATCCGTCTGGTACAGGACAGGACTAAGGTTGGGTGGTGGACAAAAACATGTCGGACGTTGGACTGTTACTAAAAATGTAAAAACTTAGTAACTTTTTGTTTCTTTTATTAAGTACTGTGTACTTTGAGTAGACTTTTCGTTTACAGTCATAAGTTTTTACTCCAAAATAACTTTTGTTGGTGTGAGTAAGCAAATACATGAAAAAAACGCCGACGAAAACACTATGCTATCTTACCTCATCTTATATGGTAACGATGTCTGTCCCATTCCGGACGTTATGGGTTGTAAAGATAGGAAAACATCTTACTCAATCAGTTAAGAAGGAGAAGGATATTGTGAAACAATTAAACTTTTTATCCTATCTATTGTACTTTTTAATAGACGTTACTATGGGTGTCTATTGACGTTTAAAATTCTTTAGACACAAAAGGAGAAAAGGACAGAAGAGAGTCTTGAGACTTCAGTCTGTCTGTAGTCAGACTTAGACCCTAATAAGTAGACGATTGTGGAACTTGAATATGTTCCGTAAATTGACTATAGCTCAAGGAAAAGAGAGATAAGTTTACATCCGTTAAGAAGTGTCTCAACATTCCTAATTTACTGTACTGTAGACAAACCCCGAAAGTATATATAAAATATATATACATACTTTAATCAATGACTCAACACAGACTCAGAAACGTTGGGGTACCTGACATGGGGTGGTCCGAGGAGACAGGTACCCTAAGAGGTCCGTTCTTATGACCTCACCCATCAACAAGGAAAGAGGTCTACTAGAAGGATTGAACCCATACCTTGGGTCCAAAGGACGTAATGTCTGTCTAAGAAATGGTGATGTCGGTGGACCCTAGACACACACACATATATATATATCAGTACCAATTATAAAAATAGTAAACCGGTATTCTTTATTTATACATAAAATTAGACTTTAAGTTTTGTAACAAAAACCAAAACAAATTAGGTGATGAAGTCTCTTCCGTTTCCGTGGGGTAACGTCATGAGAACGGACCTTTTAGGGTACCTACCTCCTCGGACCTTCCGATGTCAGGTACCCTAGCGACTCTCAGCCTGTGTTGACTCTCTGAAGTGAAAGTGAAAAGTGAAAGTACGTAACCTCTTCCTTTACCGTCGGGTGAGGTCACAAGAACGGACCTCTTAGGGTCCCTAGCCCCTCGGACCACTCAACGGCAGATACCCCAACGTGTCTCAGCCTGTGCTGACTTCACTGAATCGTTAGGTGATGAATATTTTAAGTCCTCGAATACATTAATTAAAAAGAAAAACAGTACCTAATTTTAATCTTATAACATGTATTAAAAGAATTCCTGTCTCACGATATTATGTGTAGATTATATCAACGACTTTTTCCACAAGACAAGGATCTAATAAAGTCTCCGTGTATGTTTTGAAGAGACCGAATATAGTCCGTCGTGAATGAAATTCTTTACTTCGATTCATAGGTAAGAACGCAATGAAATCGTAAGATAATGTGACCATTCTGAAACCTATGTTATACCCAAACGAATCACACTTAAAAGCTTCAAAAATAAAGTCTAAAAGTGTTATTGAATTAGTATAAAATCAACATATTCAAACAATGGATATGCATAATAAAATAACCTTTATATAACTTGTCGATTATATGTCAATATATACGTATTGATATACATTAGTAAGTGTATAATTCTATCATATATGAATTAGTTATCTATGGGGTTGAGTTTAATGTTAAAATTTAGTGGTACTTGATGATTTTGATTCTTACGTCGTTTAATATAAAGACAAAGATGAAATGATACGGATTGTAGGTAGGATTTAAGTCATTTAAACGAATTAATGAAATCTGTAAATGAAAATTAATCAGGTATGGCCCTTTGTTCAATCCCAAACTCAAATTTCATCGACCATTATGATTAATTTAAGGATAAGTATAAAAAACGAATAATATGTAGAATTTTCTAAGTAATTCTCGGACGATCATTATTATTCTCTGTAAATTTCGTCCTAGTCACTTCTATCTTGTGTTCGGATTTCAATCGTTAAATTAAAACCAATGTGTCCTTTTCAACCTTATCTCTTCATGGATTTTCTATTGTCATCTTAAATCAACACTAATAAATACTCACTATTTATTTCATAGATTAATACTATCGATTCATACTATAGATTCTCGAACTCAGATTAGATCATTCATCAAACAGTGGAAATTTCCACCTTCCAGTTCCTTCAGTTCTTTAACAACCTTCAGTGTCCCTCTACAGAGTTACGTCGTAGACTTCCATTACTCTACAATTCTACAATTCAAACCTTAAGACACATCTCAAATTCTAACCTCTAAGTCTAAAAACTGTATTCGTATACCTTGTTTAAAGGTTCTCTCAAATGTAAAAGAACTCTGAAATCTTTGAAATTACGTTTTCACATTCCTCAACTAATCCTTGGTTTTCATTCAAAACAGTATACGTTATTACTATTTTTAGTAAAGTATAAGTTTTAATAAGATACCTAAGTTTGTCGTATGTCCTAATTATAAAATCGAAGAAACACATCGTAACTTCTTGAAGTTAACTTCTAGAACCATATTATTCGTGTATAGATCGGTGTCTCCGGTAAAAGTTTGAAATAAATGATTATTATACACTATAAACACCAAGGAACTTTTTCTGTAAGTGATATTGTGATAAAACTAAAGATGTATCACAAAGAAGATATATCTTGGGAGAAGGAGATTAACACTTCGACAGTTTGTAGACGATTAGGTATTTTAAAATTAAGTTTTAGAAAAATTACCTCGAAATGGACTAAAATTCCCCTCTAAATCAAGAAGAAAGTAGTTACGGAGACGACTCAAAATATAGTAAAGGTCATACCCATAAAAGAATAATGGAAAGTTAACAGTAAATATATTGATAGGGTAGAAGAACTCCCGTTCCGAGACCTCTTTATAGTTTCACTGTTATTAGTCACCCCTATCACTCTAATAAGGAACTCCTCCTCTTCGTTTACAGTATAGTTCACAACCAGTGACTCTTCCAAGAACTCTAAAGGTAGGGACCCGACAGTTCCAGATAATGGTAGTTTCATCAGGGACTTCTTCCCATACCTACTTCCAGAGGTTCTGAAATATCCTTCTCAACGGTCCGATAAAATGATAGACTTAGTAAGTACTCCTATAACGTTAATTGGTCCTAGTATCTTAATAAATTCCCACTTCTCCTTATAACCCTAAGTCACGGACATCGGACTTTCTTACGACACCTTCGACGACGACGACGATACAGTGAAGTCAGTACAGACTGAGACACACTGGGGTATCTACCGTCGGGTGGTCCTAGGGGGTAGGGACCCTAAGAAGTCCGTTCTTGTGACCTCACCCGACGGTAAAGGAAGAGGTTACGTACTTTCACTTTTCACTTTCACTTCAGTGAGTCAGCACGGGCTGAGAATCGCTGGGGTACCTGACGTCGGATGGTCCGAGGAGACAAGTACCCTGAAAGGTCCGTTCTCGTGACCTCACCCGACGGTAACGGAAGAGGAACGACACCTTCGATTGTCCAGATTTTTCCCGTCCCGATGTAATAATAGAGATGGTTAGTGTGAAGTGTTGAGGGAGGATAGAAGGAAGAGGGGGAAGGTTTTCCCACGTTAACTCGGTTAATACAGACAGTTTCCTATAACTCAAATTCGATTCTTCCTTGAAAACGTACTTCCGTCTTTTCGTCCTTAAAGTGATGGTGAAGGTCTCCAAAGAAAGGTCAATTCGTTTAAACTATCACAACGAATAGTTTCTCACGAGTTTGATGACGTACTAGGGTGAGTAGAGTGTAGAATCATTTCATTACGAGTTTTAAGAGGTTCGGTCCGAAGTCGTTATGTACTTGGCACTTGAAGGACTACAAGTTCGACCAAAGTCTTTTCCGTCTCCTTGGTCTCTAGTTTAACGGTTGTAGATGACCTATTAGCTTTTTCGTTCTCTCAAGGTCTTTTGTAGATAAAGACGAGATAACTGATATGGTTTCGGAAACTGATACACTTAGTGCTATTTGACACCTTTTAAGACTTTCTCTACCCTTATGGTCTGGTGGACTGGACGGAGAACTCTTTAGACATACGGCCAGTCCTTCGTTGTCAATCTTGACCTGTACCTTGTTGTCTGACCAAGGTTTATCCTTTTCCTCATACAGTTCCGACAGATAACAGTGAGTAAATTGAAAGTACGTCTCACGTAGTACTCTTTGCGACCTGACCTTCTTTGTGTTCGACTTTAGTTCTAACGACCCTTTTTATAGTTATTGGAGTCTATACGTCTACTGTTGTGGGAATACCACCTTTCACTTCTCCTTGATTTTTCGGAGAACTACTTTCACTTTCTCCTTTCACTTTTTCAACCGAATTTCGAGTTGTAAGTCTTTTACTTCTAGTATCGTAGACCAGGGTAGTGAAGTACCCTTTATCTACCCCTTTGTCACATTTACCGTAGTCTGAAATAAAACCCCCCCGAGGTTTTAGTGACGTCTACTACTAACGTCGGTACTTTAATTTTCTACGAATGAGGAACCTTCTTTTCAATACTGGTTGGATCCATCGTATAAGTTTTCGTCTCTGTAATGAAACGACTGATTCCAGGCAGATCAGTTCCGATACCAAAAAGGACACCAGTACACACCTACACTCTCAACATGACACTTCTTCCGACTCACGGTTTCTTAACTACGAAAACTTGACACCACAACCTCTTCTGAGAACTCTCGGGGAACCTCACGTTTCTCTAGGTTGGTTAGGTAACACTTCCTCTAGTCGGGACCCTAAAGAAACCTTCCTTACTATGATTTCGACTTCGAGGTCATGAGACCGGTGGAGTACGCTTCTCAACTGAGTAACCTTTTCTGAGACTACGACCCTCCCTAACTCCCGTCCTCCTCTTCCCCTGCTCTACCCTACTCCTACTCTACTGACCTACCGTAGTGACTGAGCTACCTGTACTCAAACTCACTTGAAGCCCTCAACCACTAACTGTCCCTCCGGACCACACGACGCTAAGTACCCCAACGTTTATTAGCCTGTGCTGATTCGCTGACTTGACTTAACTATTACAATGAAGGTAAAAATTTTTGGCGATAACCGGAAAATGGTGGATTTCTATTTGAGTACGAGTGTCGTGAAGGAGTAGACTAAGACAGGGACCAGATCCAAATAGAAAGAGTGAGGAGGGAGGAGGAAGAGGTTCGTGTCACGGGGAAGGACTTACCTTAAAGGAGTCAGAAGTGGAAAAGAAGGTATAATGGGACTCAGACACAACGAAGTAACACCACTAGTTTCCTACTTTCTCGTCTATTTTAGTTCCTCCCAGAACCTTACGTCCTTACCTTTTAGGTCTGGGAATAAAGGGAAGGGATGGGGTAAAACATTGATAATTACCTAAAGTTCAGGAGGATTTGTCATATTGGACAGAGGGGAGTAGGTCATATGTACGAAGTTAGGTTAGTCGTTTACTAGGCGTTCTGGGGATAGGGTGACGAACATGGGACCCATATTCTCACCTGATTCCTGGGGACAAGTTACAGCCAAGAGGGAACTCGACCGGGAGACAACATTGTCACAGAGGATAAGATTATTTGAAATAAAGGGAGAGTAAGACAGAGTACATACCTTCAAGAAAAAGTTGGATGTGGCCCTAGTACTGTAAAAACCACCGGGTATACCCCTGAACCCTAGAGAAAGGGTGGAGGAACGAAGAGGAAAAAGTATCATTGGGAGACGTTTGTCCGTTCACAATACCTTCGTAGACACCTTGAGACCGGTCCCAATGAGAGACCACATACGGTTTCCGGGGTGACGAGTGACGTGGGGTCATCGACGACGGATTTACCCACTCCCAGAGAGGAAACAGAAGAAAGGTTGACTCTTCATCCGGTTGGTTATAACACACCCGTGTCCATTCCGTCAATTTTCGGTAATCCCGCGGACGGCGTACTTCTGAGGGTACACTCCTATTCCCCCGTACCTTACCTAGTCCGATGTTCCCGTAGGTGGGGGTCGTTTTACTGAAGGTACGTAGTACAGTCCGTGTATCACCAACTTCGTTTTGTCTCTGGTAACAGGGGACCGGTAGGGAAGGGACTATCTTAACATTCCACCTAAGGAGTCGGAAGAAGGGACAGTGAAAGTGAAGAAAGGGAAAGACAAACCTAACTAAATATCCTCGGGTCCACAACAGAGACTCGGTAGGGTTCTCACGGAGGTGTAAAGTCCCTTAGTGGTTTAGCACAGTGGGTCAACGAGGACCCCTAAAGAAAGAAAGAGACCGGCCCAGTGTACCACGGAATCGACGTCCCAAGAGTCTCCAGTGGAGAGTGACAGTCTGCACTGACAACCCTACCACCCGGTAAAATCACGGTAATCAACGTGCCTCTACAGTGACTCTGTTTTTCCCTACGGTAAAACGGTCAGCCACTGAGAGTCAAAGGGGTAAGATACCATATATCCGATTCCTACCCAAGACCATGTAGAACCCTCGGAGAGAGTCTAAGTGGGGAACCGATGTAAGAGTCTTTGACCTCTTAAAACTGGGACGTTTTCCGGACCGGGGATTTGTTTGTCCCCCTGGGGGGTTTTACCGGAGACCTACCGTGTAATCGAAAACGGTCTTCGTCCCATTCCTGAGTCTTACAGAAATTCAAGTCAGGAAGTACCGGGAGTCAGTCTTAGACCTAAACTCCCTGAGTACGGTGTCCACAGAAAGATAACGGAGGGATAGAGGACAGGGGTAGACAGAGAGAGGTAGTCTAAAGGATCTATTGGGAATGAGTTTGAAAGTATAGGTGTGTTAGAGATCCTTTCCTAAAACTCCAAGGGAAACCAGGTCCAGAAAGAGGATATAAGTTTTCGAACTTCCTAGTTTTTGAGAGGAGATACAAATAGAGAGTCCACCCCTCGCTTGTTTCAAAGGGGGTGAGGACTTGTAGGATTTCTTAAGGGAGATTGATGAAGACAAAGAGTCCCACCCTTTCCGGTTCGAAGAGGGTGAGAACGTTTAAAGAAATTGGGAAGAACAAGAAGACTACCTTGTTTCTGAAGTGAAGGGAGGTCTACCTGTTAGATTCTAAAAATAGTCGACTAGACGGGGACTATAGTCTTAGTTAAACTCGTGATAAACCAGATATTAAATCCATATTTTGATCCTGATGTCTTTCCTTTCTACTGAAAAACTGTGTCCTATCGACACTATAAGAAATCTGAGTCATCTTTTGACCGATTTTATTTAAAAAAAAAAAGAACCTTTGACGTTTTGACCAAGAAAAACGTACATGTTAATTTTCGTTGATCGAACAATTTTCCGGACGGATCCTTTTTCGAACTTCACTTGGGAAGGGTACAGGAACTTTATGTACCGGGGGAAACGGACTCTGGAGTAGGAACCCGTTTAATCTTGAAGTTCGTTGGGGGTGTAGGGAGGGGTTTTTTTTTCTCCCCTCCTCCCAGTATCTCTGTAAAATTTAGTGTCCGTCTTTTGATACTCTAGAGACAGACAGACAGACAGACCTAAATACATACAGAGTAACACACAGTAAACCGAAAAAACTTATTATACCGACTACAACATTTACTCAAGATTAAATTGACCGGATTTCTTTTCATTCACGAATGTTTAGTCTGTTAAGATTTATGTTCTCTTTAATCGGATTTACTTAAAGTCTAATTACACTTAACCCTTTATCAGTTATAATTTATAGATCATAATTATAATCAATTAGGTTATATCTGTACAGATTCTGAGTAATTGTAATTCGTATAAAAGTAACACGGATCCAAATAATATTCAATTTATAACAATATAAACGATATAGACAATGTTTAAACAGTCCTTCCTTCCATAGAACTTACTTTTTTGAAGTTTTTTTACATTTACTCTATGCTCGAAAATCTATTTGAGATAATTCAAGTTTTTATAGACAAATTTTACCAGAGAGATCTAAAACCATTGGACTGAAAGATCCCGACATAATTTGATTCACTGTCTTCAAATGACTTATCGATCCAGTAAAGGTTTATTTTATTCTAAGACTTTGTAAGTAATGACGAATGATTAAAGCAGATGTCTCTGTTATTTGTAAAACCTGATAATTACTTATTATAAACTACGGTAGGACACTACAAGGGATCTTAAAATAATCTTTAATTGTGACCATAAAAACAAGTGGTTAGATATCTTACGAATATATTACCAGTCAAGAACCAACGAATACCTTTCATCCTACACACAAAAGTCATTTCTTCCATACTCCACCCTTACGTTTGATCATGTCGGTGATACCTCTTGTCACACCTAAGGAATTTTTTGACCTTTATCTTGACGGAATACTGGGTCGTTAGGGTGACGACCCGTATGTGTACCTCCTTTGGTTTTAACTTTCTCTGTACACTTGGGGTTACAAGTAGCGTCGTGACAAATATTACCCGTCCTGTACCTTCGTTGGATCTACAGGTAGTCGTCTACTTACCTATTCTTTCGACACCATGTATATGTGTTACCTCATAATGAGTCGGTAATTTTTCTTATGTAAACTTAGTCAAGATTACTCTACTTACTTTGACCTCGGTTAATATGTCTCACTTCATTCGGTCTTTCTTTTTGTAGTTATGTCATATGATTACGTATATATACCTTAAATCTTTCTACCATTACTATTGGGACATACACTCTGTCGTTTTCTCTGTGTCTACATATCTTGTTAGAAAACCTGAGACACCCTCTTCCTCTCCCACCCTACTAAACCCTCTTATAGTATATTCTTGTATATATTATAGTATATTCTTTGTAGTGGTCACATCCAAACTACGTCCTATGTCCTACGAACCCCGACCACGTGATCCTACTGGGTCTCCCTACCATACCCCTCCCTCCACCCTCCCCCCAAGTCCTAACTCTTGTACACATGTGGACACCGTTTAAGTACAACTACATACCGTTTTGGTTATGTTATAACATTTCATTTTATTATTATTATTATTATTATTATTATTATTATTTTATTTTATTTTAGACTTTCTTTTTCTTCCATACTCCTAACCTTAATGTAAAATACTTCCCTTTTTCATCGAGACTGAATGTTCACCGACAAAGTTCTACCCTCTTGTTTACCCGTGTCTTTTACTATTCCAAAATACCTTTCACCTGGGGTTCTCAAAACACGTACTTATGTTCAAAAGAACTTTACAACTTGACGGAAACTATTACCTAAAATTCAAAGAAACGGAGACTTCAATAGACAAGACACAAATGGAAACTTTAGAAGAAACAATGAAACCGATTCACTTATATAACAAAGTGTCACTAGATATACTAAGATAGACTGACTTACGATATTTGGGAAAACTATAAATAGTTGTTTTGAAGGATTTATTGAACTGAAGCTCGACTGAAACCCTACGAAGTCTCCCGGGGACTCTGTAGGGTTTCTCGATAATTTGATGGACTTAAGTAAACTATACAATTTAATGTACCCTTCATAACAACTTCCTGACTACTTAGAAGAGTCCAATATAACATACAAACTACAATGAATATATCTATAGGATCTTTAATACACTTTAAGTACTTTTTGACTATACAGGACCATTTTATAACAGTCAATATTATGATCAATAGTACAATTTCACAATGTTCAGTGTCGTTACTGGTCCGATGAAACATTTGTCGTTATTTTAATCTAAAATTTGTTCGGAAGATACCAAAGTGAGAGTACGGAAATCTTTTTATGACGATCAAGAAGTTCTAAATACCTTTTCTGAAAAGATTCTAATTGACTATTTGTTTAAAACAAACAAACAATAGACCATTTGAGTATTGTCTGACCTTAAATCAGATGAGAGATACAATTCTCTTGTCAAAAGAATCTTACTTCGAAAGTTATTGTCTAATACGTAAAGAAACGGAAATTCACTAAATATAAACAAAAATTTTAGTAAACAATGCAACCATTTCATTTATTTGTAATAAATTCTAATACCATGTACATTTTCGAGTAAGACGAAGATTTTTTTTTTTTTTTGGGGAGTGGTAATCTGAAAACGATAGGACTACAGGAATTTTGTACCGTTGTCAGATGAGGATTTAATCCCTTAATTTTTACCCACTCGTTATCGACTTTTAGTTTCTCAGTCCCGATACCCTTTAGGTTCTGTCGGTCAACCGAAAAGGGTCGAGGGACTGTTTAGAGTAAAAATAAACTACCCAATTTCGGAAGAGACCGATGTCTCAATTACAAGAGTATTACTTTTTTAGTATAAAGTGACTTATAATTCAAAACAATTAACAATTTGATTTAAAGATCGAAACAATTAATTCCAGATCACAAATGATTCTGTGAAGACTCTATCAAGGAACAACAGTACAATATAACGATTTTCTAAATTAATTCAATAATTTTTCCTGTGAGATTCAAACAAAGATTTCGAATAGAGTCATTGGTTAGAAGTCTATATCTAGTCTACGAGGTAATACATGTTGGTCCTCTAATTGTAGTCCGATATCAGTAAACTGTTTACTTCAGTCTACTGGACCCCATATGACCCGAGATGGGTCACTTTCAAGAACTGAATATTAAGAATGAATACTGGAATGATTATTGACGATCGATATCGATATAATAAAAGATACAGTGAACAAAGTCTTCTAACAAAGAATTCAATGGTCTACACATTGATTCGGACACTATGTTACGACTTTACGTTAGGGTATACTCTTGTCTAACATTATTACATTGAGATCTATACCCTTCTTCGTTTTTCTCCCTTATAAAAGGATCTGGTTCTCCGATCATTCTGTCCATACCAGGTTTCTGAAAACGATGATCGTTTCGACCAGGTTATTGTCATGTGACTCATTGTATAGTTGTCTTAGAAGGGATCTGGACCCTTACTCGGAGGGGTCGTGACGTCCTGTGTTATCGGTACTTTACGGGGGTTTCGCACCAGTTTGTACACCGATACTTCCCTGAGACGACTGACCTTAAACTGTGAACGGTCGACGGAGATGTTTCTAATGTAGTACTAGTGACGTCCGACGAGTGGAGGTTGTGGGGGACTTTTCACAAGTCCCACCTCTCGTCTTTATTCCATGAGACACGTGACCCTTTTTGGGTCTTGACCGGAAGTCTATCAGTCTACAAAAGTCCATTTCTAAAATACTTGGGTTTAAGAACGTAGAAGAGCATGGATCTCTTTGTGATTACAGTACTTGGTTACACACCAGGACCAAGAAGACCGATCGGAACTCGTCGAAAAGATGAAGATGATTAGAAACCCGGTGTATAGAAATTGAAAGAACAATTCAAACAAAGAAGATCTTATGTTGTTTAGAGGTTCACTATCATACTGTTCTTATAAGGGACTGTTTATGGATCTGTTACGACTTTGTTCAGTGGAATAGTAAGGTACTTGAGAGTAGAGGGAGACAGGACTATCTCTCGTCCGTTTTCCTTGGGTCTCGGGGTAGTGTGGGGACATGTCGGACGTCTTTGGTCTCACCAGTAGCGGGGAAAAGGGGACTGTGACCTAAGGGTTCCCGAAGAGAGTATCAAGTCAGTCATTTTTCCGACGGATGTTACGTCCTCTGGTCCCAAGTTAAGGACCCATTCCTTCTAGGGGAACTCTTTACCGTCGGGTAAGGTCATTAGAAGGGACCTTTTAGGGTATCTGGCTCCTCGGACCGTCTGTCAGATACCCTGACTGTCAGATACCCAAACGTTCTCAGTCTGTACTGATTCATGTGTGTCGTCGTCGTCGACCCAATGGTTTACGGATTCTTACCTTTATCCATCTGTCAATCTGTACTCGTTCCATAGTTCTCCCCGGTTTCTTAAACGGGACTTCTATTTCTTCCCCTCCTTACACCACTGGGTTCCTGTTTTCTCGTCTATTTTGGCTCCTCCCAGTACCTTACATCCTTACCTTTTTGGTCTGGGAATAACAGGAAGGGATGGGGTACAACATTGATAATTACCTAAAGTTCAGGAGGACTTGTCATATTGGAGAGAGGGGAGGATGGGGTGTCCCTCTTCTATAAACGGAATGAGGAGGGAGGTGGGTTATATACACCCACCTCCATATATACGGAGTAGGTTAGTCGTTTACCGAGTGTTTTGGGGATAGGGTGACGAACATGGGACCCATATTTCCACCTGATTTCTGGGGACAAGTTACAAGCAAGAGAGAACTCGACCGGGAGACAACATTGTCTAAGATTATTTGAAATAAAGGGAGAGTAAGACAAAGTACAGACCTTTAAGAAAAAGTTGGGTGTGGACCTGGTTCTGTAAGTAGAGAGACCTTTAACGAGAGTAGGGACTGGGTGTACCATTTTGAAGATGACTTGAAGTCTTTAGTCGATAAGGAACCACTTATAAAGACACTTGTAGGAGAGGGTCACAAAAGTATCACGAACCAAATATGGAGATGAGTGGTATAAAATAAATGTTATTAAACAAGTGTGGACGGAGAGTAAAATAACATCCAAGAGACTCCCTCTCACAGTATAAAATAAGTCGAGACAGAGAAGCTGTAGTTCGTATTTTGTACCGTTTACCTAGTGTGGTTATTTATGACCGGCTAATATGTTTTTTCCTTTAACATGACCAAGCTTTTTTTTTTTTTAATATTTCAAAAATACGTTCGTGAGACGAATCGGTTTATCCGTTGATATTTTCACCTCTACAACGTGAATATATAAGGTGACAAAATACAGGAAACCTGAAGAGAACAGTAAACAAAAGTTGTAAAATAATAAAAAACAGTATATGATCGTCATCAAAACTTCCTTTTCTTGCATCAGATTTTTAAATGCACGTTTCTATGTGTACATGTACAACACACATAAATCATTAAAACGGAACGAAAAAAGTCTTAAAGAGATACACATTTTGAATTAGTAAATCTGTCGTTTTGAATTATTATAGGAGATTCTCAGACGATTCCTCTCTATTTGTTAGTAGGGGAACAATTGAAGTACTTCTTAAAAAAAAAGTAAGTATTTTATTACTTACACCAAATAAGACTCAATAAAAACGTACTGACACAATAATAGTGAAAAAAACAATAAAATATAATGGAACGTAGATTACATTTGTAGACCAGTTTAACAATACATACATTAATAATTGTAAGTAACGTGATATTTCTTTTAATAACGTATAGTTTTCCCACACGACTTATTCCTTTAGATTTAAATTTTTACGAAACTCACCCGAACAGAATATCGTGTTTTCGTATGAAAAGTACTTATTTTATAAGTCCCTTCATTTTAAAATTTTCTAGTCTGAAAAAGGTGAATCAAAAGTACGTTTTCTAAAAAAGAACATGAAAATCACCTTTGATGTATTCTGTTTTTGTGTAAAAAGTCAAATATAAAATTTCGGTCGTTTTAAATAGTTTTATTCGTAGATTTTACAATAATTTTAACCCTATTATTACTTCTCTTCAATCTTTACGGAAGGTTTAAGATTAGAATCCAGAAGTGAAAGTTTTACACACCAAAACTTCAAAGAATCGAAGACTATGATAGGGTATAAACGATACAAATCAGTATTTTGATCCAAATGAATATAATGAAAACAACATCGGTACGCAAGGTCATTTGTTTAAGTGAGTCTTCCTGTTACGTCTATCACCTCACATCAAATAATGTTGCCGTCCGGGTTCCGTCTCAGAGGAGAATCGGTTCTTCGGGCTGGTCAAAAACACTTTTGGAATATATCAGACTCGTATGCACGAATTTTGGTGGAGGGGTTTAAGAGACTTTGATCAGACTTGTTTCCTTTTCTTTCTATGTTAGTTTCATTTGGGTACTAAGTACACGGAATTGGGATCTATCAATTGTCATCTGTTAATAGTTATCCGGACACCAGTATGGGGTTATTCGTATTATCTTAAATACTAAGATAAACCAATATGTCTATTAATCTCATAAGAAAATCCACTACCTCTCAGATCCATGCTCGGGACCCCGAGAAGGTAGCCCCCCACCCCGCGCACCCACCAGACCAAAAGGTCAACTATACAGTAAAGGTAACCTCTTCCTTTACCGTTGGGTGAGGTCACAAGAACGGATCTCTTAGGGGACCTGTTTCCTCGGACCACCCGACGACAGATACCCCAGCGTGTCTCAGCCTGTACTGACTTCACTGAATCGGCGTCGTCGTCATCGTATAGTAAAGGTATCTATGACCCGTATATCGAGTTTCAGGTGTCAGATCGGTTTCTACCTCAGGACGAAAGTTCTACCTCGGACAAGACAGACAAAGGAGGAAGTGAAAGTAATATCCTAAGAACGAACAGTCCCGATGCGACTTCTCGTATTGGGTTATCTCCAGTCCGTTCGTTACTTTACTTATTTTACCCGAAGAGTTTTATGTCATCCCTCCCGACTCCTAACACCGTTCAGTATAAATTTTTTAAATTTTAAGTTTAAAAATACATTTTCAATTGGATAATAATAACAACAACAATGTTAATAATAATACCAAAGGTAATAAGACA
Source organism: Capra ibex (assembly GCA_006410555.1). Lineage (NCBI taxonomy): Eukaryota > Metazoa > Chordata > Mammalia > Artiodactyla > Bovidae > Capra > Capra ibex. Next base: position 18,729,428 of record SJYO01048061.1, on the reverse strand, counting down.
GTGATCGGGATATCCTTGGGTCATAATGTATCCTTACTCAAAATAACATGACTAACACGACAAGATATAACATAAAACCAAACAAGACTAATGGTCTGTCCATTCCAACTATTCTCGTAGAACCGAATTTTAGAATTAAAAAAAAATTTCAATTATAATATGTATAAAAAGACTAGTAACTTTTTGTATGTGTTTCTTTATTAAAGTTACTAGTAAAATTATGTTTATTTTTATAACGACACACGCGTCTACAAGTCTACACAGGTTGAGAAACACTGACGTGGTTGACGTCAGGTAGTTCGAGTAGACAGGTACCCTAAAGGGTCGTTCTTATAACCCCATCGTTCTTATACCCCACCGTAAAGGAGGAGGTCCCTGAGAAGGATCGGACCCTTGGTTTGGATATAGAGAATATAGAGGACGTGACTGTCCATCTAAGAAATTAACTTTATAAGTTTATTGATTTATAGTCTAAGTGTATTGTTATCTTTAAGTTCCACTTTAAATTTAAAGTCAAATGTGTTTCCATTTTATTCATTATTGGATTCACGAAAACCAAACAGTGGATTTGTTTAAAAATTATAAACTTCTTTTATAGATGAACAAGTTTTTTACATATAAATTTACTGTACATTATCCGTAGTCGTTTCTCCTTTTATACTTATTCTCAACACCCGTTAAAGTCTCAGTGACTGTTGTGTTGCAGTTATTATTCACGTTGGTGTACTTAGAGTACCTTGACGGTACACAGGAAGTTGGTCTACCTTATTTTCAGTCACTTCTTTGATAAATCTTGAACGACTCGAGACGGAGCCCATGTACAACTATCGTAAAAGTGGTGACTTTCTCCATAAAGGGGAAGTTTTTGTGACAGTCCCCGAGTATTTGTACCTGTAAGGAATCCCTCGATAGTAACGGAATTTTCTTGTAACTCAAACTTCTTTTGTCACGTCAAAAGTCCTGAGATTAAATATTACCACAGTAAAACGAGTACTTTATCAAAAAAAAAAAAAAAAGAGGGGAAGATCAAAATACTTCTTTATCGGTAGTTATATTTGATAATTTGGTTATTTTTAACCTATCCTCCACGATGAAGATTAAATATTGGTGGATACCAAAGATTAGAAAATTTCTCATTACATCTCTGTACGACAAGTTTTTTATTCACCTTCTCTATTTTCAACTCCTCAATAAACCCCATTCACTTTGGACCTAAACGGTATATTTTCATTTTAGTAAGACGACCATCGTAAAGTCACTCTATTTTGTTTTTTGTTTTAACCTTTAACCTCTCTTGATGAAAGTAATTATGTAAAGAAAATTAAAAATTAAAAAAGTGAATCGTATACATATACACGTATAAAAAAGACTCTAATCCTTTCCTTACTTTAGCACAGTTGAGTACTTGAATCAGAGTCAGTACAGACTGAGAAACTAAGGGGTACCTAACATCGGTGGTCCGAGGAGACAGGTACTCCTAAGACGTTCGGTCTTATGACCTCACCCAACGACACGGGAGGAGGTCCCCTAGATAGGTTGGGTCCCTAGTTTGGATCCAGAGGACGTAACGTCCGTCTAAAAAATGATATACTCGGTGGTCCTTTCGGGTTTGACCCACAATTGAGTATGTTTTCATATCTTCGTATATATATCTATGTGTGTATGTGTGTGTGTGTGTGTGTGTGTGTGTGTGTGTGTGTGTGTATATATATATATATATATATATATATATATATATATGGGATTACTATCCTTTTGTGTAAACGGTCATAAACTTAAGTACCTATTGTTTTTTAAGGTCACAATTTCTATGGTGTGACTATTCAGTTGTACCTCTGTATTCGGTAGAAATACTTTTATAAAAAATTTTTTATATTCTATATATATAAAGTCTTATCTCCAACATCTGTTATTGAATATGTACAAAGGAATTAAAATGATAAGGTACTGTGATAGGGATATTTTTTACTCATTTCTTAATCACAGTATTCCTATGTAAAAGGACATGCTTTTTAATTGAAAATTTTTTATAAATTTGTATGTTACGGAGTAAAGTTCTTCATTAGTCTTCTTTCATTGGATAAAATCCATATTAATATTCGTTAATTAATTTACTGACTACATAAATTATTGATAAACAACTTATCAATAATTGATATTATCAACTTATTGATAATACAAAGTATTATTTCGTATGTACTTTAGGAGACTTTCGTCTCTCCTTTCAAACCGAAGAAAAATACCTTTCTAATGTTTTACAAATTTTGTCTTTTCTGTAAATCCTTTGACTTAATATTAATCACCAAACGGTTGACTCATTTCAGGTCCCTTCTCATAAGTGGAGTTTCTTTTTTCTATTCGGATTCATTCTACCACCTTTTCTTGAGTCCTACCCTTCGTTTACGATTCTGAAAAGGAATAATCAGATTCCTCCCTAATTTTTCCCTAGTCTAATACTCTTAAATATAAACACATCACGATTATTTGACTCTAAAGAACAACCGTTATCCTGGATCTTTACTAAATCGTAACAATTTATATCTTAAGTACATCTTTTTCTACATTTTCTGTGTTCGTTCAGTTCAAGTCTTTTGAAAGATCCGTTTTTACTATGGGGTTATTATAGATGGATAACGAAGGACGACGATTCAGTGAAGTCAGTACAGGCTAAGACACGCTGGGGTATCTTCCGTCGGATGGTCCGAGGGGGCAGGGACCCTAAGAGGTCCGTTCTTATGACCTCACCCAACGGTAAAGGAAGAGGTTACGCACTTTCACTTCTCAGTTTCACTTCAGCAAGTCAGTACAGGCTGAGGATCACTGAGGTACCTGACGTCAGATGGTCCGAGGAGGCAGGTACCCTAAAAGATCCGTTCTCATGACCTCACCCCACGGTAACGGAAGAGACATAATGAAGGATTTACAGGTATTTTAACTTCATATTTTATATATTACTCTCCCTTTTTTTCAGAATTATTATCCTCCCGAATGAAACGGCTGATTCCAGACAGATCAGTTCCGATACCAAAAAGGTCATCAGTACACACCTAAACTCTCAACCTGACACTTCTTCCGACTCGTGACTTCTTAACTACGAAAACTTGACACGACAACCTCTTCTGAGAACTCTCAAGGAACCTGACGTTCCTCTAGGTTGGTCAGGTAAAACTTCCTCTAGTCGGGACCTTAATGAAACCTTCCTTACTACGATTTCGACTTTGAGTTCATGAAACTCCGGACCGCACGACACTAAGTACCCTAGTGTTTCTCAGCCTGTACTGACTCGCTGACTTGACTTGACTTGACTTGACTTCACACACACTAGGAATATATAGTGTGTAAAGTCCTTTGTTAATTTATCTAGTTACAAACATGTCATCGATAATACAGTACCTATGATTTTATTCTGTTCACTATATATACCTACGTCGTTGTGGATGACTCCTATAATTATACAATTCTTTATGTCTACTTATTTACGCACGATATAGTGAAATCAGTACGGGTTGAGAAACACTGGGATACCTGGTGTCGGACGGTCCGAGGAGACAGTACCCTTAGAGGTCCACTCTTATGACGTCACCCAACGGTAAAGGATGAGGTCTCCAGAAGATCTGGGTTCTTAGGTTGGGTACAAAAAATTCAGAGATGTCTCTCGTGATACCTTAACTACTGTACCTGTCACAGGGGTTTATGATAGACAGGTTTCATATAAGTAGTCAAAGTCCGAATGACGACAGTTTTAACTTATTTGTTGTTGTTAATCGTGGTATTTACAAAAGAATAGTAAGTAGAGTGTAGTTTTAAATCATCCTCACTCCCGTTACACACCTAAAATGAGGGTGTACGAGTATACACACACACACACACACACACATACCGTTCTTAGAACGTAGATCTTATATTTCTTAAGGATATCTAGTTATTCTTTATCCGTCTGTTGAGTTAAAACACTTTTACCTTTTTTTTGCACTTGTCCGAAAAGTGTTTTTCTCCTACAGGTTTACCGGTTATTCGTTTTGTCTTTTCCCTTCCATGTATTACAGTAATGAATAGTCCGTTTACAGACGTAAATTTGGTGTCTTAAATTCCCGGTTTTTATTTTTGTGTCTCATTTAGTTCTCGACCACTTTTCCACCTCTACGTTCATTTGTAGTGTAACATCGACTCCTATATTTCGAATCTTTTGAAATTTCTTCACAAACCGTCATAAAAGATTGTGACTTGTATGGTATCAGTTGTCCGACTACTTGTATTATAGTGGTAACAATGATTAGACTCAATTTTTAAACGATATTTATATTTTGTTAATTTATATCCTTAGTATTCATTGTTGAATGCGATAGAGTAAATAAGGAAAATTAACGTACGAAAAATTTCAACTCCTTTGTCTATACATCTCTTCAATTTATGTCATATCGGTAATTCTCGTACACAAACTTCAATCTAATTTAGTCTGAGATAGTACACTATTGTCAAATATAAACCCACTGAATGGAACACAGAGAGACCAAGTCCATGTAATAATCATTTGTCCTCTATAATACCTATGTATCCCTATAAAACCATTAAGTTATTGTATTACGTACGTTTTGTGAACCGTTATAGAACTTTCATTCATTATGTTATTACTGACAGCATTTTTCCAAATATACAGTCCCTCATTTGACCTCTTTTCAAATTCTGATATACTCCTGATGAAGTACTGATTTTCCGAACTCATTTACTTCTCCGTGTAACTATTCCTAATCTTTAGTTTGACAGAAGTGTTAGATAGAAGAATTTATGAACCGTATAAATAAAGATACGTGTTATACCTTATAAATATTATTACTCGACAGATAGTATTTGAAGTTATATAGTGGTATTTTATATTTCTATTCTTAGAGAAAACTGAGTATGGATCTTTCTTATTCCTCATGTTTAAATAAAATGACACAGAGTAGTAGTACAAACGGGACCACCGTCCCCTAATCAACACCATCGTCCAGAATTAGGAGACACAACAAAGTTTGTATAAGTACTGTGAATAAAGAGGAAATGTAAAAAACTTGAAGGTATATTCTAAACAAACTCCTTTAGTAAGGTGATAATTATTTCAAATATTTTAGGAAATAAGGGTTACACATATTGATAATATATAATATACTATAATATATTATAATACATAATTTACTACCCCTTTGTTACCTTTGTCACTCTATGAAATAAAACTCCCCGAGTTTCTAGTGACGACCTCTTCTGCTACCGTGGGGTGTGGTCATGAGAACGGACCTTTTAGGGTACCTGCCTCCTCGGACCACACGACGTCAGGTACCCCAGCGTTTCTCAACCTATGCTGACTCACTGCAGTGAAAGTAAAAAGTGAAAGTACGTAACCTCTTTCTTTACCGTTGGGTGAGGTCACAAGAACGGACCTCTTAGGGTCCCTACCCCCTCTGACCACACGATGACAGAGACCCCAGCGTGTCTCAGCCTGTGCTGACTTCACTGAATCGTCGTCGTCGTCGTTTCTAGTGACGTTTTCCACTGACATCGGTACTTTAATTTTCTGTGAACCAGGAACCTTCTTTTCGATACTGATTGGATCGGCTGTATAATTTTTCGTCTCTGTAATGAAACGGTTGTTTCTAAGTAGATCAGTTTCGATACCAAAAAGGTCATCAGTACTTACCTACACTCTCAACCTGATATTTCTTTCGACTCACCGTTTCTTAACTACGAAAACTTGACATCACAACCCCTTCTGAGAACTCTCAGGGAACCTATCGTTCCTCTAGGTTGGTCAGGAAGGATTTCCTTTAGTCAGGACTTATAAGTGACCTTCCTGACTACGACTTCGACTTCGAGGTTAGGAAACCGATGGACTACACTTCTTAACTCAGGAACCTTTTCTGGGACTACGACCCTTTCTAACTCCCGTCCCTCGTCTTCCCCTGCTGTCTCCTACTCTACCGACCTACCGTAATGGCTGGGATACCTGTAACCAAACTCGTTCGAGACCCTCAACCACTACCTGTCCCTTTGGACCACACGATGTCAGGTACCCCAGTGTTTCTCAGCCTGTACTGACCTCTGACTTGACTTGACTATATTGATAATTACTGTTTCAAAAAGAGAGTACTGTTTTTGTGTTTTTTTTAAATTTAGTTCCCAAATCAGTCACTATATTTGTAGTTTCATAGGAGAATATAACGGTAATACAAATCGTAATTTAAAAAGATTTCATCACTTTCACGTTAGCAATTAACAAGTCAGTACACGTTGAGAAACGTTAGGGTACTTGACATCGGACAGTCTGAGGTAACGGGTATCTAAAGAGCTGTTCTTGTTACCTCACCAATCTTTAAGGGAAGAGGTCTCCGAGAAGCGATGGGTCCTAACTTGGGTCCAGAGGAGTCAACATCCGTCTAATAAACGGTAGACTCGGTGGTCCCTAAAAATTTTTATTGCTATTACTTTTTATAACTTTACAGTAAGTATACGTAATTTTATGGCTTTTAAATATACTTGGAACTTAATAAACTATGTTCGTGAAATTTAGTAATAAAGATATAGTATATACATACATGAATCATTTTTTATTACTTGTCCAGAACCTAACACCGTATATACTAACTACCCAAGATAAGACCATAAAATTTCATGCACATACAAATTTAAAATCGTGTGAAGAAAAATCATAAAATGTATCGTAAAAAGTTTACATATGTTTTATTCTTTCTTATCGTATTACTAAGGAGTATCTAGGTATTTTGGTGAAGTCGTTAATAGATTAGTACCGGTGTGTGAAGGGGAAAGGACCTAATACAAATTTAAGTTTTTATTTTCGTCTGTTACGTTCTAATTTCATGTTTTTAGACAATACAAAGAACTGTGATTGTTACTTTATAGTCTTTCATTTTTTTTTTTTTAAAAAGTTATTTGACATAGATCCGTACTTAAATTATTCCTTCCACTTTCTGACTTTACGACTCTGAAATTTTATAGCTATTTCCTTTGATTTCTACTAAGTCTATTTGTTTTTCTATAAGTACGAAAATCTGACCTTCTTAATTGTACATTTTTCCGGTATCATGGGTTTCGTTAGATGTCTAAATTACAATAAGGATAGTTTTATGGGTACCATAAAAGTTGTTTTGATCTTATTTATCAAAATTTAATATATACCTTGGTGCTTTCTGGGTCTTAACGGTTTTATTAGTATTACTTTTTCTTATCTCGACCTCTGTATTAGGAGGGTCTAAAGTCTGTTATGATGTTTCGATGTCATTATTTTAGTCCTCCCATGACCGTGTTTTCGTCTGTATATATAGTCATTCTGTACTATTTATCAGGTCTTGATTTGGATGTGTTAATACTAGTGAATTAGATGTTGTTTTACGTTCTTTACGTTTTTGTCTTTTACCGATAGGCTCCTCCAGAATGTTTATCGACACTTCTCTTCTCTTTACTTTTCGTTTCCTCTTTTCCTTTCTATATTCGTAGACTTACGTCTAAAGGTTTCTTATCGTTCCTCTCTATTCTTTCGGAAGAAGTCACTAGTTACGTTTCTTTATCTCCTTTTGTTGTCTTACCCTTTCTGATCTCTAGAGGAGTTCTTTTAATCTCTATGGTTCCCTTGTAAAGTACGTTTCTACCCGAGCTTTTTCCTGTCTTTACCATACCTGGATTGTCTTCGTCTTCTATAATTCTGCTCCACCGTTCTTATGTGCCTTCTTGACATGTTTTCTTGAAGTACTGGGTCTATTATTACTACCACACTAGTGAGTGGATCTCGGTCTATAGGACCTTACACTTCAGTTCACCCGGAATCTTTCGTAGTGATACTTGTTTCGATCACCTCCACTACCTTAAGGTCAACTCGATAAAGTTTAGGACTTTCTACTACGACACTTTCACGACGTGAGTTATACGGTTGTTTAAACCTTTTGAGTCGTCACCGGTGTCCTGACCTTTTCTAGTCAAAAGTAAGGTTAGAGCTTCTTTCCGTTACGGTTTTTTACAAGTTTGATGACGTGTTAACGTGAGTAGAGTGTACGATCATTTCATTACGAGTTTTAAGAGATTCGGTCCGAAGTCGTTATACACTTGACACTTGAAGGACTACAAGGTCGACCAGAATCTTTTCCGTCTCCTTGGTCTCTAGTTTAACGGTTGTAGACGACCTAGTACCTTTTTCGTTCTCTCAAGGTCTTTTTGTAGATAAAGACGAAATAACTGATACGGTTTCGGAAACTGACACACCTAGTGTTATTTGACA